>JZKD02S0106811.1:304047-334352 GCA_000966675.3 Picea glauca | reverse complement strand
CCCCATCATTTCACCCATGCTAAATAAAAATGAGACCCATTATTTTTAACATACCAACATGCTTACAATTTTCCCATTGCCATTGAAAAGAGGGGTTTCGTGAGGCTAACTTGTAACCTTAGGTTTGTCGATGAACCATAACTGAGTTGGCAATGAAAATCTTGTTCATTGTCTTGATTATAACATATGAGGTAAAAAATAAATTACATTGGGATTTAATATATCCAAAAGATAAAAATTCATATGAAAAAATCATGATTTTAGGGGTAGTTGACATCTTGTTGACAATTTGTTCATAACTTTTGTTGCAAGCAATGAAATCAAATTCCATAGAAAACCCATTGGAGGTATCTAAGAGATATTTCCATTAGTATATGGAACTTGTTTTGATGTAGCACATGGAGTGAGAAATTCCAACTGAAACTAAAGGTATGTGTGGCCTTCCTATGTTATGTACCTTTGGTACTTCAATTGACAATATCTCCCAAACTAGGAAGTGAAATCAAATTCCATGGGAAACCCAATTGAGCTAGCAAAAAATCTCTCAAATAAGCTCGATTTTGAGGGTTGAGATCTAGAAGGCTTGAATTCCAGTACAAAAGGAGATTAAATATGCAAATGTGCCATGGAATTCATAGAATGAACATTGATAGTAACTCGTTAATAAAATACACCACAAAAATACAAGAAAGAGTTGGATAAGAATGAATCTATTAATATGAACCATTACATGCAATGGGGCTAATTTTAGGACCTCTCCTTCCCAACCTAAACTCTCTTCATGCCGCCTTTATATAAGGTGTCTAGTTGATGAAATCAGCTATGATTAAGCTTGACTCCATAAAGTACATGTCCATCATGTACCCTTTTAAATTTAATAAAAATATGGCTCCATGACTTATACTTTCAAACTTAGACTCTAATCACCCCATCACTAACAATTCTTTGCACCATATCAAATCATTATATTACCACTGACACAACAAAACATGGACCCATAGACCCATAATTGATCCTCTAACACACTAAATCATCGAGCTTGAATAAGCCCAACCTACAATCACTAACCCATAACTTGTAATTATTAAACCACTAGCCCATAACCTCCCCTAACACCTGATAAATAACCAACTAGTTTTTGTACCCCTCATCCCACCAACCACTAACACTTAAATAGAAACTAACTCAATTACCCCAAACCCCATAACCACTGATGAGTCTAAAACACCCTAAACATTAACCCACTAACATGTTTGATACTATTACCCTATTCTATCGTAACATATAGCCCATTAAATCTTATCCCCTAACCCTTAACACTTAACCATCAACCCTTTCCCAACATAACCCCTACCACCTAAACCATTGACCACCAACCTGTATCACTCTAACTCATAACTAACCATTAGCCCAAATAAAAATGAAGAGCATGAAGTAGATTAAAGGAAGAACATTGTTTACAGGAAAAATTTCCCTAGGGTATCCCCTTTGGAGATTGTCTTGCTTTTTTTTTTTTAAATATTAGTACTCTAGATGATAGACACCATTGTCATTTATATATGAGATGTATGGTAATTATTAGTGCCTATTGCCCTTATTGCTTGTTCTATTTTGGTGATGGTTTCTACCCATTGATTGTTATTAACTTCACCAAAAGATTCTCTCAATGATGGTCTTCCCCGAGATATCATTGAATTAATCAGTAATACTTCCATCAACAATCATTGTTGTTTGCTCATCACTATTACTAACATAGGCAATGGGTGTGGAAAGGTCATTGCTTATGCTTACATTGGAAATAAATGCATATGGCTCGTCATAAGCTAACTTATCATCAATGCCATTTTTTGTTGTAGTGAACCAAGCATTCCACGTCACCCGTGGTGTTCTTGCATCACTACACCTCCACATACAACCCCATGAGTTGAATTGTTACCATTGATGTGTTTTTCTTGTTTAATTCCCTTGGCATTTTAGTCAAGGAGCCATATCCACAAGGAGTTGGTCTTGTGTTCGATCCCCTCACGGTGCTTTTGCATGGCTATCTTGTGTTAGATCCCCCTGCTAGTGCTCATGCTTCACTATTCACATATAAATTCATGTTTTTCTACAACTTCACATATAACTCCATGCGTCACTACAACTTCACATACAACTCTATGAGTGGAATTTCTATTTCTACCCACAACACAAGTGCTTTGCCAAATTCCCCTCATTTGGTATTTTGGCATCAAGGATAAATGTTGTTTATCTTGGCTGCCATAATCGTGTGCCTTTGAGGTGCTATCTGATATGGGCGATGTGGGATGGAGACCATCCTTGGTGTTTTACTCTCCTAAAGTGTTGAAGCTCCATGTAGGCATCAATAAATCGTCACACAATAAGAATGCCAATATGCTTTTGACCATTATTGTCTAAATGGTGATACATAGTCATGCATGTACTTGTACTTGTAAGAGGAAGTAAATTGGGTGCAGTTGGAATAACCAAAGAGTTGTGGTTGTTTTCAAATGCAACATGAAAGAGGGAAATTCCAATAATTTGGTCCTACTCATGAAACTCCAAGCGAGAGGTTTGGCCCAATACATTCCATGCCATACGCTTGGGAAATCACATGTGGCAAGTAACAAACCTTCTCCATTCGCATATGATAAGTAATAGACCTTCTCCACACACTTGATGAAAATGGTGTTGCTATGTTAATTGTTACGTTGTTACACTGCTATAATTGTCTTCAAGTTCAATGTTGTTTTCATTCATGTAACCATTAATGATAACGTGTAAAACAACTATTATTGTAAGATAATTGACTACTATAGAGATCACCCTCATGGTAGAAATAATAACATCAAGTAAGTTTCTTTATTATTTTTGATATCTAATAGTCATAGATGTGTAATCCATACATTGCCTTCTTTAATATATAAAATGAGATGTATACATATAAAGTCAGATTTTTATGTTATTGACATGTTTTTGAAAACGTCGTTGGAAAGATTTTTGTCTTAGTGGAAAGAGTTGTTATGAAAACATGTCTCATTTATATAAGAACTTTGGAGGATAAATAAATCCCTTTTACGTTGTGCATAGTCTCGTTACATGCACTAGATTTATTTTGACCTTCCAGTGTTCATATTTATTTTAGCATTTTGGTTTTCTAAATTTCACAACATAGGATAATGTGGCAACAATTACCTAAATTACTATGAAAGCAATCGTGAACATGATGCCACTAAAATTTCTAAATTGTGTGTTTAATGTCATGGACATCAAATGGGAGCTATTCTATTTTGGGCATGTTCAAGTTGAAGTTGTTGTTAATTTCTTTGAACATCTTCTTTACTTTAAAAAAGGAGAATTTAGTCATCTTGACAATGAAATGTGACCTTGTATGCAATCAAAGAAAAAACCAAAGCTCATGTACACAATTGGTAACAATCCAAATAATTTGGGCATTGCATAACTCTTATTCTTCTTTACAAGATTTCAGGTAAGTGTTTTACTAAATTATTAAATTTTAACCAAGAATTCCACCTAAATATACTGATGTTATTACGACACTCAAAGTTAAATAAATTTTAAATGTGCACTGATATTTTAATATGTTGATATTGATTTTAAATTTAATAATATTAAATTATTGAATTCTAAATTCTAGGTTATTTAATTTTTGTTGGCATTATTTATGTATCCGATATTATTAGTCCCTACCATAGGCATAGAGGGACTATAGCGATCGATAAATCGTTGACTTCATATTAGTTTATCCTTTGACCACAAATATTTTCATATTATCTATTGTTGGAACCAGGGAACTGAAAACATCGATTTTTATATTAAAAAAAGTACCATATTTGTCATGATCTGATTGGACAAGGGATTGGAGGTCTTATTGCCAACTTTGCTATTCCCAATGTTATATATGTTGGCATATCCAAAATATTTGATCATATATGGTCTTTTTGAATCATATATTTTGTTATGCATTCGTCGAAGGTGGATTAATGCTAGCATTAATTTGAATGTTTGGTTTAGCATTTTATGCTAGGTAAATTTATGGCAATGTTTTTGGCCTTCCAATATATTCTCTGGTGTTCGAACTATTGTTCCAAAAAATATAATTTTTTTTTTGGGATACGTAAGAGACCTGCCACATTGCATTTTTTGCTTGAATGTTTACAAAGCATTTCTGACAGACTTGAATGTTTACATAACAAGCTTGGTAGCATCGAATGCTTACTTAACAAGCTTGTTAGAATACATTTTCTTCCGTTTTTTAAATTTATATGCCTCGGCGACATTGGTGGTTTATTGGTTCATGCTTGTTTTTTGCATCTCCACTGATTTCTTGTTTGCATGTTGTTGTTGTTCTTGCTTGCATATTCATGTTGTTGCAGTTTGCACATTTGGGTTTTTGCAATTGCGATTGGAACTGCATCATTCCTGGTGGAGTGGTTGTTGCTTGCTTCTTTCTTCGTTGCATGTTGTTTATTGTTGTTTGATTCGACTTTGCAGGGTTTTGGTCCTGCGCCTGCAGTTGGGCCTTTTGGTGTTTCTTAACTGGGTTGTTATTTGCTTTGTTGCTTGTTCTTGTTTGGCTTGCAATATTGGGATGTTGCATCCGTGGTTGGATCTCTTGTTACATTTTTTGCAGTGGAGTCTGCATAGAATAATATTAAGATAAAATAACATACTAAAAAAATGGAGTCGATGTAAATTGCATCTCTTACGCATTGAACCAGAGTTTTTCAGCCTCAAACTATATTTCATAGCTGGCGATGCTTTTTCCATGGATTATGTGTTACTATGGTTTCATAGTTGTGGGAGTAGGTTTTTCTATGTGGGTGATATAGTTGTCTCTCCCTTTTATTTTCCTCTTGTGGTCATTCTGACTGACCATTTCTGGCTCTATAGTTACTCGCCTTTCTGTGGTCATTCTGACTGACAGTCGTTCGGTTGCATACTTAACTAGTTTTATGGACACGGCTTCGCGGATAGGTTCTATCGAACTATGAAAGGTCGTGTTCGATGTATGCATCTTTTACCCAGAACTTTCATGCTCTAGAACTCGACCCGACACCCCTTGAACTCGCAATCGTGCCTCTGCCTGTAATGAGTTTGTCTATTCTACCTAGCTTTCCATACTTAGTCGACTTTTCAAAGTTTAGAGGGTTGACGATTTTTCGGGTTCAAAAAATTTAAAACCATTTGTCACTCCTTTACATCCCCGCTACCTTCCGCCCTTCCCAATAGACATTAATTATGATTTGAAAAGTCAGAACCGACCATACAGGTTCGAAAATATGGGCTTTAATAACTGGAAATATGGAGGACATCTCCCATTAAAATCAATGGACAGGTGAATATTGTGGGATCTGGTAATTTATTTTCCCTGCATTTTGAATTTGCGAAAACATTTTTTTTTTTTTTGCGGTCTTTTAGTTTTCTTAAAATCTTCAGCATAGTCCACAAACCTGTCACCCATAGAGGCCTTGATGTCATGTCACTCTTTAATATTGTGCATATCTTAGATGTCAGATTTGAGAATATGCTCGGATATGGGAATTTTAATACGTGTTATTAGTCACTGTTCGACGTACATATTCGAAAAGATTGGCATTAATAAGCGAAAATATCGAGAACATCTATCATTAAAACGAATTAACATAAAATCTACGAAAGATCATCCAACGTTGCTTTTAAATACTCGTCGCCATTTCTCTCTATCATCACAGAGTTGCGCTTTAGGGTGCCTTCGTTCTAATGTTCCTGGTCATGGACATGTAAGACAACTTAGAGATGCGATTGAGGCCCAGATGAAAGAAGAGAGACTGGTTTTATGTGACGTGAGCTTTGAGTAAAAAAAAATGTGTTATAGAAGAGAAACTGGGAGAGGAGGAAAAAAATAGAACAAGTATGTTCTGGTTGGTGTTCTCGTTGTGTTCGATGCTTTGGTTGGTTGAAAAGGCTGCCTGGAGATTTGTTTGTTGAACTTCTTTGTTTTCTTGCTGGGAGTTGTATTGGATTTTCAGATCTAATGCAAAATAGTTCTTTGTTGAAGTATATAGCTTCTTCCAACAACACAGATTTGGCAAGTGTATCGAATTCTGCAGATCCCACAAGAATTTGTGTTCCTCGGAGGTGGCACATTTATAGTGGCTTGCAAAAATGGCATGTCATGTTCGTAAATGATGCGAAATATTACTCCATTTGCGAATGTAACCAGAGGCAGGTAACATAAACCGTATGGGTGGATAAAATGACATATTATCACTACAAAAGTTTCTATTTCAAAGTTTGATGAGCTACATGTGGGTCTGGAAACCGACTTGACAGAAAGCCATGTTCTTTGTCAAAGTTTGTTCGGTTTCCTCTGGATGTAGTTGCAGACTCCACATATTTGGCATCACCTCCGAACATTCCAGACCTTTCTGTGGGCCGCCATACCTGCCACCCCTATGAGGAAAGATATATTCTGATGTGATCTGCAACATTTGATACACTTCCCAGACCTGTGCTGATGCGTTCTGTAGCATTTGATGCACTTGCCAGAGCTGTGTTGGTTGAATAAGTTATTTACCTCAACATTTTTTCATTTTGCAGTTGGGTTGGACGTTTCTTCCAATTTACTGTAATAAAGCAAAGAAGTTCAACGTACAAATCTTCAGGCAGGATTTTGAACCAACCAGATGATCGAATACAGGAAGAATACTAGTCACAACATACTTGATTTTTTTTTCCCTGCCATGGCTATTGTGACATAAAACGACTCCCTCCACTTTGAGATCGTCCTGAATCGCATTTATAAGTTGTCTCGGATGTCAAGGGTCGGGAACATTGCAAGAAAAGCACCTTAAACCCCAAGTTTTGGACGACAGAGGGAAATTAATACTTGACAAAGAATGGAATGTTGAATAAGCATCCACTGCAAGCAAGGCATATCTGGAAGAGACAAGTTATTCAAAAAACTGGGATAGATGTACTTCTCAGCCCCGATTAAGTACAAACCCCGAAATTGATATTCAACTCGTTTTTTTACGAATAAAGGGTTTGAACGTCAAGAAAACTGTCAAGAAGCTTCATCAATCTACATATTGTTTATTGGTCATCGGCAGGCCAAATCACAATCGTTGTGGCAAATAGCCTCAGCTGTATTTTGTAACCCATCTTATTTGAATATAGAATAATTCCAGTTTATTTTTTAATAGTATTTTCCAATCTCTGGTATTTGTTTTGATTTTATTTTGTACCTTCACCTGTGTCGTTAAACATGGACGACAAGATTTTCTTTTAGCTGCCCACTACTTCAATTTAAATAAAGCTTGCTCTGTTCGTTGCTTACATTTTACATTTAAGAATAATTTTTCATAAGCCATACTTATGTGGCGTCGGCCCTGTATTTAAAGAAAGAAATTGGAGGACATGTCCTGCTTCCATTCTTCGGGTGTCGTAAATAGAATGAATTAATGAGTTACAACAAGGTAGATGAAGTGTTGACGCAATGTTCCTGTTCAGTATGCTGATGCAATGTGTGTGTACTCAGGCGCATTTACTCCCATCCCATCCTTGTTCCGTCGTATACATCTTGCAACCAAAGAGCTTCCGTGGTCTGCAAGGAATACAAGATGAGTAGATGATAAGGAGTTTATCTCTTGGCCAATACTTAGCTAGTTATTTGGCCACCAGGCCCCGGGTTCGCAATACCCAGCACCCATGTCCCCTATTCCATCATATACATCTTGCAGCCAAAGAACTTCAGTGATCTGCAGTTTATGCTTTTACTACTGAGAACCCAGCAGGGGTTCGAAAACATTGTCATTAATAAATGGGGAAAAAAGGATTTTCGACTGTCAGATACTTATCCCTTTTCCCCTTTTCCTTTTCCCGTCCATTATGGCTTTCTGGTTTTATACTTAGTCGTCTTTCTATGATGGGCGGTTGCAGGGTTCGTGGGCTGACATATCTTCATCTCCATCTGTATCTTCACATGACAAATCTGACCGACCACTATTCCTTTCCATACCTAAGCAATTTTATGGCCGCGATTGTCGGGTTGGTGCATATGAACTGGCCTTTTCTTCTTCTCGCTCGTTATCACTTTCTGGATATATACTTAGTCGCCTTTCTATGGTATCCAGTTCCAGAGTTGGCGGGCTGACATGTCTTCATCTCCATCTATATCCTCACACGACGAATTGGGCCGACTGTTGTTCCTTTCCATACTTCGCCAATTTTATGGCCGCCGTTGCAGGGTCGACGCTTACGAACCCTGTTGTTTATTGTTATGTTATATACATCTTGCACTCAAAACATCTGTGATCCACAATTCCACCGCGGGTTCCTCATATACATTAACTTCCTTGAAAGTATCTATTGATGCCTTCCATCCCCAACAACTTCACGTCCTTCCTTATATACATCGACAATGCTCTTACTAGTGGCAACTGGACACAGTGGTACGAAATATACTTTCATGATCTGCAATTTATGCCTTAATTGATGAGAAATCAGCACGGGTTCAAAATCATTTGCATTAATAATCAAACACAGATGTTCTTCTGCGAGATACTTAGTCCTTTTTCCCTTGTCTTGTTCCCATGTATTATCGCTTTCTAGTTATATACTTAGTCGTGTTTCTATGATCACCGACTCCAACATTGGCGTGCTGACATATCTTCATCTCCATCTATGTCCTCGCATGGTGAATTGGACTGCCCGTTGTTCCTTTTCATAGTTAGTGAATTTTATGGTGAATTGGACTGCGCATTCCATACCTAGCCACATTTTGGATCGTGGGTTCTCGAGTGGGCGGCCTCAATATTGGGTGTCCATTGTTCCGTGCCCTACAAATAGCACCCAGAATTCCACGATATACAAATTGACAAGCGGACTTGCGGACCGGTTGACTCAACATTGCACTTATATTGTTCTGTGTCCTCCAAACAACGCTCCCAGTTTCGCAATATACAAATTGACACATAGAGTCCAGGGCAGGCGGGGTGGATATTGCCATTGTTTACGGATGGTAATCCCTATCAAGTATCTAACAGCATCTAAAAAATTATTTTCAATACCAAATTACCTCTTAGTAGTGACAATTGGACACAGGTACGAAACAGTTGGCATCACACCCTCCACGATATACGAATTGACTACCGTATTCCGACATCGTCTGCTCTTCCCTGTTACAGATTATGCAATCAAATATTCAGAGCAATAAAATTTGAACGTCAGGGCCTCGTGTCTTCTGCAAAGACCTTGTCAACCTGTTTTGGGTCCTCCTGTTGTCGGGTTCACGAAATGTCCAACTCTTGGATACTATTTCGGGTTGGCACCAAACTTCGTTCTACCACGGTTCACAAATGTTTCAAAGTACTAACTTCCTCTCATTCCTAATATAGATTGGTTGTGCTCTTACTAGCGACAACTGAACACAATGGTACGAAACAGTTGGCATACGGCCCTCCGCAATATACAAATTGACTACCGGGTTCAAATATTGTACTCAAAATTTTCGTGATCTACAATTCCATCGCAGACTCCTTAGTCATTTTTCCCTTTTCTTCTTCTCGTGTATTATGGCTCTCTAGTTGTACACTTAGTCACCTTTCTATGATCGCCTTTATATACATTGGCATGTTGACATATCTTTATCTCCATCTATATCCTCGCATGGCGAATTGGACCGCCCGATGTTCCTTTTCATACTTAGTGAATTTTATGCGTGTGGTTGCTGAGTTGGTGCAATTGAAGTCTGTTGCTTTTTGTTCAGTGATATACATCTTCCACTCAAAATTTCTGTGATCTACAATTCCACTGCGGACTCCTCTGTCCGTTTTCCCTTTTTTTCTTCCCGTGTATTATGGGACTATAAAGTATGGACATGATATTTTATAGAACATGTATGGATTGCGCATTCCATGCGTAGCCACATTTTGGATCACAGGTTCTCGGGCGGGCAGGCTCAAAATTGGGTGTCCATTGTCCCGTGCCCTACAAATAGCACCCAGAATTCTGCGATATACAAATTGACAAGTGGACCTGCAGACTAGCTGACTCAACATTGCACTTCTATTGTTATGTGTCCTCCAAACAACGTTCCCAGTTCCGCGATATACAAATTGACACACGGAGTCCATGGCTAGCGGGGTGGAGATCGCCATTGTTTATGGATGGTAATGCCTATCAAGTATCTAACAATATCTAAAAATTTATTTTCAATACTAAATTACCTCTTAGTAGTGACAACTGGAGACATGTACGAAACAGTTGGGATGACACCCTTCGCGATATACAAATTGACTACCGGATTCCGACATCGTCTGCTCTTCCTAGTTACAGATTATGCATTCAAATGTTCATAGCGATACAATTTTAACGTCGGGGACTCGTGTCTTCTGCAAAGACCTTGTCAGCCTATTTTGGGTCCTCCTGTTGTTGGGTTCATGAAATGTCCAACTCTTGGATACTGTTTCGGGTTGGCACCAAACTTCGTTCTACCATGGTTCACAAATGTTTCAAAGTATTAACTTCCTCTCGTTCCTAATATAGATTGTCTGTGCTCTTACTAGAAACAATTGAACACAATGGTACAAAACAGTTGACATCCGACCTTCTGCAATATACAAATTAACTACCGGGTTCACATCTTGTACTCAAAATTTCCGTGATATACAATTCCACCGCAGACTCCTTAGTCCTTTTTCCCTTTTCTTCCTCCTGTGTATTATGGCTCTTTGGTTATATACTTAGTCTCCTTTCTACGATCGTCTTTATATACATTGGCGTGTTGACATATCTTCATCTCCATCTATATCCTCGCATGGAAAATTGGACCGCCCGCTGTTCCTTTTCATACTTAGTGAATTTTATGCGCGCGGTTGCCGAGTTGGCGCAATTGAAGTCTGTTGCTTTTTGTTCCGTGATATACATCTTCCACTCAAAATTTCTGTGATCTACAATTCCACTGCGGACTCCTCTGTCCTTTTTCCCTTGTTTTCTTTCCATGTATTATGGGACTATAAATTATGGACATGATATTTTATAGAACATGTACGGATTGCGCATTCCATGCCTAGCAACATTTTGGATCGCGGGTTCTCGGGTAGGTGGACTCAAAATTGAGCCTCCATTGTTCTGTGCCTTACAAATAGCATCCAGAATTCCGCGATATACAAATTAACAAGCAGACCTGCGGACTGGCTGACTCGACATTGCACTTTTATTGTTCTATGTCCTCCAAACAGTGCTCCCAGTTCCACGATATACAAATTGACACACGGAGTCCAGGGTTGGCGGGGTTGAGATTGCCATTGTTTAAGGATGGTAATCCCTATCAAGTATCTAACAATATCTAAAAAATTATTTTCAATACTAAATTAGCTCTTAGTAGTGACAACTAGACACAGAGATACGAAACAGTTGGCATAACACCCTCCGCAATATACAAATTGACTACCGGATTTCAACATCATCCGCTCTTTCGTATTACAGATTATGCATTCCAATGTTCAGAGCGATACAATTTGAACGCCGGGGTCTCGCATCTTCTGTAGAGACCTTGTCAGCCTGTTTTGGATCCTCCTGTTGTCGAGTTCACAAAATGTCCAACTCTTGGATACTGTTTCGGGTTCGCACCAAGCTTCATTCTACCACGGTTCACAAATGTTTCAAAGTATCTGTCGCTACCTTCCATCCTCACTAACTTCCTCTCATTCCTAATATAGATTGGTTGTGATCTTACTAGTGACAACTGAACACAATGGTATGAAACAGTTGGCATCCCGCCTTCCGCAATATACAAATTGACTACCGGGTTCACATCTTATACTCAAAATTTCCGTGATATACAATTCCACTGCGGACTCCCTAGTCCTTTTTCCCTTTTCTTCTTCCTGTGTATTATGGCTCTATGGTTATATACTTAGTCGCCTTTCTATAATCGTGGGTTCCAGTGTTGGCGGGCTAACATATCTTTATCTCCATCTATATAATCACACGATGAATCCAACCAACCATTGTTGCTTTCCATACTTAGCCAATTTTATGGCCGCGGTTGTCAGGTTGGTGGTTTCGAACTCGGCTTCTTCTTGTTCCGTGATGTACATCTTGCACTCAAAACTTTTGTGATCTACAATTCTACCGCGGACTCCTCGAACTCGCAAGCTTCACTCTACCACGATTCACGAATGTTTTTGAGTATCTATTGTTGTCTTCCATCCCCACTAACTTCTTGTCCTTCCTAATATACATTGGTTATGCTCTTACTAGTGACAACTGCACACACTGATACGACACAGTTCGCATCCATCCCTCCGCAATATAGAAATTGACTACTGGGATCCAACATCGTCCCCTCTTCCGTGTTAAAGATTATGCATTCAAATGTTCCGAACGATACAATTTGACCGTCACTCCTCGCGTCTTCTTGGGAGAACTTGTGAGCCCATTTTGGATCCTCGCTTCCGTGATCTACAATTCCAGCGCTGACTCGTTGAGCTCGCAAGCTTCACTCTACCACGGCTCACAAATGTTTCAAAGTATCTCTCTCTGCCTTCCATCCCCATTAAGTTCTTGTACTTCCTGATATACATTAGTTATGCTCTTACTAGTAATATACAAATTGCCCTCTGGATTGTCCTACCATACCCTCTTCATCGTTACGCATATTGCACTCAAAAAGTTATGAGACAAATAATTTGACCCTCGTGGCCTCACCTTCAACGGTTGTACCTTGTAAGCCTATTTTGAAGCTATTTTTCCCGGTGCTCGCAACATCCATACTTTCTTACTATGCAATTAGAAACCTTTCATGCTAACAACTGGCCATGCAGGAACTGCCAACATTGTCATTAATGGGTGAAACACTCGAGGAGATTTCCCATTATTACGCATTAAACCAAAATGTGCGGAGAGTTATTTTGTCCCTTCCGATTGTTCATGTCCC
Source organism: Picea glauca (assembly GCA_000966675.3). NCBI lineage: Eukaryota > Viridiplantae > Streptophyta > Pinopsida > Pinales > Pinaceae > Picea > Picea glauca. The sequence continues at coordinate 321,406 of JZKD02S0106811.1, read as the reverse complement.
ATCCTCGTGTTGGCCCGCTCAAGAAATCTACAATGCTTAATCACACATTTCAATATCCGCCATGTTCGTATTTCTATGTATGCAATAACTAGTGGTTAATGTTAACAACTCATGATGCAACAGCCGTCCAAATTGTCATTAATGAATGAAAGTGTCAATGACATCTCCCATTCACACGATTTGGACCAAGATTTGCGCAGGGTTATATTATCCCTTCCAACTCTTCATTTCATTCATCGTTTGGAGCAAACAAACATTCTTGTACACTTATGGAAGCAGGTCGACAACATTTTTGTGGACATACAGTAAATATCTTCGGACATCAGGACCAGAACTTCCAGTGGTATAGGGCATACTTTTACTATTCATCCCATTCCGCCCAGAACGAAGTGATTTAGACCTCTGGAATCGCTCGTGCACGCTGCGTCCCTGAGGTTTTTGACTGTAAGGAGGTGGTCTCCTGGTGCACCGAAAAATATATTCCAGGGCAAAGAATTATTCCACTACACGACCATTCTCTTGATTCTTTGTCACCTCAGGTCTTCCGCGAGATGTTAAAATTGTCGAAACCAACATTGGCGTTCAGAGGACAAGACTACAGGCAATTTCTAGAAGAACATGATAACGGGTTGGAAATCTTAGTCGACTTCCTCGAAGACCCGACAACAGTTCCTGAAGATATCACAAGGTTGCAGGTGAGTTCCTTCAGAAATCCATTCCAGGAAATTGCTTGGTTGTTTACAAGAATAACGGGACATGCATCCACGACAAGCATTTCCCACATAATTATTTATATTTTGTATTTCACAGTCAAAGAACAATACATTTTCGATTGGGGGAAGTTGATTTCCATTGAGCTCTGTTCCCAGTTGTCACGATTCAAAGAATCGAACAAATTTTACATGTCATCCTACTTGATTTTCGCAATAGTGCATTGCTGTCCGTTTTCAAAACTTTCTCTTTCTAATAAAATAAACTGTGGATTCGACCCAATAACATTCTGGTGTGAGGCCCTATGGAGGCACAAGGCCTCCCATTGTTTTTATGAAGTTTTTAATGGCTTTGTCTCATTTTTCAAAGATTTATTGTTAGGCAAGGATGCTCCGCAGATGTCTGACCAGGCAACAAAGTTTTTGAACAGGAAGGGCACACTTGAACAAAAGGAAAATCACAGTGTCCTCATGGTCTTTGGCTTTAAGGAAAATCATGCTTTCCTTCCATGCCACATCACAAACAAGATGTTTGTTGCAGAAATAGCAAGGCAATACAACCACTGGTTGCATTTTTTCCATGACAAGAAAAAAAAATAGTTCATTCCTCTGCCTTGGAAAGTCAGAGACTTCGTGTGCAAAAACATCAACAAGATTGATGAGTTTGCCGCCCATTTCAAGAAATTGAACCTAACGTATGCTGGAAGGCTAAAAGGGTTCAACCCTAATGGGATTTTTCAAGAACATTTACTGGCAGATGGCTTTAACAACTCTTTTATCCATAGACACCTGACCGAAGATAGGGACAGTGTCGACAACAATCTTGCTTCTACCAATTACGACGCAGAGACATGGCAAAGTGCGACTGAATTGTATAGACAACATGGAAAAGTATCCGGTGAGAAGAGCACCTAGTCCCCCGCCAACACTCCCTAGAGCACGACATCACAGAGCATCACTTCGACGGCCCATCGCAATAAGAAAGCAACCCAGAAATCTTCGAACAAAGGAGCAGATAAGAACCCTCCTCATATAAAAATTGATAGTTCTCACAAAATTCCACTGACGAAGAAGAGAAAAAACAATGCAGGGCAGGCGAAGGATCCCAAAATTGAAAGTAAACATCTGCACCTTCAAATTGAAACTGAGCACATGTAGAAAATTGGGTCGTCCGCAGTGGAAATATCTGAGACCGAATTTTTTTACGAAGATGAATCCTTTGTATTCCAGAGCATTGTTTTTTACAGCCAATCTAAAAGTATGGTCATTGAAAAGAGAGATGTAACAAACATGAAAGACAAATCTCGCACGTAGATTAACTTAAGGAAAATGTGCCCGTCCCAAATCTCCTCATTTCACCAAGTAACAAATGAAATTCTTCGTGATTCCATTGGAGGAATTGAGACAAAAAATGGCAATCTGAAAGACTGCATGAGCAGGGTTTCATTGCAACCCCAGAATTTGCCAGTCCTTTGGCAAAAATCGTGCCTGTTACCACTACAACCAAGATGAAATTATTGTCTACCCTCCTTCCATGCTCTAGAGCCCTTGTAGAGAATAACATCAAAAAAAGAATGCAGTTCGTTACTGAAGCCTGGGAAACATCACAAAATTTAGTTTCCTTTGGAAAGAAGGCAAATGATTTCCTAGAACACTTGGAGGAAAATTTAAAAAATGATCAGCATTTTTGTGAACAGGTGCTGACCCATTTTGCCAACTATGCCATCAACAGATCGGAACTGAAAAGAAGACAAGAGAAACTCCCCTCCCCAAAGCGGACCAAAAAAGTAAAAGCATGTTGGAAAAAGAAAATTAACAACCTGGAGCTCATTGTCGAGTCATGTAAACAAGTCATATCATAAAAGGAAGATTTATTCACAAGCCTGCTCCAAATGGACTTAGTCGGAAGTACCGATGAGGTTCAAGACCCAAACTTAATTCTCAAATCCTTGTCAATGACCAAAGAAGACTTCTAGGAACAAGTTGATATTTTAAAGGGGTTGTCATTCAAAAACTTTTACGACATACTTGAACATCATCTAGATGAGCACTAGCGCTGGGTACTGGACTATGTGGCACACAATGAAGAAATTGAACAGAGTATGCATAGTATTTCAATGGATCTAAGGAAATTAGAAAACGACCTTTACGACATAGAAATCAGGGATGAAATCAACATGGCCCCCATGAAAAGCTACATCGAAGAATGGTTCCAACAAAGAATGGACAACCTCGTCCAGGAAGGGCAACAACCGGTCGACAGGCCTCCACTGACCATCGATGACAACAACAAAAATGCATCGGCTTCATAGTAAGTCTATACTCGCATCTTGTTTTCTTTATCAATCCAGTTTAAGTCTATACTGTCATTTTGTTTTCTTTATCAATCTAGTCATGACCTCTTTAAATAGAAAACTGTAACCAAAGACTCGTAACTTTCAATTTCTTCTTTTTAGGTCTTCCTCTCTGTCGTCTCGCACTTCTTCTTTCGACATTCCTAATTTTGTACTTGTTTCTTTTTATGGTCCGTGGGAGCCCCAATCCCAGTCTATATGACAAACACATTTAAATTTCCAGAAAGATGTAGCACACACTATTAATTTTTGATAAATTCCAAAGAAAACTGATTCGGGAATGCCTTTATTGTATACTAAATTTTGGGTGTCCAGAAACCTTTCTTGTTTGTTACAAAGAAAACTAATTTGGGTCTGCTACATTTCTTGTGTCCTATTGTATGCTAATTTTTGTCTTGCATGATGTGCTTACTATTCTATTGTATGCTAACTTTTTGGGTGTCCAGGAACCTATACATTCATAAATTCTGATTTTTCTTGTGTCCACAAGCCTTTGCTTTCAAGCAAACTAATTCGGGAATGCATTTACAGACATATGTAACATACATTATTTATTTTTGTTAAATTTATATAGTTCGCAAGTCCGCTTGTCAATTTTTATATCGCGGAACTCTCGCTACTATTTCTAGGGCACGGAACAACAAAGGCCCAATTTTGAGCCCGCTAGCCCAAGAAGCCGCGATCCGGAAACTGGCTAAGTATGGAGGTCTGCTACATTTTTTCTGTTCTATTGTATGCTAAATTTTTTGTCTTGCACGACGTTGTTACCATTCTATTGTATGCTAACTTTTTGGGTGTCCAGGATCCTATACTTTGATAAATTTTGATTTTTATTCTATCCAGAATCCTTTGTTTTAAAGCAAACTAGTTTGGAAATGCTAATTTTTTTGTGTTTTTCTCCATGAACCTATGTAGTAGACGTTATTACTATTCTATTGTATAATTTTAAATGTTCATGTAATTTCCAGAGATATGTAACAGACATTACTTATTTTTTGATAAATTTCTATCGTCCGCAAGTCCACTTGTCAATTTGCATATCGCGGAACTCTCGATGCTATTTGTAAGGCACGGAACAACAGAGGCCCAATTTTGAGCCCGTTAGCCCGAGAACCCGCAATCCAAAAACTGGCTAAGTATGGAATGAGGGCTCTGTGCATGCTCTATAAAATCTCATCCCCATACTTTATAGAAATATCCACTTTCTAAATTTTGATAAATTTCAATTTCTTTTGTGTCCGGGATCCCTTGTTTTAAAGATAGCTATTTCGGGAATGCTAATTTCTTTGTGTTTTTTTCCACGAACCTATGTAACATACATTACTATAATTTTTTGTGTTTCTCTCCACGAACGTATGTAAAGAAAACTAATTCGGCAATGCTAATTTTTTTGTGTCCAAGAAAAGCCTTTGTTTTAAAGAAAACTAATTCGGGAATGCTAATTTTTTTGTGTTTTTCTCCATGAACCTATGTAACAGACTTTATTACTATTCTATTGTATGCTTTTAAATGTTTATGTAATTTCCAGAGATATGTAACAGACATCATTAATTTGTGATAAATTTCTATAGTCCGCAACTCCGCTTGTCAATTTGAATATCACGGAACTGTCGGTGCTATTTGTAGGGCACAAAACATCAGAGGCCCAATTTTGAGCCCGCCAGCCCCACAATCCGTGATCCAAAAAACTGGCTAAGTATGGAATGAGGGCTCCATGCATGCTGTATAAAATCTCATCCCCATACTTTATAAAAGTACATATTTCATATGTATAAAACTAAATATCTACTTTATAAAATTACATATTTGGTATGTATAATTTATGTTGTTCAGGAACCTATAATTTGATAAATTTCAATTTCTTTCGTGTCCAGGAGCCCTTGTTTTAAAGATAACTAATTCGGGGATGCAAATTTCTTTGTGTTTTCTTCCACGAACATATGTAAGATACGTTACTACTATTTATTTTGTGTTTCTCTCCACGAACGTATGTAAAACGTATGAAAAAAAAAACTAATTTGCGAATGATAATTTTTTTGTGTCCAAGAACCTTTTAAATGTTGATAATTATTTTATATATTTCAGGAAGAACTAACTCGGGAATACTAAGTTCTGCACGCAAACCACATGTATTTCAACCTACTAGCCACGTGTCTGTACTCGGTCGCATTTACTCCCATCCCAACCTGACAGGGACTACGCTGCCATGCAACACTTGTTTCATCAATGTTTTTCATCTGCAACATGTGTCCATGCAATTATGAATCCCATGGTGGTGTATTTTGTACACTGTCTTGGATTTCAATGCACATCATAATGGAATTCGTATCACTTGGGTTGTAATGAAGAATGTAGTGTGGTATACAATTTTGACATGATTGCATGCAATTCGATAACCTATTTTGTCTTCCTCCCCATGTGTAAACCTTCATCACTTCTTGTCGATAACACACCCAGACAAATCTTGGCAATAAGGCTTTGTTCAATGCACTTTGTTTTTCCTTCCCCGATTTCAATATGCATTTATTGTTGATGTTATTTCAAATAAATATTGTATGTGCCATTCATCCATAGTGATGTTTTCAAATGTTTGATAATTTGTTGCTTCTAGAACGCATGCGAATGTTAGTTGAAGAAACTGGCCAAGAATGTTTGTGACCCTAAAAAGGAGAGAGACATTCAAGTTCCCAAGGAATATAATGCATTTTCATCATCACTTAAGGATCTTGTGAGCAAATTTCTCGAGTTTTATCAAAATTTATGGCAGGAAAATGATTTCATATGATATTTCAAAGACTAGTAAGAGTCATCACTAAGTGAGTAAACCTATCATAGAAATTTAGTTTTATATAAACAATAACAATTATTCTAATATGTCATTCAAAACATTATAAGTTTGTGGTCAAAGAATATAGGGACTTCCAACATTCAAACTAAAAAACAAATGCTTCCTTTGAATCCTTCCATGATCACACCAGGCAACAATTATTTAGAGAGACACTCTTTGTGTTTTACTATATCAACGTCATAGAAATTGAAAAATAAACATATCACTTTTTAAATGTTGACATTATTGGAGGTTCACAATGACTTTTCCCGCATAATGGACTGGTTAATTAGGAAGCTTATAATACAAGCACACTTCTACTACTTGTTTTCGTGTCTATGAAAGAAAACAACTTTGCTCGTAATTATTTTGTGGTAGATCACATAAAAAAATACCACATAGGAGGGTGCAGTTAACATCTCGGAGAACGACACCCTTTGTGACCCTGCCCACATAGCTATTGTCGGCGCGAAGTCATAAACTGGACCATAGGATACATTTGACCTTATGTAATTTTGGGTTCAAAATGGCTTATTATGAATGCCTAGACGCAAAGAGAGAAATATATGAAAACATGTTACAAAGGTATATGCGTACATTAAAGTCTTGCCTCTTTTGTTCCTCCTCATGTCCACTTATAGCCTTTGCAGTAGCGACTACATCCTTCACTTACCATGAGGTTATGACAATGTTATTAATTAGTTCTTTGTTGGTGTCAACATTATTGGCGTCAACATTATTACCGGAATGCAACACTTTTGGAGATTAGTGCAATGTCACCCCATTAGCAAAGGGGAAAACTAGGAAAAAAAAACTATCATAGATAAACATACCAAGCAATGTGCCATTAACAAGTAGAACAAAACCATGGATCATAGAATTTCCATGAAATGTAGAAAAATTGTGTTTAGGTTGGAAACGATGATGAAGCTTTTGGGAGATATTTCAACTCATGGATTGTAGCCTTTAAGGATTACAAAAAAGGATAATGTTGGCACTTGGTGTTTTTGAAAGGGCCTAAGCAACTTTATTGAAACACACTTCAAAAGGTTTGTGAAAATGCAACTGCATGCACACTTATGATTTTGTTTACCTTTGTTATGTCACAACAAAACTATAAATTAGGTAACAGGTGGTATATGAAGTAAATGACTCATTCGAATAACCCTTCTAGGAGTAGATCACACTAGACACCTTGGACATTGCATCGACTCTCCTAAACCTACTAAATGCTAATGCAGACGTAATTTCCCTCTACAAATTATATTGTTTTTCCATTACGTACTTTGATTCTTCTAAATAAAATATAAGATTGTTCATGCTACAACTAATCCATCTGTTATTTACGTTGATTATGGTCGCACTCTTTTCCATCTCTTATTAGTCCCTGCCGAAGGCAAGAAGGGACTCTAGTGTTCGATACGGCTTTGACCGTCAATTAGTTTGTGATTGACTTTTAATACATTTGGTATATCCATAACTTTGTATCATGGGTTGTAATTTTTCATATTAAATATTTTAATAAAAAATATTTATCTACGATCCTATTCGCTCTAACAATGAAAGTCTTAATGGAGGATTCGCTACTCCCAATGTAAAAATACATTCCCAATCCTCACTTTTAACTTATGATTTGGATGCAATTTATTTTTTCTAAGTTTTAACCTAAGTTCTAAGTTTTCAATGCACCCAAAAATGTTTTACAAATACGATGCCTGCTCTTCCTCCCAAATTTCAATGTCTGACAAATATGGCCACTGTCTCCACCACCTACATACATGCAGGCACATGGCTCAGCGCCATAACAGTAACTATGTTGATGGTTACACACTTATTTCCGTAAGTTATCTGTTTATTATGTATTTGTAGACCTTCTGAAATTGCTACTGCTAGGTATGGCTCTTAACTACTCCATTTCCCAAGTACTTCTTGATTCCTCAACTAAAATTTCCATTACCAATTGTACCTGCACCCTTATGAGAGTTCGCTACCTTCGGAAAAGTTGTACTTATTGATTCCTCACACTGCAGTTCACTTCTCGGCCATTGTTGGGGTCCATTTCTCATGGTCAGGCGGTAAGGGGACTTGGTGGGCAGGTTCCTTACGTGGACTGGGTGACATACGGAGAAGGCTTGTTGGCAGAAGACTAAAGACCTACAGGAGAAAGTGAAGAAACATGAAGGAGAAAGATATTTTTTCTCCTCTGAGAGCGTAAGCAAATAAGCTATGAGTTGTCTACATTACAAAGTAAAGAGGCACTTCTGAGCAAAAATGAAGGTTACGGGTTATAGGGCCCCCTTCCTTGGAAAAAGGGTTCTAGAAAAAGGTAAGGTTGAAGGTTACATCATGTTCTTGGCTCTTGGCATGCATAAATACATCATCATAACCTAAACTCATTGATAGAAAGACATGTATTATAGATAACATAGTAGAAATTTATGGTTGGGGTACCTGTGTCCGTTTGTTTTTTCAATCGGGCACCGTATACTAGGGTAAATTGAAGAGAATTAAGGATCATGGAAGAATAATTCAAGCCCAGTGGGGATAGGGATGGGGAGGAGCTGAAACTATCGACAGTAATGGAGGTTGCACCAATTAAGAAAGAAAAAGGGAAGTGGGCTCCCGCTCATACGTATAGGCGCCTACTTAAAGAAAGGAAAATGAAATAGATCCCTACCATTGGAGGTAGTGACGACCGTGTTCATTCGTCCCTTGCTGCCTATCACACGCATCCAGCATCCCTACCTACATATGACACCCATTGCTCTTCTGCTTTCTTATCGTCACGACTCACTATCGCTCCCCTCCTCTCTATGTCGTGTCCTGCTCCCATTCGTTGCTCCTACCTATTCATTCGGTAATGGCCTCCCAAATGCCAAGATCAATTAGGGCTCTGCCGTGGAAAGATTGGTGTGCCAGACAGCGGCAAGGCAGGCTCTTTGGAATCACGTAATTCAAAACCACATGGTGGATATTCCGACCAAAGAAACGTATCTCAGAAATCTCCACAACAAGATGAGGATCGACAAGCTCATAAATGCCCGCGAGACCGTCAAGGTATTGCTAGCGGTCCAGACGCTCTGGTTCGACTCTAGGATTGAGGTTGCTCTGCGTCGTTTTGCTTGATCATGTAAGAGCTATGCCTGCTCAGGTCAGATCAGGACCAAAATATCCTCTTCCTTCCAATTCTGGTTCAGGTGCGTAGTTATTTGAAGACAGAGTACATTCCTCCAAACCTGTAATAGTACATGCTCCGAGTTACTCTACCTCGCTATAGTCCCGAAAAACAACATAACACTTTTAGATATAGCTACCATGAGGTATAGCTAAGCACTCACTTTCTTCTAAATTAAGTAAGCATACACGCTCAGCCGACAGAATAAGAAGCATTAGGAGCAAGTAAGCAAGCACCCGTATCACTCTGGTTCGAATGGTGAGAATAACATTGATCATTCCCAGATACTTTATTCTTGTTGCAAGTCGTATGTTTTGAATTTCAAGCATAAATGAGCCAACATTTGCTATTGCAATTACAATGGTAGTCGATTCCTTCTCTCATGATCCAAAATCTTATCTCTTAGGAGCCTCGTGTACACTAGCATATCCACCAGTTGTCAACCCTCTGCATGTAAATGCAAGTGTCAAAGAACAGGTTGTAGCGGTTAACATTAAGAGGAACACATAGATATGCAATTGTCAAAGAATAAGTTGTAGAAGTTAACACTACGAGGAACATTAGGAAAGCTAGATGTAATCATTTTCTGATCCAGGCAGATATCGGTGGCCACCCACCTTTTCCAACTGTCTCAAAAGAGTTTTCTGACAATTTTGGTAATTTACTATTTTTAGTAGTTTTTAATTTATGGGGCCATTCTGAGGGCCTAAATGAATTTTTTTCGGGATCAAGCTTCTCAATGATAATCGAAGGCTCCGATTGAGCCCCCTAAATTAATCTCCTCGACGATACCTTTCCAACTAGCTATCGTGTGCCCCAAACGGAGATCGTATGCCAAAGTTACGCCCCCGAGAAGTTGATACACCAAACTACCCAAAATGGGGTCCACAAAATTGTTGGCTTTTCATCTTCCGGGGTTAGGTTTTTGGATTTTCTTTATGATAAAAAGGCCTTTGGAGCCTCATTGCAAAATCATCTTCTTGCGAATGCGAGTAGCGGACACATCTCTTCTCATAGATAAGGTGCCACCATTCTAGCGAGTCTTTCACTCTGTATTTTACAGTCTTTGTACATTTTCGCTCATTAATAGAAAATTGTGTATTATTATATCTTTGTGTTTATGGTTGCATCTCTGATACATTTATGTTATATTATTGGATATCCAAAATATTTGTGTACATTTCTTTATTATATCTCCGCTCTCGTGCCGAAAATAATCTGGATCAATGGTATCAGAGTAGGCTGCTCTTGATCGTTTTTTTCAGTGCATGTCCCCAACGAGGTCCAAGTATAGCAAGTTGGGTCTTGAGCTTTTCTCTCTTGAAGACAATCGCTCTCGCACACCCAAGAAACCCTCCATGGCAGAAGAAAATAAAAACGACGGAGCAAACGATTCTATCAATATGTTGCTTGAGCAAGCTCTCACACGACAGAGGGATGAAATGATGGAGAATTTTTCCAACATCCTTCTAGCAACAGGCACATCTTTATCAAACAACCACTTTGTAAGCACCTCCCCTTTCAAGGTACAGGTTAATTTTGATATTCCCCTATTTGAAGGTCAGATAGATGCGGATGCCATAGACAAATGGTTAAATCTATTAGAAGGTTATTTCTCTATTCATAATTTTTCCGACAGGGAAAAGATCACCTTCACACTCCTTAAATATCTCACCCATGTCAAACATTGGTGGGAAACTTACTGGGAGCAAAATTCCACAGAGGAGTCTGGAATATATGGAGTCGAGCCCACTTGGGATTTTTTTGTGGATGCGGTAAAGGAACAATATTACCCTGTTGGCAACTATGAGGACTAGTACATGAGATGGACCACACTACGGTAAGAGAGGGGCCAAGCAGTTCTGGAGTTCACCGATACCTTCCATACCTTGTGCACCAAGCTGGGTATCAAAGATTCCAAATGACATTTGGTTCCCAAATACCATGGAGCTCTACACAGATACATCCAAACTGAAACGGATGTTTTGTACATCTCATCACTCGGTGTTGCTTATCGATATGTTGTTAAAATCGAGCAGAAATTTAAGCACCAGAACAAACGGGAGTTTGGGTCTGCAAATCTGCAACAACCAAAGTATGATAAAGACGACCCTAATAAACAGTCTCCCGAAAACTAGTCCAAGCCACAGGAAAAGAAGGGTCATGGGAAGACAAAGAAGGACACCAGAAAATGGTGTGATTTCCACAAAATCCCCTGGCACAACACCAAGGAATATCGCTCAAAAAAGTCCTTCGTGGCTGAGATCAAAGACAAGGAGTCAAACACTGATTCTGAATCTAATTCTGAAAATACTGGTAAAGGACAGATCATCAACGCAGACCCCACTGCTATTGTCGCGACTGCAACAATTCAACCAGAAGAACCAACAGATCCTAAAGAGGGGGAGCGCCTTTTTCATTCACACATGTGGGTGAAGGGGACCCTGCTGCATTTTATTGTTGATAGCAGAAGCCAAAAGAACCTCATCTCAACAGAGGTCGTCAAACAATTGGGATTGTCGACAACACCACACCTGCAGCCATAGAAAATTGGGTGGCTTCACCAGGGATTAGATCTCTGTGTCAACCAACAGTGTTGATTGTCATACAGAATCCAACCCTCCAAGGATGAGGTATTATGTGATGTTACCCCACTAGATGTCTATGATGTTCTCTTGGGCCAACCATATATGTGGAAGCACCATGTTGTTTATGAGTCTCGACCCCGCAGTGTCATTGTTTCTCTGCGGGGTCATCTCTATAGAATACCAGAGGTAGTTTAGACTATTGTTCCACCTAAACAATGTCGCAAGGTAGTATCTCATACTACAAAATTCAACTTCTTCACAATCTGTTCAAAAGGTGAACAGAAGGATACTACAACCACTACAGCCTCGGCCCAAGCACCTTCTATCCAACAGAAGCAGGTCGACAAGATTGCAACAAAGTGTAAAGATTCCTTTTGCACACAGGAATCTCATGTAGCCAGACTGGTTAAAAAGGTCCAACCCTTCCAGGCACATGTTCGTGACAACCTTCAAAAAGCTAAGCAGCGCAACTTCTCCAACAAGGCAAGCAGCTCATCAAGATGCAGATTCAGCAAACGCTTTTCCCTCTCCCCCGGACACTCAACGCAATGGAGACCATTGCTTCCTAAGGAGGGAGGATTGATCCAGGTGGATATCGGTGGCCACCCACCTTTTCCAACTGGCTCAAAAGAGTTTTCTGGCAATTTTGTTAATTTACTATTTTTAGCAGTTCTTAACTTATGGGTCCATTTTAAGGGCCTAAATGATTTTTTTTTGGGATCGAGCTTCTCAATTATATTTGAAGGCTCTGATTAAGTCCCCTAAATGAATCTCATCGACGATACATTTCCAATGAGCTATCGTGCGCCCCAAACAGAGATCGTATGCCAAAGTTACGCCCCCGAGAAGTTGATACACCAAACTACCCAAAATGGGGTCCACAAAATTGTTGGCTTTTCATCTTCTGGCGTTAGGGTTTTGGATTTTCTTTATGATAAAAAGGCCTTTGGAGCCTCATTGTAAAATCATCTTCTTGCGAATGCGAGTAGTGGACACATCTCTTCTCAGAGATAAGTTGCCACCATTCTAGCAAGTCTTTCACTCTGTATTTTACAGTCTTTGTACATTTTCGCTCATTAATAGAAAATTTTGTATTACTGTATCTTTGTGTTTATGGTTGCATCTCTGATACATTTCTGTTATATTATTGGATATCCGAAATATCTCTGTACATTTCTTTATTATATCTCCGCTCTCATTTTGTGTCGAAAATAATCTAGATCATTGTCATGATTACATGGTCGACGACAATTGAGTCTCTCATATTTCTTTCTTTGACAGTTTGAAACATAGATTTTATTTATTGTTTTTTATATTGTTCTATGGACATGCATGGTCCAATTTGATACGGGTTCTCTTATAAAGAGAATCCTTGCCTTAATTCTTTAATCTTATGCCATGATCGGTATTGAAACATAGAAAATATGCTAGTTCTTTTTCATTATTTTCTGGTACTGTAGAATCCTTCATCTGCAAAGTATTCCTCCACTGATATGCTGGAGATTGAAGTTGGAATTGGGCAACTTACTTCTTTCCAACATGGCTGAGAGTCCCAAACGCTCTGGAGAATATAGTCAAAGCAAATATGATCAAGGTAACATTGATAACACATAATTTGTCTAAATCTAGGAGGTTGTATCTAAAACAATTTCTTCATTGATCTAGATTGATTAGAGGTTGTGGGGTTAGAGGGCTTGCAAGGATCACTTATAAATTTCTGGTGAGTGTCCAACTGTTTGTCTACTATTTTAATCGTTGTTGCCTATCCTGCTTATAATTTAGATATGCTAATGTACAAAACATTGTGATAGCTTACTTATAATTTAGATATGCTATTCTACAAAACATACACAATGGTCTTTTGTTTATATAAGTAACGACATGACACATTTGTAAAAAATAACAGCAAAAACATCGTTATTACCACATCCCTATTACAACAGGGACATCGCTACTATTGTAGCACTTATTGTAGCACTTGTTTTCCTTTCCATTTATTTGAGTGCTTCTATTAAATGAAGAATGGATTGGATAAGTTATGAAAATAACTAAGTAAGTTCTTAATATTTGAATCATTTTACGATGTCATCATTATGTTTATTGGTCATTACTAATCCACCACATTCAAACAACGTCACAATATGCATTTAATTATATTAAATATTACCTTTTATGTTAATCTCATGAAGACGAGTTTCATTTCCACACTCTTTTTATATACATTATCAATTATTAAACATAGAGTAACATTATTAATGATAAAAATGTCTTCATCTAATTAATCCATTTATGAAACTCTTAATTTGATACTTAAGAAACCCCAAGCCACCAATTATTATGGTCTTCATTGGAAAATTCCACAAGCACGAGTTTACAAAAAAAATTATGAGATAGAATAGAATCGTGCACTAGACACATTAGATATTTATTACTAAGTTGATATGAAATGATATAATTTGATATGGACAATGTAGTAGAAGTTAAGCTTCTCCTTGGGACAAGGCAACTTTTCTATGTGTTTGATTGGTAATTATGTGTGACAATGGATTGATATTTGATTTCAAAGTTTGTTCTTAACAATAAAGGTAATAGTTGAAAAGCAACTAGTCTTTATTTTATATTTTAGTATAATAAATTTTAGTATTTTTATATCATAAATTTTCTAAAGAAAATTAAAATTTATTTGTATTTAATATTAGCACAATTATATAAACAAGGGTAATATGCTGTGATGCACTGTCTCTTAATCCAATCTCGAAGAAGACGTGGCGCCAATCCAGGGGTTGTATTAAGCCTCGAATAAAGTAAAGCTTGCAATAACACTCTAAATGTATGGACCAATAAGATACAAGAAAAATATAATTTTTTATTATAAAAAAAATACTTTTCACTGTTTTGTATGTTCAACATAAAGTTTGAGTGAAAAGTTTTAAGACAAACCAAAAATAATACGAAAGTCAGAGTAAACTCATTGTTATGTATTGTCGTCGGAAACAGTACAATAAAGTGGTTGATATACACTGAAAGACATCATTAATTTTCATTTTCCAAATATTAAAATGATGCTAAATCAATATAATAAAAGAATTTAATTAATCATATATCTTATTACCAAAAGTATATATATATACACCCGGATGGGGTGTTAGTGCCCAACACCTGGAGAATAGAGGCGGAAAGGGGAGGCCAGCGGAGCACAGAGCCATGTGCTCGGCTCGTGCCCACTGCAGCCATCACCCCCGAGCATTAATATGCATTCAACGTCGATGGGAGGGGCATTAATTCATGCTCCCTCGACCACCATTACGAATAGAGCAATGAAGCATCCCTTTTATGTTATCGCTCGGCTGTTTGGTTTTGATTCTGGCTCTGTAGTTTTCATGGTCTTTCGGTTGTTCCTCACCTTTCACCTTGCCTCTGCAGACTTTCTGCAGACGCCAACCCACACCATGCCGCGACAGCGAATGCGTCTGCACAGGGGCTCTCCCTGGCACCCTCGGCGCCCCCGCACTTCCTCCTCGCCCTCTGGTTCATCTACCCAGGCTCTTGAGTGTCTAGCTATCATTGATGCTTTTGATACATGGTGGCCTCCCTCCGCCCAGCATTCTTCTCCTCCCCCGGCGCCTAGACATGGTCGACCCCGTAACAAACTAAAGACGCCCCTCCCCAACCTTCCGCGTGAAAGCTACGCCATATTGCATGATTTGGTCTTTGAGCTCCGAGATGGAGTGAACGACCTCCAGTTCCGTGTTCAACAAATGGAGGGGAGGCTGTCAGTCCTTCTTCATCTTTTAGCCAATCCCCCTGAAGCCTCCCCTGAGGATTCCAGTGACGCTTCTCTCACTGCCAGCGACCACGCGAGCAGCCATCAGCAAGATGATACAGAGGGGAGCCCGCAGTCTGAGGGGAAGGCAGATAAACCAGCGCCCATGACCGACTTCGTGAGGAAGCAGACCCTGGCTAGCAATGAACGGGGTGACGAAGGTCCAGTCCTGGTAGCAGCAGTGGAAGAGAAAGGCACCAGTCTTCAGACGCACACCTCGACGACAAGTGTCAGGTTGGCAGCTCACGAGGACAAGGGCAACGACGCCACGGACATGCAGTGGACGATCAGCGGGACACCTGTCATCGAGGAACCCTGGCCAGGCCCCTTGCCAGAGTATGTGCCAGATCATACAAAGCTTGTTCCATACTTTAGCTCTAGTGGCTCTCATGGTAGTTAAATTGTCTGGTTTTTCTAGGAATGTTTGAAAATTTTGAAACTAGCTTAATACGGTTGGCTGAACTGGTTTCTCCTTCTGGAGCAGTTCAGTAATTACAACCGCTTGACTCAGTTATGTACTCTTGATCTTGGCTCTTAGAAGGCTTTTTATATATAATACAAAACACTTACTTACAAAAAAAAAAAAAGTATATATATATATATATAACCTATCAAAATGGTTTCTTAACTTTTCAAGAGTATTAATTATATTTTATAATCTATTTCACAAGATTATATACCTTAATTTATTAATCTAATTATTTAATTTTAAAAATTTGAATGAGGGGATTATAATATTTTATTTTTTCAAAATGCATATATTTTTAAACTTCCAAGCGTGGATCATAACTAGAACGAAAACATGGTCCTGGTAACCCAAAATTGTTAACCGTAAGGAAAACGTGGTTACACTAACCCTACCATGTAATTTGATAGATCATAATCGGAAGAAAAATGTGGCTGACATTAATTCAATGTGAAAATTTGATAATGACATTAAAGAAATGTGAAAGTCATTTGATAACAGTAAAATTCATTATTACGAGCAATGGTGATCTTTTACCTCCTTTCTAGTGATCTTTAATTTTTTTTGTTAGCTTCTTGTGATGCTCTAACAGTAAAATTCATCGTTAACAGGAGTGGGTGGGAAGTGGTGATCTTTTACTTCCTTTCTGGTGATCTTTAATTTTTTGTTAGCTTCTTGTGATGCTCCTCGAAGACGCAACCCCTTTCTCCCAATACAATCTCCTCGTCAATCTTGTGCATGCGACAATGTTTCTCATACTGCATAACAAATTACATGACACCAGATTTCACAACACAATTAATACCTTACATCACTTAAAATAGATTGATCTCGTCACCATTAAATTTAGAAAAAAAAAAAGAATAAGAGATATATATTACTCATATGACTGCTCCAATTGCTTGTGATACTTCTCCTCCTTCATTGTCTGCCTCACCTTGGAGGTTGTGTTTGGGTTTTAGTTTCATTGTTCTACATGAGATACCTCAGCACTCCTCTCGACGTAGAATCCAAAAAGAAGCCAAAACAAGCATATGTATCAAATAAAACTGCAAGCAAAATGTTAATAAAAATCATTCTTGTACACCACAAATATTTCATTACAAAAAATACACAATGGATTACCTCAACTTTGTTTTTCTTATCACAAAAGAGAAAAAAATGGAACGTTTAGATCAATGGGGCTCTAGAAGTTGTACCCTCTCCTACTTAGAGTTTCAATGAATGCTTGGGTTGCCATTGCCCCTATCCATCTGAGTAAGATATCATTTTGGTATGATCGATGTTGTAGAAATACAAGTATAAGAGTTGGAAAGGCAAAGTGGAATTGAAACGTTCCAATTATCTCTCGTAAATATTTATCGTAAAGAACCTAATCTGATAAATATTTTGGTAAAGAACCTAATCTACAGTAAA
>JZKD02S0106811.1:277869-288826 GCA_000966675.3 Picea glauca | reverse complement strand
ATAATAATAAAAGAAAGGTATGGATGAAATAGAATGACCCTTTCCCACACGACGATTTGAGAAACATGTAACCACAGATTCACTACAAGTCTGTTTCATAATGCTTCCCCGTCCTTTCTATATCCCTCAAAATACCACATTATTTTCGCACATAGTGTTCATTCAAAATCAATATAATCCAAATTGATTAAAATCCAAGGGGGGGTTACAAAACATGCCTTATCTGTATCGAAAAGAATCCATTTTCTTTGAAACTCCATCCTCGCTATGAACAGTGCTCGCAAAGCTATGTTTTGCAACTCCAAAATTGGATATTTGTGTGGGGTTTCAAAATAAAGTAGAGCATTATATTCGAATGCCTAAAATGTAGACATGTAGACACATAATAGATACGCCTTAATATTGCTCTCAGAACAAAGCAAGCAACACCTACAAATCTCAGACAATCTCAAAGCCATCTAGAGCTCTCCATGGCTTTGATAACTATAGCCTCCTGTACAAGCAATGGGGAAAGATGGAAAAAATACGGAATAGGAACAACTCACATTTTCATTTAAAGCAATGGTGATGTAGCTATTATTGCAACCAACGTTATTGATATATAATTTCATGACCACGACTCTCTTCCAGAAAAGAAACATTACTTAGTCAATGAACTATTAATGCAAAGCTACACATGGCATTTTTCCCATTTTTTTAAATTTTAATTAATTATCTTTTTATAATAGTCACCTCCAACCAGGGATTATTACTCTCATCAATTTTCTTAGCCAATCAAAAACTCATAATTTCGCAATATCAAAACTCTAAATATATATTTGTTTTTAAATAAAATCATTTTAATATTTAAAATTTATAAAACTTTAAGAAACTTTACAAAAAATTGCCAATAAAATTGATATGTCAACTCAATTTGACCTAAAATGGATCGCTATATTCCCTGCTTTGGCAGGGACTAATAATAAAGAAAATGATTTAATAGGGAGACTTGTTATCACATGTAAAAGTTGTAGATCTAAGTAAAAGTTGCAAAGCCAAAGGGATAAAAGCCTTATGCATGTTTTGTATGGTTTCATTTCATGATTTAAGAGATTGTCTGGAAGAGATGTATTCTTTTATTGCATTCCATATATACCCAAACATTCTTGAGAAAAGATTACATCCCTTAAAATACTACAATAATAAAATGAAACAATTTCTTAATACACTAAAATGAACCAATGTGCTCTTTACATTCTTACATTTTGTATAGAGAAACCATAGTCAATGAAAGCATCATAGAAACAAGAACACACCAAGTATAAAAGAGAACCATATGAGGCATAAGCAAATCTAAATTTATTATTTGCATATGTAAGGTTTTCGGCTAGAAGGGCGCAGACATCCTCGCCCAAGTCCTCAAGGAGACATAATTTGGGGTTGCTCTGACACCCAAGAGTTGCACTAGTTGGGAAAGTGGACACCTTGGGAACGCGAAAACACTAAGGGGCTTCCCCAAGCATGGGGCAGAAGTGACCAAGAGAAGGGGCACACAAAAGAGGTTGGGGCGCATCGACATGAGGAGTGCACCCAAGGTTGGGGTGTGATGGTCCCAAGGGACATGAAGGTTGACAAGCACATGGGTTCACGAAGGGGTGAGACAGTTCGTTTGGGCACATTGGTTTGCGAAGGGGCACAACACACCCAAAGGATGTGATGGTTTGTGAAGGTGACATTTGGAGTCCATATAAGAGCACAAGACACACAACCAAGAACACGGGGAGCAAGTGAAGAGGACAAGAACAACTCTAAGGTTCTGCGATAGATTTGGAAAAGTAGGGGCGAGCTCCCTCAAGGGGCCAAGTCGCTCCACATGGGAGCACTTGTGTTGCCTTGAGGTGATTATGTGGAAAGAGTTGGGGCAACTTTCTTTGGGTTGAGTCTAGTAATAGGAAGGGCAAATTTGGAGTTGGGGAAGTCTTGTCGCAGGTCTAGGTGAGGCATGTTGTGAGACAAAACCACAGGTTTGTGTGAAGTCTTACGATAGAGAAGAAATAATGAGTCTGTGGTGGGTGAAAGTCTGAGGCGTATCGCAGGAGTTTCAAAAGTTGTTACGATGGACGAGTCTTGTGGTGACAAATATGTGTATGACTGTCTTGGTGAGGTGAGGCGAGTCTTGTGACTCTTCCCAAGTGGTAAATTGAGCGACTAGTGCTCATATTGTAATTGTTTCACAATAACAAGACTTAGTTGAGTGTTAGGCACGTCTTGTGTTGCCCACATTATATATGTGTGTCTCTTTTTTATTTCGTAAGTGTTATCTTTGTTCATGGATGTATGCTTAAATGACCAATTTTTAAGTAGTTAACAAGATTATATGAGTATACAAGTGAGTCGTACTAGAGTAGGAGTGTGAATCACCTGTAGCCTAGAACATAGTATGGGTATGATCTAGGTAAAGAGGTGTAGTCCAGATGAAGTATCCTTGTTGTTTCCAAGCAACCAACTGAGAATTGTTGTGGTTTTGCGTGCCCTGAAGAGGTGGATGATTGCAAGATTCAGGCAGACACATTATGGGGATGTGACAGGTGGTATCATAGCTTGAAGCATACTCTATTATTGTGGTGGTGACAGTGGTGATAGAGTGCAACAAGAAGACAAATTGTTGTGGATATAGTTCAGTGGGAATGTTTGCAAACTTGGTGAATAATTCGGTGGAGCGAACTGGTTCATCGCAAAGACTTTGCATCAGACTTACGACAGAGGCTCTGTTTGACGGTGCAGTGGAAGGTTGATCTGGGTGCACACCTTAGGCATGTGAAAACACTAAGGGGCACGTGAAAAATAAGTGCACATTTAGTATAATTTCATAGTTTAAGGTCATGAAGATTAATTTCTAGTATTCCCTCGTAACATGTGGATTTGTGGCAAATATACATAGATCATCACATTATTAACATTTGAGGTCAACCTAACTTCATCGACATGCGGAAAAGAAATCTCTCCAATTCTTCATAAACAGATACTTGCACTGCATCGTATAATTTTTCCGTTCTTTCATTGTCCATAAACGTTAATTTGGTCTTGGATGTTTTGTCCATCACCCAATTATAGTTTAGGAAGAGCAATATTTACATTAAAACTATTTATTATCTCTAACATTTGTTCTTTCAACAAGGAAATTAGATAAATCAAACGGTTCTAAGAAATGGAAAATGATCACACAAGGACAAGAGCGTTCAATCTATGTAAATATAGAAAGAAAAAAACCACATTACACTTGTTGTGACTGGATGCTTGACTGTTGAGATGATGCAACATTTAAATTCTCCTAGACACCACCATTAGAGAAGGCGTGTTTCTTGACATCTCTCCATGTATATAGCATATGTTCACGTGTCAAACCATAGCTCTGAGGCTTCCAAAATTTGTCGATGGCTTTCCTAATTGATTTTAAAGGCTCACCAACTAAAAAATTAGATTAAGAGCATATGTCAGAGCCTACAAATTTGCAAATTGGCCACAGGTTCTAAATATTGTTTGGA
Source organism: Picea glauca (assembly GCA_000966675.3). Lineage (NCBI taxonomy): Eukaryota > Viridiplantae > Streptophyta > Pinopsida > Pinales > Pinaceae > Picea > Picea glauca. The sequence goes on along the minus strand of JZKD02S0106811.1, from coordinate 285,302 downwards.
GTCCCTGGTTCTTATTCTGCCAATTTTTCCGTCAACCATCGATTTGGGGATCAATGATGATTGTCTCATGGAAATTCATTGCATCATTGATTTGTTAGCTGCAAAGGTTTCCATGCATCGTGCTCTGTGCGTGGGTTTTATTCTTGGGAAGCTGATTTTTCTTCGTTCTTGTCTACAATGTATCCACAACAAAATCATGCCTACCTTTGCACTATTCCAAGGGTTTTTGAGAGCTATAATTTTATCCGGGTTCCTTGATTTCATAAAATCTGTCGCTTAACAATCAACGACATTTCACATTTGTGTTGATTGATCCCAACAAGATATATTTTGCTAAAAAGAATGAAGGAATATGTGCCCAACGACGATGTTTCTACACAAAAGCAAGCAACTCTAACGAGGGACATTTATGTCTATAGTGAGGTGCAATCGAACTGTCTGGGTCATTAGCTCCCCCTGCCTAGCCTGTTAGAGACCCCATTTAAGCTTGTTAATGGACCTCTTGTTATCGCTGCTTGCAGTCCGGGTTTCATTTTTCCTTTTCAAATATGGATGCTACTAAAATTTTACGCGATGTAAACTGTCATTTGCTACTACAATTTTCGACAATGTAAACTGTCATTTACAATTTGTTGTTTACGTTTGTAGGAATTTCAATTGTCATGAACGAGATTGCTAGTAAATTTTTGCATACCCTCACTCACTCTATATCTCTCTCTTTTTTCATATATGTGCAGAGGAGATAACTAAGTTATTTTTGCAATTTTACGGACAAACATCAGTCCATCTGGTGCCAAGCAATTAAACGACATTAAAATCAGATATGAAATTGAACATTGGTGTTGTGCTGTCTAGTGGCCAGGCTCCAACTCAACTCAACGTTATTGCAGGATTGTTCGGTGAGTTTGATTGCCTTGTTCTGTAAGTAGTTATGCAAAATATTGGCTCATTTTTATTATCCGTTTTAACTCCTTGAGTAATGTCTGGTATACAATTAGACACTTGCCATAATCAAACACTTCCACTTTGTTCTTATTTCTCTTACTTTCTTCATATTTGTGGAAATGAGAATTAACCTAGTGTCAGAGATCCCCTCCCTTATTATAGCACCTACCCTCTTGGCTAAATGACTATTTTTAGCGGCATGAGAAAGTGGGTGACGAGGTGAACTCAGAGTTGTCCCTTATGTGTGGTCGACCCGACAGAGATTTTTTCCTGTGCAAGCTCACACACGAATTCATCAGAGAGCATGTCCCATAGCCAATGCTTGCTAGAATTAGGCATTTTTATTCCTTGGCTCCGGCCTACATGCAAAGTGCTAGGTAAGTAATTTAACGTGCGTAAGATAATAAGAAAATAAAGCTCCGGATGAAATAGAATGACCCTTTCCCACACGATTTTACAGACATGTAACCACAAATTCCATACAATATTGTTTCATAATGCTTCCCCGGCCTTTCTAAATCCTTCAAAATACCACATTATTTTTTCACATAGCGTTCATTCAAAATCAAGATAATCCAAATTGATTAAAATGCAAAATGATGATTACAAAACATGCCTTCTAAGTATAAAAAAGAATCGATTTTCTCTGCAACTCCATCCTCGCCATGAACAGTGTTCACAGAACTATGTCTGCAACTCCAAAAATGGATATTTGTGCGGGGTTTCAAAATAAAGCAGAGCATTATATTCAAACACCTAAAATGTAGACATGTAGATAAGTAATAGATACACCTTAAGATTGCTCTTAGAACAAAGCAAGAACCACTTACAAATTGCAGACAATCCCAAATCCATCCAGAGCTCCCCATGGCTTTGATAACTATAGCCTCTTGTAGAGGTGATGGCAAAAGATGGAAAAAATACGGAATAGGAACAACTGGCATTTTCATTGAAAGTAATGGTAACGTAGCTATTAATGCAACCAGTGTTATTGATATCTAATTTAATGACCATGACTCTCTTCTATAAGAGAAACAGTACTTAGTCAATGAACTATTAATGCAAAGCTACACATGGCATTTTTCTGATTTTTTAAAATTTTAATTAATTATCTTTTTATAATAGTCACCTCCAACTAGGGCTTATTAGTCCCTTCTGTGTTCTTAGCCAATCAAAAACTCAGAATTACACAATATCAAAATTATAAATATATATTTGTTTAAAAAAAAATCATTTTAATAATTAAAAATTCTAAAACTTTAAGAAACTTTACAAAAATTTGCCAATAAAATTGATAAGTCAACTCAATTTGACCAAAAATCGATAGCTATATTCCCTGCTTTGGCCAAGACTAATAAAGAAAATGATTTAATAGGGAGACTTGTTATCACATGTAAAAGTTGCAGATCTAAGTAAAAGTTGCAAAGCCAAAGGGATAAAAGCCTTATGCATGTTTTGTATGGTTTCATTTCATGATTTAAGAGAAAGGGATAAAAGCCTTATGCATATTTTGTATGGTTTCATTTCATGATTTAAGAGATTGGTTGGAAGAGATGTATTCTTTTTTTGCATTCCATATATACCCAAACATTATTGAGAAGATATTACATCCCTCACAATACTACAATAATAAAATGAAACTATCTCTTAACACACTAAAATGAACCAATGTGCTCTTTACATTCTTACATTTTGTATAGAGAAACCATAGTCAATGAAAGCATCATAGAAACAAGAACACACCAAGTATAAAAGAGAACCATAAGAGGCATAAGAAAATCTAAATTTATTATTTGTATATGTAAGGTTTTTGGCTATAAGGGCGCGAACACCCTTGCCCAAGTCCTCAAGGAGACAGAATTTGGGGTTGCTCTTACACCCAAGAGTTGCACTAGTTAGGCAAGTGGGCACCTTGGGCACGCGAAAACACTAAGGGGCTTGCCCAAGCATGGGGTAGAAATGACCAAGAGAAGGGCCACACCAAAGAGGTTGGGACACATCGACATGAGGAGCGAACCCAAGATTGGGGTGTGACGGTCCCAAGGGACACGAAGGTTGACAAGCAGATGGGTTCGCGAAGGGGTGCGACATTTCGTTTGGGCGCATTGGTCTGCGAAGGGGCGTAAGACACCCAAAGGATGTGATGGCTCGTGAAGGTGACATTTGGAGTCCATACAAGAGCGCAAGGCTCACAACCAAGAACACAGAGAGCAAGTGAAAAGGACAATATCAACTCCAAGGTTCTGGGACAAATTTGGACAAGAAGGGGTAAGCTCCCTCAAGGGGCCAAGTCGCTCCACAAGGGAGGACTTGTGTTGCCTTGAGGTGATTCTGTGGACATAGTTCGGGCAACCTTCTTTGGGTTGAGTATATCAATAGGCAGGGTGAATTTGGAGTTGGGGAAGTTTTGTCGCAAGTCTGGGTGAGGCATGCTATGAGACAGAATCACAGGTTTGTGTGAAATCTTACGACAAAGAAGAAATAACGAGTCTGTGGTGGGTGCAAGTTTGAGGTGTATCGCAAAAGTTGCAAAATTTGTTACGATGGACGAGTCTTGGGGTGACAAATCTGTGTATGATTGTCTTGGTGAGGTGAGGCGAGTCATGCGACTCTTCCCAAGTTGTAAACCGAGCCAATAGTGCTCATATTGTAATTGTTTCACAATAACAAGACTTAGTTGGGTGTTAGGCATGTCTTGTGTCGCCCACACTATATATGTGTGTCTCTTGTTTGTTTCATAAGTGTTCTCTTTGTTCATGGATGTATGCTTAAATGACTAAGTTTTAAGTTGTTAACAAGATTGTCTGAGTATACAAGTGAGTCATACTAGAGTAAGAGTGTGACTCACTCATAGCCTAGAACAAAGTATGGGCATGCTTTAGGTGAATAGGCGTAGTCCAGATGAAGTATCCTTGGTGTTTCTAAGCATCCAAGTGAGAATTGTTGCAGTGTTGCATACCCTCAAGAGGTGGATGATTGCAAGATTCGGGTAGACACATTGTGGGGACATGACATGTGGTATCATAGCTTGAAGAACACTCTATTACTGTGGTGGTGATAGTGGTGATAGAGCGCAACAAGAAGATAATTTGTTGCGGATATAGTTAAGTGGGAACGTTCGTGAACTTGGTGAATAGTTCGATGGAGTGAACTAGTTCATCGCAAAGACTTTGCATCAGACTTATGACAGAGGTTTTGGTTGACGGTGCGGTGGAGGGTTGATCTGGGTGCACACCTTGTATAGATCGAGAACAAAGTTTGTGGTGAAATGAAGCACTTGGACAGAGTGGGTGATCGCATAACTCATTGCAAAACTTGTCACGGAGTTGATCGTAGAGACAATTTGTAAGCATACTTGGTTGGATTTATTTTCAATAGAAGTAAGTGCCATACCTGTGCGCACACCTTGAGAATACCAGACGTAGAATTCATGGGTGATCTGAGCACTTGGGAAAGTTATATCATGAACATAGGACTTGTCGCAGATCTAACTACATAAGTGATCATGAAGGGGAGAAGTTATGTGTTGCAACGAGTTGAAGCACTTAGGTGAGTTGGACGACTTTATGTGACCTAGAGTAGATTCTTTGCAAGGCAATTGGTTGGGCACATTTTCATCATGACATCTTCATGATGTGCATCGTCGAGAATCATAGTTTAGTTGAGTTGGGTTGTTGGACAAGTGGGTCAATCGTAGCCTTCGGATGAGGTAGCTCTTCATCTAGTTACACAAGTCAATTAAAAATAATTTGATTTGGTAGCTAGGCAATGTGTGCATGGTGCCTTGAAGTGGAAGTAGTTCAAGTGCGAAGATGGCAGGACATTGGAAATGAGTTTGGTCGGTTGCATGAAAAGTTTGGGACTTAGAAGTATTTTTGAAGTGAATGAATGGACTCATCCTTGTATCGCAACTAAGGTGTTATTCAAGTTTGTGGAGCTATGCATGGTGATTAAGTGGAGTTCATGCGAAGATTCAGTGGCTTGGGCAAGTGAAGGTCTAGGACAAAACCATGGGTGCAACCAAGAATGTCGTTAGAAAGGTATGGTTAGTTTTGAGTTCTTGCATTTCCTAAGTGTTGTGATGAGTTATTTGAAGGAACTCAAATGACTTGGTGGTTCAAGTGAAATTCGGTACCACGGTGAAAATCGACAGACTTGAGGGTGACTTAAGAGGTGTATATTCGAAGAAGTCATGTAGCAGTTGGGATGCCTTGACTAAGGGGAATATGTAGAGAGATTCAAGTAACCTACTTGGACGAGCCCTGATATTTGGATGCAGATGTGGAGGTGACTTGAGGAGTTTCCTAACTCTTGGATGAGGTACCTTGGTGCATTGGCACCTTAGCCAGATTTGTTGGGTCATGCGATGACTTGACAGTCGCGATGACAGTGCCTGAGTTTGGACGCGTGTAGGAGGTGCAAGGAAATTTTGTTCTAGGAGATGGATGGACTCAACAAAGAAGTGAACCAAGAATATTTGGAAGTCAACATGAATGGGTAGAATGCAGACCAAGTGACTTGGGTGGTTCACTCGCCTTTGATCATTTGATTAGGCAGAGTTTACCTTGGTGACTTGCAGATGATTGTGCGATGACTCAGAGAACCGAGAGGGTCGTTAGTTGAGGTTTTCATAAGTATTGATCTGAACGTACCTAAGGCATGGAAGTTCTTCGAGGTGACTAATTCTACTTGGATCACTTTGGACAGTTTGTTGGGACGTTTGAGGAGTGTGAGTGCGTTGGCTACTCTCATCACAGATGTTGAGTTGCGTAGAGGTGACTCGACAGAAGGAGGTGAGTTGAGGACTTGCCTTGGTTTGGAGGATTTTGAGGAGATGCATACTGCAACATGAATAGATTACTTGTGCATGGTTGTTTCTCTTTCTTTGGGGTAGCATGGTTGAGGGTGAAACCTAAATATTCCAAGACATAGAGAGGTGGACGCAACAACATAACTGGGTGATGAAGCAGTGAGACAAAGACAGTATGGACATGCAGTTCTTGTTGTAGATAGGATATTTCATATCCAATGATACAAATGAATATTGGGAGAATTTGATCAAGGAAGATAGAATTGTGGACTTGATCGCATTTTGAGTCACAAGGGTAGAGTTAGCTGGAAGGGCAGATGGACGGTGATTTCCCTTGACTCTCCGTAGACTTGGATGCAATGCACACAGTGTGTAGAATATTGGCTAACTATCCCATCAGGTGGAAAATGGAGTCAAGTTGCCACTGATGAATTTATTTTAGGGTGACTTCATAATGTAGCAAGGTGAGGGGTGACCTTGCCTTGATCCGAGGATGTGTGCGAACAAACCAAATTCCAAAAGGAAGTGACAAGTTTATGTGTGATGATGTGGAGACTCAAGGAGTGTGACCGTTGAACTAACCATTCGACTAGTTCGTGACTTGGGCAAGAACAATAGCATGACAAGTCGGTCGATAATACGTACGTGCTAGTAAGTTTTGAAGCACAACACTTGGACATTGAATATGATCTCCTTGATGAATATTGGATATGGCAGTAGTGAGGAAAAAGTGGAAACTTGCCTTTATTCTTTGAGTTTTGGCAGAGTGATGGAAGTTACATACAAAAAAATGCTATGAGAAAATGGAGATGTGCATGCTCAAAGATTGGGCATGATGGTTGGATTAGCTACCCAACCAGTTCGAGACGTGAGGGTCGACTGTACGCGAAGGTATGGACTTGAGTTGTAGTATGATCATAACAGTGAGTCAGGAGGAGTTCAACACTTAGGAGAAATTTTGAAGTGAAATGGGTAGCATTCAATTGTAGCAGGTAGTGACAACGACAATAAGGAAACAACATTACAAGGAGATAGTGCAACAAATTTAGGTGAGTTTCATCCTTGGAGTTGGGTGAAGCAACTGTATTGACTCAAGAAGAAGATTGTGCAGGGTTGGGTGCAATACAGTTTTGTTGGTTTGTGAAAATTTGGGGTTTCCACTTCGTAGGTAAACTTGGGGTTTCCACTTTGGTAGAATTCGGGGTTTCCATTTGCCACGAAACTTGGTGTTTCCAACAGAGGTAATTGCGATGGGGGCACGAGTTCGGGCAGAGACTTGGAGATCATATATTTTGTGGATGTTGTCGGAGATGGAAATGACTTGAGGTGGGGGAGGATGTAAGGTCTTTGACAAGAAGGGCAAAAACACCCTCGCCAAAGTCCTCAAGGAGACAAAATTTTGGGTTTCTCCAACACCCAAGAGTCACACTAGTTGTGAAAGTGGGTACCTTGGGTGCGCTCCTCATGTTGACACACCCCAACCTATTTGTTGCACCCCTTCTCTTGGTTGCTTCTTTCCCATGCTTCGCCTCATGCTTAGTCAATCCCCTTAGTGTGTTTGCATTCTCAAGGTCCCCACTTGCCCAACTAGTGCAACTCTTGGGTGTCAGAGCAACCCCAAATTTCATCTCCTTGAGGACTTGGGAAAGGGTGTATATGCCCTTCTAGCCAAAGACCT
>JZKD02S0106811.1:260706-277805 GCA_000966675.3 Picea glauca | reverse complement strand
AAATTCTACAATATCCAAGTCTCTACCCGAACTCGTTCCCCCATCGCAACTAAATCTGTTGGAAACCCTAAGTTTTGTGCCAACTGGAATCCCCAAATCTTTGAGGTTGGGTGGAGTGATGGAAGTTACGGACAAAAAAACAGTATGAGAACATGGAGATGTGAATGATCATGGATTGGGCATGACAGTTGGATTAGTTACCCAACCAGTTCAAGACGTGGGGGTCAACAGTGCTGGGAGGCATGGACTTGAGTTGTAGTATGATCGCAGTAGTGAGTCACAAAGAGTTCAAAGCTTAGGCAAATTTTGAAGTGAAGTGGGTATTAGTCAGTTGTAGCAAGCAGTGACAAGCACAACAGAATCGAACAACAACAAGGTAACAACATTGCAACAAGATAGTGCAACAAAGTTGGGTGAAGCGATCGTATCAACTTAGGCAACAGATCGTGTTGAGTTGGGTGTTGTACAATTTGGTTGGTTTGTGGAAACTTGGGGTTTCCACATTGTAGGGAAACTTGGGGTTTCTATTTTGTTAGAATTTTTAGTTTCTAGTTGGCATGAAACTTGGGGTTTCTAGTAGACTTAGTTGCGATGTGGGCACTAGTTTGGGCAAAGACTTGGAGATCGTAGATTTTGTGGATGTTGTCGGACACGACAATGACTTGAGGTGGGGGAGCATATAAGGCCTTTATATAGAAGGATACAAACACCCTTTCCCAAGTCCTCGAGGAGACAAAATTTGGGGTTTCTCTGACACCCAAGAGTCGCATTAGTTGGGCAAGTGGGCGCCTTGGGCGCGTGTACAAACAAGGGTCTTGCTCAAGCATGATTTGAAGCATGGGGAAGAAGTGACCAAGAGAATTTTTCCACCAAAGAGGTTGGGGTGCGTCGACATGAGGAGCGCACCCAAGGTTGGGGCGCATTGGTCCGAAGGGATGCAAAGGTTGATGAGCGCACATGTTCGTTTGGGCACATGGGCCCGTGAAGGAGTGCAACAGTTCGTTTGGGCACGTTGTTCCACGAAGGGGTGTGACACACCCAAAGGATGCAACGGTTAACGAAGGTGACATTTGGAATCCATATAAGAGCACAAGACACACAACCATCAACATAGAGAGCAAGTGAAGAGGACAAGATCAACTTTGAGGTTCTGTGGAAAATTTGGACAAGAAGGGGTGAGTGCCTTCAAGGGGACAAGTCGCTCCACATTGGAGGACTCATGTTACCTTGGGGAGATTTTGTGGACAAAGTTGGGGTGACCTTCTTTGGGTTGAGTATAACAACAAGCAAGGTGAATTTGGAGTTGGGAAAGACTTGTTGCAGGTATAAGTGACGCATGCTATGAGACAAAACCACATGTATGTGTGAAGTCTTGCGACAGAGAATAAATGGTGAGTCTGTGGTGAGTGCATGTCTAATTTGAACTGCAAGAGTTGCAAGAGTTGTTATGATAGATGAGTCTTGGGGTGATGAATCCATGTATGAGTCTTGGTGAGGTGAGGTGAGTCATGCAACTCTGCTCAAGTTGTAAATCGAGCTGGTAGTGCTCATATTGTAATTGTTTTGCAATAATAATACTTAGTTGGGTGTTAGGCACATCTTGTGTCGTCCACACTATATTTGTGCATCTCTTCTTTGTTTCGCAAGTGTTCTCTTTGTTCATGGGTGTATGCTTAAATGACTAAATGTTAAGTCGTTAACAAGATTGTCTAAGTATACAAGTGAGTTGCACTAGAGTAGTAGTGTCACTCACCCATAGCCTAGAACAAAGTATGGTTATGCTATGGGTGAAGAGGCATAGTCCAAACGAAGTATCCTTGGTGTTTCCAAGCAGGCAAGTGAGAACCATCGTGGTTTTTCATGCCCTCAAGAGGTGCACAATCACACGGTGGGGACACGACAATATAGACAAAAGCATATTATGGTATAGTTAAAAAGCATAACAATGCAGGTGAACTTTACACACTTTAGAATAATAAGATAACATAATGTTGATATTATTTGGATTCGTGATGTCATAATTACTCAGAATAATTTACTAGGCATTACACAAAGTGCTCAATCTTACAAGTATGATTTAATGGATAAACTTATTGTTGTCATTTTTATTGCGACATTGAATAAACATAGTCTTCTTCTTATTATTTCCTAGATGTAGAGAAAGTAGTATTTGAAGGATGCAAATAGATGAAAGATCTAGTTCTATCTTTTCACTTTGTAATCTATTGTGTTGGACACGTAATCCTTGGATTGTTTTATTGTAATTGTAATGTATATATGAATAATCATAAGTGATAGGAAGAGTCGTGCGTTCGAGAAGACCAACGGTCACATATTTTTGTATTTATTGAGCTACAAGCTAACGCAATGAACATCGGTGTGGATTTATCTTTTCTGCCATTCTTGGCTTGATAGTGGTACCAGAGCCTGGCCTAACTCCATGATTTCTCTTGGCATTTCCTTTCCCCTGGAGTGAAGAAAAGGCCTCTTTCCCGCTTGCCCATACTTCTAAGTTACAATCTGATCAATTCTCTGGTCTCCTCTCAGTCTATTCGCGTCTTGCAGTCTTTTGAGGATGCTCAGATATCAGTCCTAGTTTAGGGTTTTCTCATGCAACTCACGACTGAAACCCTAACCCAAAAATCTATTATGCATGACACAACTCTCCCCATGCCTGTCTGGACACACTATTTTCCTTCTTGCATAGTTTATTCTCTATGGATGCACCATTCGCTATTAATTTGCCACTCACGCTGCTAATATACCTCTCAAATTGGTATTCTCTAATATCCTTTCGTTGGTATCTACCTCATTCGAGTAACAACTTCTATATATTCATCCGCTCATACGCTCATTCTGTTGCACAAGAATCGAATCACATAGGTCACAACCCTAATTTTCTGTATGAGAGTCGACGATCTTTATGAATGCGTCAATTGAAGGTAGCTTGGTTGTACCTGATGTAACACCCATGTTTCCCCCAATCTGTAATTATAAGTGTTATTATGGAAAAACAATAAGCCAAACCATTGGTGATCAATGATAAACAATGGACCTTGATAGATTTTGTAATATTTCCATCTATATAAATGTTTGGTTTTTAATAAAATAGAGAATGTTGAGATACTGTTGAAGGGATAAGGGAAAGTATTCACAACTTCAATTTTTGGTTCGTGGGTGAAGGGTGGACTCATGAAAGGTTGACTTTAAAAGTATTTTATTGGTGAATTTTTAGTTTCTTAACACATGCCTTGGCCACCAAACTATTTTGAAGGTTATCCCGATCAGGCAAACACATCCCGAAATTGTGCCAGCCAACATAAGAAGAGTATTCTTAGCAGACCACGGTGGTTCTGTTGAAGAGTGCCCCATGCAGTTTAGAGAAGCAGGGATTAGCCACTTCTCGTCACGAGCGCTTTCGAGCTCTTAAAACTTCTTGGATGGAAGAAGGATACATGTGAAAAGGAAGAGGCCCAGGACGCCCCTAAAGGGAGTTTTAGTTGAGCTTACCCAAGCAGAGTAGTATTCCAACCAAGCTAAGCTAATCAACTCTTTGACCATCTGGAACTAAGGAAAGACTACTCAATTTATAAAAACTAGACAACTTATGAGGGGATCCTGATGAAGACTCCCTGGATTTGACTCTTAGTATCCTACAAAATTGAAATTGCTTGAAATGAAACAACATGCCATCCACGTGGCAAGGTCACGTCTTGCTTTCACAAGCATGCCTCCTGGTTACTGAATTTGAAATCTATCTAAAACTGTATACAAGAAACAAGTAAATAGGTTTGTGACATATATGTCGCGGCCAAATAATATGTATATGTATGTAGCTAAATAGTATAAGTTTGTTTTGAGTGTATGGGGTGGACCCCTTAATTGTTTTCAAGTGTTATGTGGATTTTTGCATGTATTTAGCTTGTTGATTTTTGTATGGCCCATTTAGGGGTAGCCACCTGTAGATTAGTGAATAAAAAATTATACAATCAAAATATGACAAGATTAACTAATTACAAGCAACGATTACACCATTCAACCCAAAGGAATGGGTTGAGGCTTTTTGCGAGCAGCAAGGCCGCCATGTGCATGAAAGCCCCAACTGATTCCTTGTATGGGGATTGGAAGTTTAGTGTTTGAAATTCAAAAATTGTGATGATTATTTACGCAAGTATAGATCAGATTTTATGAACATAAATTCACAAGTAAACTACTCTAGCTATCTACACAAACAAAACATATCAACATGGGTATGTGTGCCAAAATTTTTGGAATGAGTGCAAGTGAATATAAAGTGAATATGAGAGTTATTGGGTAGATTTACCGATCAAATTGGATGATTTTCTTCGATGTCCTGCTGGCCCCTTTGCCTCAAATAGGTCATTAGGTGGTCCCCAACCGCTTAGGAGAAGCCAAATAGGTGATCGGTTATGTCCTTGCAGAAAAACAATGAAATTTTAGTATTTATGTATGGAAAAACCGAATTAAATGTAACATAAATTTGCACATAAAAGGTATATAACAATCAACTAAGATGGTTGTCCCATGGGGGGAAATTGACCAAAATGACCAATTTTCCTATTTGGGACAACAAGGTTAATGGTAGGAAAACATAACAGAAATACACATAAACGAAAAGAGGAAGCAAACAAGTATGAACAACCAACTAAGGGACTTATTTGAGGGTTGTCCTAAGGGGCCCTAAGACTCCCAACCACTAGCTAAGGCTGAAAACAACTGAGTACTTCAGAAAATATGCACTAAAACACATCAAACAAGTTAAACCAAGCTGTTAGAAAATGAAATCAAACAAAATAAACCCAACAAAGAAACAACAAACACCTAGCTAATCGATCCCTCCTGGAGATAGCTAACCTAACAAGCATTTACTCCTACCCCTCAACCCTTAACCAACAAATGACACATCCAACAACTAAAATCTAACAAGTATCACACACACAAAGAGTCTTGGAAAATTTCAGCACAACTTTGTTACTAAATTCATCCTCTCCTTTTCACAATGCCAACCCTCTCATTTATAAAGGAGAGGTGAAGGCTTAGGGTTAGGTCACAAGACACTTGTCATTTTTGGAAAAGTGACAAGTGCACCAACCCTAAAGTATTTTTGTCTTTTTACCAAAAAGTAATCCTATCCAAAACATATCTTATCCAAAAGGGATCTTATCATAAAGAGAACCTTATCCAAAAAGGGAATCAAATCATATTTGATTTGACCCTTTAATTACAATGTATACATGCCAAAAAACAAACTTATGTGAGACTACATATTACAAAAAGTCATTTTTCATAAAATGACAAAAATTGATATGCCACCTCATCAATTGCCTTGGGATTTGTGCCACCCCAAAAGCTCTTTTATTTCTGCCATGTTTTGCAGCTGTAGATGAGGTGGTTTAGGACAATTCCAGGCCATCCATGGCTGTGGGATTCACCAGGATGAAGCCCCAAGGTGTGGGGAAATTGCTGACCTGCTTAGGAGGGCAAGGGGCCTATGGGATTTGGTCGTTGTAAGTAACGAAATGACTGTTGTTTAGGAACTTTTCAGACCTTATTATACCCCCTCTTTTCTATCTATAAGCTTCCCTATGAGTTGGCCGAAGCATGGCTTCGATTTGGGCTTGTTTCGATGAGGGGACCTTCTGGGCTTGAACCTTGAGAGGATATTCCCTTGCAACAAACAGCCACAAAACTATTATTTATTGTTCCCATGTTGTATATCTTTCCTCTACCTTTCTGTTTCCTTTCATTTGGTGCAAATCCGACTTCGAATGAGTAAGATATGGCCCCGGAAAGGTACGCGGGAAGGAGCCGGTCGAGAGGCTGATTAGGGGAAATTTTGAAATTGGGACAAAATTATGGGCTGAACACTAGAATTGATAGGTTGCTACAGGCCTGTGTTCCTGTAGTTGAAATGGGTTTTCTTCACTCGGCCCAATTTGGCCTCGGAGGCCCCCAATTAGGCCTCCTTCCGGCGCATGCTTATCAAGCCAATAACGAGTCCTTGTCGCTCTGGGACATGCCACTAAAATTATGGGCTGAATTTGTGGAGGTGAATGCCATGGATGCATTATGGACTTTTCCCCGGTCGTTTTGACTATTCACGGGTGAACATATGCCTCTGTATGGTGAGGTTATGCAATTAAAATGTCGACTTACCCTTAGGGGAGGGGAACTTTAATTTTATTATATAGTTAAATATACACATAAAATTATATATATATATATATATATGTTAAAAGTTTTTTTAAAACAAATTTTAATAATATATAAAAATAAAAAAACAATATACTAAATAAATTTAAATTTAAAATTTAATCCCCCCTTAACCTGGCGCCCATGGTCGTGCATACGATCAGGTCGAAACCCAACTCAGCCCGTGGGTTTGGAGGAGCGGAGGAGGTAGAAGGTGGTGGCATGGAGGGAAGAGTTGGAGGTTTTGGGAGGAGGCAGTGTGGAGGTATGCTTGGAGAGGAGGTTGAGAGGAGATGTGCGAAGGGGAAAGGGTCGAGGAGGGCGTGAGGGCCAGTTTGGGCATAGGGGTTTTGGAGGAGAGGAAAGGGGTTGGGTGGGTGCGCAGGGGCGGAGTGGTGGTAGGGGTCGAGGGTTATGGGAAGGAGGAATGGTGAGCACGCAAGCATGGAGGTGGTGGATTGGGGTTTTGGGGATATGGTAGCAGGGGTCGAGGAGAAGAGGAGGGCACGCATAGGGGGGAAGAGGAGGAGGAAAGGAAGAGGACTGCGCGCGGGTGGAGGTGAGGTAGTATGGAGAAAGGAGATGGTGGTGGAAGCTGGGCAGCGCACAAGTGGGGAAGAATGGAGGGAGCCCGAGGTGGTGGATGGGTGTGTTGCACGTGAGCTGGGAGGAGGTGGTGGTTTGTGGGAGTTGTGCGCGCAGAGGAGGGAGAGCTCAAGCTAGTGGAGAGTAGGAAGGAAGGTGTTGGAATGTGGGGACCGCGAGTAGAGGGAGATGGGAGGAGAGGAAGGCCAAGTGTGGATTGGTGGAGGTGGTGGTGGGGCCTGGGTGGTGGACGGGTGGCCAACCACCACCAAAATTAATTTTTTAAACAATGGGTTTTTTACTATAGTTTTAGATGAGGGAGGTCATGGGTTCAACCGTCCTCCCCTCCGTTTTGATTTATGGGGTTTTCTCAGCTTGAGCAAAGGAAAAGGGAGGGGGTTGCGGTTCAAATCCCATGGCCTGCAAATGGCCATGCACATGCCTACAATTTCATCCCAACTCATAAATTTAATTATCTAAAGGGCCATGGAGGCTTGGGCCTGAGAGGGGCTTGAATCCCCTCCCTTTTGAATCTTTTGCACACATAAAACTAATTGAATACACCAAACAACAAACATAAACCAAAAAACATGACATCTAAACCAACAATCAACTTGAAATCTGAACCAACACTGAGACAATCATCCTAAAGGCAGAAATAACACTCTTCTATGCAAAAATTTCACCACAACCAGCGAGTTTTTTTCCTTTTGAATTGGGACTGACGGGGGTTTACTTGGCTCAATGTATGAAGATTGTTGCATGGTGTTGGTTGGCTTCCAAATGCAGATCTGCACTTGCTGCTAAGAGTCTTCCTTCTGCTTCCATTGAAGCATGTTGTAGAGCTCCCTCTCCCCTTGGCCAAAATGTCAAAATGACTTGAGAGAGGAGAGAGGGGAGGTTTCGTATTTTTTAATTTAAAAAAAAAAAAAATCAAATTCCCCAAAATTGCATGAGGAAGTTCGTGTCCTCTCCTTAATTTTCCAAAATTTCTAAATTTTTTATAATTTTTTCCAATTATTTTTTAATATTCCTTGAAAATTGTGCAAGTCAAAGTTTGACTTTGACTTTGTTGTTGACTTAGCCCCAAAAAGGTTGTCGTGTGAGTCAGAGTCGGAATTGGACACAGGGCACCTTGTTGGAAAGGTATCGATACACCCATCGAGAATATGCCATCACCAATCTGAAATAATGCCAGCTCAACCCTAAATTTTAGCTCTAAACAGTTGTCGGCCCAAAACTCCTGACTTGTTGGTGGGCCCACGTGACACCCAATCTTGCAAAGGGCACCAAATCGCCATATGATATCCAATCGAAGCAAATGAGGTACCTTAGAAAAGGTATCGGCGAGTAATTTGGTGAGGTGGCCATATATTTGTGTGTTGGGGCCATTAATGGTTGTCTTAGCTATCGGGAAACCCTACTATGCGAGCTGGTTACCCCCCTTTGCCCGAAATAATTGACCAACTTGTGATAGCTCTAACCAAGCCATCCGAGTTCGGAATGAGGCAAATGAGGAGTCATTGGAAACGTATTTGAGTATATTACAATGTGGCATTTATGAATCTCGGATGTAAAACTCTTTACCAACACTTTTTAAACCCCAAAGCACTACAACCAATCTAGTGTTTGAAATTGGTCATGAACTTGCAAACGCTCGTTCTTACCAACCGGGGGTAGAAACCAAGCAAAGGATATACCATTGGAAAGGTATATCACTTCCATACACCATGTCTAGGTTTGATTTTCCTTTTGAAACAAGAATCTGAACAAAATCAGGCCAGGAAGTCACAACTATTGGTTTTGGACATTCAAGTGATTCTAACTTTGCGTCCTCCATACGGGGTCATACGGACTCGGAATCGGGCTCATGATAGCCCGTTAGAAATCTTGTCCTGATCCCTACAACATGGCATAATTTTATTTCCCAAATTATGACCTGATTTAATCTTATCCTTTTCGAAAGGACCCCATCCGCAAGGGACTCACCTAGTGATAGGCGAAGGGGGGCAACGTTAAAAATCTTGTAAAGTATGTGCTTAGCTCATGAAACTTGAAATTAATAGTCTTGACATGAGGAAGAAATGATGTGGGAGGGTTTACAACCCCCTGAAGGTATCCAACTGATACTCTTTCAAGGGTAGAGGCCATAGTAACTATGACCCCCGCCACTGTCTTCGACTGGAACCATAGCACCAAGGGACATTTGTGGAGCAATGATTGTGTAAAACACCATGTTGAGCCCATAGAAGATTTTTGGGTCGACATTCTTGGCTCCGGACGGGAAATGCCTTCCAAAGCATGTAGATGGGATTACCCGCATGACATGCTGGAATACTCAGTGGAAATTTATACTTTCAAAGTGACTGATGTGCATGAGAGGGAGAATTCAACTGTAGTATAAGGACCATTTTTCACATTAGCAATAACCGAAGAATGAAACTGGTGCAGTAAATATATACATACAAATTTATATTAAGATTCACATAAGATAGAAGAATGGGAATAATGACCCGGGTTTTCTTGAGCAATGTGTCCCAAGTGACATGGGTCCCCCACACGGATTATGGTTTAACTGTGAGAATCGAGACTTAAAGTGAACCTTGGCTCAACACAAAGTCTCATGCATGCCTTTGATTCTCAACACACAAACAAGCAAACAGAGATTTTTGAAATCAACAACCCACTGGAGAAAACTAACAAGCAAATGAGTCAAACAAGGGAGTAAAGAAATATAAAAAACCTTTGGCACTAGGTGTTGAAATATCAAGTGCTCACAAGTGATGGAACTTTGTAGGAAAAACGACCATTGCTTGGAAAATATCAGATTGTAAGTGGTCAGGTAAAGTGCAGTTGCAATCACATAGCTATGTAAGTCATCATGTCATCATGGTTTTTAGCTTCACCAGAGAATGATATGCTACCTCCTTAGACTTTGCCTGTTGACTTTGATTAAATAACAATCAGGTTTACTCCTATTCAAGATGACATCAAGACAAAGTTTCCCAAAATGCCAGGTATGATAAAAGGGATCCTAGGAGTTCGTTCTTTTCAAACAACCATACAATCAATAAGAACAATACCCTTCCCATTAAACACCAGACAAACCAAAAAGAAGACAACCTATGACATTAAAATGAAAAATACCAAAACCAAGGGAAAAAATCAAAGAGGGCTTATACTCCAAAATCGAAACCAAACAAGCAAAAAGAGTCAAAATTGAAACCAAGCAGGCAAAAAGGCTCAAGATTGAAACCAAGGGGGTATATACAATCATAAAAAAGGCAACATCAAATACATACAAGAAGGAAAATCAACAAAAACGAATACATACAAACATAAAAAGAACAAGTGGTGACTTATGTACAAGATGATGAGGCCTCTCAGGCATAAAAGAACTTTAGGTGATGACCATTCACAGGGAATTGAAGTGGCTCGCCATCCAAGGTTTTTAATCTGAAAGTATTTGTCCCTAAGACCTCGTAGATTGTGTCAGGACCCAACCATAAAGAATCAAACTTGCGATGTTTAAATGGGGCCTCATGTGCTTTGTCCCACAGTAGGACATCATCTCCTACTTTGTAATTTACCATTGTGGCTCTTTTATCGAAGGAACGTTTAACAATGACTTGCTTCTTTTGGAGGTGTTGGAATGCGTCTTTTCTTACCTCTTATATTTCGATGAGTGTGTCTGAACGATGTTGTAAAGGTTGGAAATCATCTTCTGCGTCAGCAATAGCCAACCTCAAGGCTAGAATTTGTAAGTGAATAGGCAAGACAATAGGAGCTCCATACACTAGAGTGTAAGGACTTTGACCCGTTGTTGTCTTAGGGGTTATACGATAAGCCAATAAAGTAAAGTTTAATTTTGTGTGCCAATGATGCTTGTTATCCTCTACTGTCCTCTTAAGGATCCGAATCAGATTTTTATTTGTTGATTCGCCCAATCCATTACCTTGGGGGTAATAGGTGGAAGATCGAAAAATTTGGATGCCATATGTAACACCAAGGTGGAGCATGACATGAGACATGAAAGTTGATCCATTATCGATTAATGTCTCAGCAGGGGTCCCAAAATGGGATAAAATGTTACGTTCAACGAATTCTACCACCTGTTGACTCGTAGCATTCCTAAGAGCGATTGCTTCAACCCACTTTGTAAAGTAGTCTGTAGATGTTAAGATGAATACATGACCAGCGTTGGAAGGCGATGAAACTAGCCCAATAAAGTCCATGCCCCATCTTGCAAAAGGGACTTGGACTTCAATAGGCCTAAGAGGCAAGGAAAATAACTTTTGCTTCCCAATGAAGCATTGGCAAGCTTCACATTTTTGAACTAGTAAATGGGCATCTTTGTGGAGTGAAGGCCAAAAGTAACATGCATGTAAAACTTTTGTTGTAGTGGTTTTGGCTGAAAAGTGACCTCCACAAACCCCAGAATGGCATTGTTCAAGTGCCATTTGGGCTTGGTCGGGAGTCAAGCATCGTGACAAAACCCCATCGAGGTTTCTTCGGTAAAGGATTTGGTCCTGTAAAACATATTGAACGACTTGTAAACAAAGTGTTTATTTGGATTTAGTATCCATGTCCGGTGGGAAAACACCATTAATAAGAAAATATATGATAGGGCCATACCATGGTTGTGAGGCTAACTCAGTTTCGTTAACTAGTTTTTCTAAAGCAATCAAGTCATCTACTTGAGGTGGTTCAACTATGACCGCGGGGTGGGATTGGGTTAGCAATTCAGCTAGCCCTGTCCCCCTTATGGTTTTCCTTGGTTTAATGTCCAAGTAATACTCTTGCATGCACATGATCCATTTGGACCACTTACTATGCAATTTGGTTTGATTCAAGGCAGTGACTAAGAGAGATGTAGGCCTAAACTTTGGGCCTTGGATGTAATGTCAAATTGCTCCAATGCTTTATACAAAGAATAACCATGTTTGTGTAGAATAGTTCAGTTGGTGTGTCTTCAAATTTTGGCTTACGAAGGCATTTGGCCTAAGATTTTCCTCATGATCCTTTTGCAATATGATTGCAGAAATTGTATCCTCTAATGAATTAGTGTATATGACAAAATATTTAGAGGGATTAAGACTGATTAACAAAGGGGCAGAAGCAATGGCTTGCTTAATGGATTCAAAATCCTAACGGGTAGGGGGGTCCCATTTGAATCGAATGTCCTTCTTCATAAGTTGATTTAGAGGTTTGACTACTTGAGAAAAATCAGGAATGAAGCGTCTCAAGAAGTTTATCTTTCGAAAGAAAGATTGCATTTCTTTTTTAATAGTAGGTAAGGGTAGGTTTTTTATTGCTACCACCCTCTCGGGATCAAATCTGACACCTTCTCGAGAGACAATCTGACCCAAATTTTTTCCCTTCATAACACCGAAAATGGTCTTCTTAGGATTTAAAGATATTCCAAACTTACAATATCTAAGAAGAACCTGCCTGAGGTGATCAAAATGACTACTTCATTCTTTGGAAAATATTATGAGATCGTCAGAGTAGAAAACAATCATCTTACCCAATAAGCCTTTGAAAGCAATGGCCATGGCACGTTGAAAGGTGTTCCCAGCATTAATCAATCCAAAAGGAATCTTGTTATATGCATACATGGCCCAACGAGTAGTGAAGGTGGTTTTGTGACTATCAGAAGGCTTGAGGGATATCTGATTGTAACCGGAGAAACCATCTAAAAGGGACATCATTTGAGACCCAAAGACTTATTGGAGGATCTCTTCCATTGGTGATACGGGGTAGTTGTCTTTTAGGGACACCCTATTCAAATGTCGAAAGTCGACACTCAAACGAATATCACCAGTTTTATTCCTAATGGGAACCAAATTAGATACCCATTGTGAGTAATGAACATGGTATATGACCCAGGATGCTTCCATCTTTTCCATTTCATCTTTAATTGTTTGTTCCAAAGCGAGGTTGTTCTTTCTTTGTCTCTGCCTGCAAGGTTTCGAATCAGGGATTATGGGTATGGCATGGACTCTCTCCTGGATATCGAAAACTTTGAGGTTGTCGTAGGACTAAGCAAAAACATCCTTGAACTATGTTAAGAGTTTCATGAATTTAGCGATCTCAGAAGGAGATCACTGTGAACCTATATAGACCAATTCTGGATCTTTCTCAGTTCCCATGTTAATAGGGATGGATTCTCGCACCTTCCTAACAGATTCACTCCCAATACTAGGTGTAGAAGTAGTGGCATCATTGGAATCAAACATGGATTCCAGTACAAACAAACCAAGGGGAATCTTATTTGTCTTCAATTGGATTATGTTCCCAGTTTCATCTTCCAACTCGTGGTTGATATGTAAATCTTCGAATTCCTCCTTGTTTTGAATGAATCTATAGATTTGTTCGTGATCAAAATCTGGACCAGAGGGCAAAATTTTGCTCAATTTTCAAAGTGCTCGGAATGCGATGAAAATAGTGCCATTGCGTCCGTCTCGTCTTCCTGATTCCGACGGTATATTTACTTTCTCAAACGGAGTCTGTATGGAGAAGATATCGCAATCTGTTCGCCGAGCCAAACAGGCAAAAAATTTGATGCTGACTGTACCTGTCTGTATAGTCCGTACAGGACACGTGGCAGGACCGTACAACATACGTGGCCGATTCGTACAGGACACGTGGCGGCTTCAGGGAGTGACACGTGTCAGGCATTTTTGGACTTTTGGGGCATACGGTTGACCAATTCGGAGGTGACACGTGTCACAATTGGAAGGGTGACACGTGGCACGGATGATGTCAGCATTTGGCGTGGCAGGATCGTACCATCCGTACGGTGACGTGGCAGGTGGTTGACGTGGCGTGTTTTCATTGGTTGATGTTGTCGAATAGCATGTTGACACGTGTCCGTTTATGGGCAAATAATATGAGGACACGTGGCCCAACCGGAGGGTGCCACGTGTCACTCATAGTTTGGCTACTTGGTTTTGGTTTATTGGTTCAAAATTTTGGTGGCCGTGGGGTTCGACCCCACGACCTGTCCTCCGTGTAACGCCTTCACATAATAGTCCGACCACTACAGCGCCGCTTGACTCTTGTTATATATATGAATTTTAATATATTTGAATTCGTATATTAGTGTATGTGGCGGGGGGTCGGGCCGGGGCTTAGCCCCGGCCCGCGGTCGTTTGAACCATTCGTATGTGACCATAACCCATATAAACCGTGTTATAAAAATGTGCGCGCGAGTGTGGTTTATGCCACTCCATTGTATATGCCACTATATTGTATATGCGCGGGGTTCATTTTACATAGCCCACGGTTTTATTTCAAAGTATGTGACCGTAATGTGTGCGGTTGTAACCGTTGGTGCGCGGGATTTTGAACGGTTGGCACGGTTTTTAAAACCGTTAGCCCTTTTTTCCAAAACCCGAGGTTTTATGCCACCATGTGCCCAGGTGTTAGGCGGTTGGGGGCTGGAGGCGCCCTAACCGTTCTACAGTTTGCACCGTTGGTGCGGTTGCACCCGGTGCCAGGTTATAACGCGTTTTGGGAGAGTGTTCTTGGTTCATGCACACAGAGGTGCGTTTTGTAGAGCCAGTTCCAACAAAGTTGAAGGAGGAAAATGGAGGAGGCCTAACTTCTTCATCGTTTGGCCGATTGAGGTGCCGTAAAAGCCCAGCCAGGGGTTTTTGGACGTGCTGGATCCATTGGTGCCATTTTCACAGCCATTTGAAGACTCTTCATGCAAGTTTTTCACCATTGAATTTTCAGCAAGCTCGAGGGAGCTTGAAGCCCTCTTTGATCGAGGACATGGTTTGGTGAGCCTATGTTTGTTTTCTGTGATTGAATAATCATTTTTGGTTAATCGATATGCTCTGAACACATTGGGACAGGTTTCATAGGCTGTTGAGGACTTTTACAGGTGTTTTTGCCAAAGAGAAGCTCAGGGAAGCTTATGGCCACATGTAGAAGAGGTTATGCCCGGATGACCCATGATCTGTTTTCAGAGTTGTATTAGTCATTTTTGGGGTTTTTATGTGTTCTGATCTCAATGGTGCAGTTTGTTTTTCCATTGGAGTTGAGCAGCAGCTTTTAAAAGAACTTTTGACTAATTAATCCCAGAGAGCCAAGTCCATTATGGAGGCTCAAGGAGATGTAGCCCGGAGGGGGGTGAACTCCTTTATCATCTTGTTCTTGTTGTGAGTTTGATGGTTTATTTGTTGCAAGTTGTGTTGCTGTGTATTTATTTGAAATACATATTTAACCATTTACAAGAACATTTCCTCATACATAAACATTTACAAGAAGATACATGAACTTAACACATAAGTTTATTTTTGCATATTTATACACATGAAGCAAGGTCCTGTAAAGTTTATTTTAATGAAGTAGGGGTGCTTGCATAGCATAACAAGTCAGCCTTCTATTTTCAGATCAGTTCGTCAGTATCAAAAACTTGCCAAGAGTCAACATTATTAGGTAACGTAAGTCTATGTAAAATTTGGACCTTTATATCTTCGATAGACCTTACGAAATCCAAAATGAAGCAAGAACCAGCCAAGGCCAAAGTATCAGCTACGTGGTTTGCGGCCCTAGGTACAACTTGAATGTTGAAAGATAAGAACTTCTCAATAAGTTCCTTATCCCTTCAGTGGTATTGTTTGAGGCGTGGGTTATGAACTTCATATTTATCTCTAATTTGATTCACAACCAATTTAGAATCCCCACTTACCAACAAATGGCGTATTCCTAAGTCTAAGGCCTTTTGGAGGCCTTGAACTAACACTTCATATTCAGTCATATTATTAGTGTCAAGGAATTCTAACCAAAAAGAGAAAGGGATTGCCTTCCCCTTGGGATCACACAAAAGGACCCCAACCCCAGAACCATGCTTGGATTTAGCACCATCAAAATCCATATTCCACAACATTTCTTCCAACTCAGAAGGAGGTACATTTGCATCTTCCTCAGATAA
This sequence comes from Picea glauca, assembly GCA_000966675.3. Classification (NCBI taxonomy): domain Eukaryota; kingdom Viridiplantae; phylum Streptophyta; class Pinopsida; order Pinales; family Pinaceae; genus Picea; species Picea glauca. The sequence continues at coordinate 262,063 of JZKD02S0106811.1, read as the reverse complement.
CATAGTGTACGTACCCATCCATGTATCTCGAAAAGACACATGTTTTGTATTGTAGGAAGCAGGTACAACCTGTTCTCGGTATTTTGGTTCCCTCCTAATGACAACTTCAACACCCTTACGAGGAAAAGTAAAGTGGGTTCCTTCCATGAAGTAACGACCCTTTTTTACTTTGGTGGAACACTCCCTCCCTAAAAGCATGCCATATGCTTCTGGTATGTCTGCTATGATCACGTTTATGAGCATTCTCATTTCCAGAGCTTGGTTGTAAGTAATGGATAAGTCCTTGATGTAACCAATGGCTTCTACAGTCCTTGAATCAAAGCTAACAGATCTTTACATGGGCCTGTGCATTCAAGACCAAATCTCCTCATGACTCGAAGGGGCATGACATTGTTCATCGCTCCTATGTCAGCGACACAGTTATGGAGCACAAAATCAGAAATCAAAATTGAGATATAGAAAGGAGGAACCCCAAGGTCTAAATCAATAACATCATATGCTTCCTTAGATTGAGAAGAGGACTCTTTGGAAAGAGGAACTCTTTGTTCCATTCGTGGAGTAGGAGGTGCTTGTAGAACAGGTGAAAGGTTTTCAGACTGAGCGGGTGTTCTAAGAGCATCTAGTAATGTCATGTGGGCGGGAATATTCGGTAGATATTCAAAAATGTTGTAAGGTACCAGTGTTGGGAAGCAGGGTGGTGGATTATTAGGCAAATTTTCCTTGTTTGGAGTCCACAGAACCTTGTTCCTTGGAGGGGAGGGTATGTTAATGTTTATGCCATTATTATAGTTCTTTTCATTTCAATAGATAAGAGCAACATAATAACAAGATCACTGAGAAATACACATTCACAAGAGACACAACATTTATCCTTGGAAACCCTCTAGGGGAAGAAAACCCAGCAAAAACTTCCTTATCATAAATTGCCAATACAATGTGCAAGAGATAACTCAAACCAATACAGATAGTCCTCCCCAAAATATGCGCCACTCTTCTTCTCCTCTCTCCAACTGGTAATTGCAGCTTGCCTCATAAGAGAATGAGCAAGTGAGTTGTGTGATAAAGTGAGGCGCTAGCCTCTCTATATATACAAGACTGGCACGTGTGAAAGGGTTTCACTGGTAGGGCCGAACTCTCACTCTGGGTGGGTAAACCCACCTTTAATTTAATTATGGGTCTCAATAATAATTGTTGGGGCCGACTTCTTATTATGCCTATTACAATTGTCCGATGACCAATTCGCAAAAGGGGATTTGGTCCTAATACAATTACCGACATGATTAATCCACAATGGGGATTAATACAATGAATAAAATAACAATAATAATAAGAATACTCTTCGCAGTTACATTATTTC
>JZKD02S0106811.1:225623-257008 GCA_000966675.3 Picea glauca | reverse complement strand
CCTTTCTTCTGAAAATTTCTTGGATGAGATTCTTGGTTGTTGAACTTGTTTGGTGGTTGTGGTTCTCTATGAGATTCCCTTTTGAAGTAGGGTTTCTTCCTTCCTCCTTTTGTATTAGTAGCTAGGGTTTGATCATCATCCCTTGCTAGTAGTGCTTCACGGTTGGCTACCCTTGTCTCTTCTTGGATGCATTCTTCCCATAGGCTCTCAAACTGTAGCTTCTCCTTTCTGCCACATACTGACTGGATGAAGGCATCCCAAGGTCTTGTGAGACCATTTAGGGTCGTTATTACGAATTTGTCTTCATCGATGGTGTCTCCAATCGCTTTTAACTGTTCTTTTATTTCTGAGATTCGGGAGAAATATTCTTGAATCATTTCTCCTTTCTGCATCTTGGTATTCTTCAATTGAGATCTTAGATTCATCTTTCTATTGATGTTCTTTCCTTGATATAGTTTTCTTAGAGCGTCAAACATCTCCTTCAGAGTTTTCTTGGACGATACATACGGGATCAGGTGGTCTTTGATTGAATCTGCAATGATTCTTTGAGCCCTAATTGAGTCCTTCTGATGCTTTGCTTTCTCTACAACATCTTCAGGTTCCTCCACTCCTTCTTTGATGAATTTTGCTCGGTCATTCTCTGCAAGGATCAGAACGATCCTATACTTCTAGGCACGGAAGTTGTCTATGCCTTCTAGTTTCTCAACAAGCTTTGTGCTTTCAGACATCTTGTACTTAAGGCTACGAAAATGACAAAAAATGAAAATGCTTAAAATCAAATTTTGACCTTACCAGGAGGTGTGCTTGGCTGAGGCGAGTACCCTGGTACACTTGAATCTGAGAAAATCCAATTTTTACCCCGTCAAATCTGATCTGCATATTTCTGGACTGGTGCTTCTGGTACTTCTGGTACTTTTGGTACTGGTTTTCTGGTACTTCTGGTACTTTTGTGAAGCTAGGGTTTTACTTTGTGGAAGATCCAGCCACTGAAAAGGTGCGCTCTAGGTGCCAAATTGATCCTTGGGGGAGGGCACAAATTTCTAGGTGGTTAGGGAGCTGAAAAGATTCACTTTTGCAAAACCCTAATTTGCAGGTACTACAACAGTGACATTTTTCTCTTGCAAATTGTGTTTACTTCAGGTTGGATCTTATAGCATGTTAATGTTTATGCCATTATTATAGTTCTTTGCATTTCAATAGATAAAAGCAACATAAGAACAAGATCACTGAGAAATACACATTCACAAGAGACACAACATTTATCCTGGGAAACTTTTTAGGGGAAGAAAACCCAGTAAAAACTTCCTTATCATAAATTCCCAATACAATGTTCAAGAGATAACTCAAACCAATACAGATAGTCCTCCCCAAAAGATGCGCCACTCTTCTTCTCCTCTCTCCAACTGGTAATTGCAGCTTGCCTCATAAGAGAATGAGCAAGTGAGTTGTGTGATAAAGTGAGGTGCTAGCCTCTCTATATATACAAGACTGGCACGTGTGAAAGGGTTTCACTGGCACTGCCGACCTCTCACTCTGGGTGGGTAAACCCACCTTTAATTTAATTATGGGTCTCAATAATAACTATTGGGGTCGAGTTCTTGTTCTGCCTATTACAATTGTCCGATGACCAATCCGCAAAAGGGGATTTGGTCCTAATACAATTATCGACATGATTAATCCATAATGGGGATTAATCCAATGAATAAAATAACAATAATAATAAGAATACTCTTCGCAGTTACATTATTTCAACAGGGTAATCTACCATTCGTGGGAAGTTTTCCTATTTCATTGTCCTTGGGATTGGGTTTGGTCCCTTCCATTCCTTGCGGAGTGGTTTTCGGGGCCTGACTCCCAGTTTCTACAACAAAGCTTCCAAAAGCAAGAGGATCATCATCGCAGGGAATATAGTCTTCCATGTTAACTTGGTCATTTTGGGAAGTGGAAGCAAGCTTGTTTTTTACTGGAGGTAGAGGGGCTTTTTCGGTTTTAGAAAATTCCAGGTGACGTGAATACGAGTAAAAATACTGAGGATCGTGGAAGTCTTGGAAAAAATGGCACCAATCCACTTCAGCAGCATGTTGCCTAGGAGAAGGTGTAGGAGGAAAAGGAGGCCTTGGCCTCGAAGGAGCAGTAAACTGCAATTCATTCACCTTTCAATTAAGGGAAAGTATTTGGTTGTTCATGTTCACTAACAACTTGAGTGTTTCTGAACTTTCCATTTCTTCAATCCTCAAAGTTTGGGTAGGTAGAGGTTTATACTGAGGACTATCATTTCGAGGTACCTCATTCCTAGGCCTCCCATTAAAATGGGGTTGTGCTAAAGTTGAGGGAATCATACCGGATTCCTCCATGTTTCTTTCAATTTCCAGGGCACTAGCCTTGGCCACATCTAAAGTTTGTATTGATTTATCTTTCAATATATACTTTACATTCAGATTCATAATAGTCATGTAATAATGGAACAAATTGTTCTCAGATGGTTGGGAAGTAGTTGGGATCCTATTCAAGATCGAGGTAAAGCGTTGATTAAAGTTTTGAATTTTCTCCCCCTCATGGATGGAGATAGTTGTGAAATCCCTGAGTAGAGAAGCCACATCATCCGCCCCTTGGAATTTTTTCTTGAATTCTTGGATCATAGTGTCCCAATCTGGGATACTATCATTGGGAAGCAAGCGGTAGCATCTCGCTGCTTCACCCTCAAAGGTTCTTACAAAAAGTCTAATAATGACATCATGAATTGTTATGTCCAAAAGTGCTAATGCATCATAGAAGTTTTGTATATGTTCTTCGACAGTCATTGTACCAGTGCCATTGAACTTAGGAAGCATGTTTGGGGCATCTGCAGGTATGTCATGAAGAGGTCTAGTCAACCTCAGAGGAGTCTCGGGTTGCCATGGCATTGCCATCGGAACAACTATGGGAGGAACAACAATAATTGTTGGAACGACGGGAGGAACAACCTGAGGATTAGTAATTGTTGTTGGATTAACTAAAGCTTGCTTTAGTAAGGGGCTTTAAATAGAAGAAGAGGAAGAGGGTGGCTCAACTCATATGGAAGATGTAGCAAGTTTCCCAGGTTTCCCAAGTGTATGTGTCTCACTACTTGTTTTCTTTCGCGAACTTTGACTTCTTGTGTTCTCGGGGGAAAATGTTTCCCTAGTATTAGGATACTTCCACTCTGCCAGCTTGCAAGGGGATCAAGTAAGTACTTTGAGTACAAGAGATGTATCACACCAACAATCCTACTCTTTCTAACACGATGTTGATTAACCCAACTATAAACAAAGCTTTGTTTTCGTTATTCTCGAAGTGGAAGGTAAAGTATGACAAATTTATAACTCCCACGTGAGTTCGAACAAGTAGAATCAGATATTGATAAGGTAAAAGGAAAGGAAAACTCGATGGCATTTATTACTCCCATACGCAATGGAAATTGCAAAGGAACTGAACTATAAGTACCAAAGAAAATTCCAAAGGGTTATTGAAAGACCTTGCCACAAAATTCCGTCAACAAGTGGGAAAAGGACCCCAAAGAATTTGGATCCAATTCTCAATACAAGTTTGGGATATAAGAAAAACTAAAGAGATTTGCAAGTTCCCCAGTATGGTCGCCAGAAAAAGGGACGTGTTATAAGAAAAATCTGTCCGTGGGGACAAATCCGACCTATCCAGCTGTGAAGTCGATTACAACCTTTTTGATAGCTCGGCACGAGGCAGAGGCTATGCGCACTTCAGGTGGTCCTTCGCCTGAGGCGGTAATGAAGGGGGGAAATGAGAGGTGAAAGACTTACACGAAATCTTTCTCAGGACCACCCACCCTGGGTGTTGTCCTCCCTCAGCTTCCTGGATGGCCAAAATCGCCTGGGGGGTGAAAATTATGGACAATAGGATGAAAATAAGCTCGTTGATTTTTAGGACAACGAACTAAATAAAGTGAACATTGAGTTGTTCACTCCCTTAAAGCATTGGAAAATGGCCCAGAATGGGCTCCTGGTGCAAACCGGTGTCCTGGACAATTAACCAATGAATGCCTCAAGTGAAAGAGTGCAAAACAAGGGTGAAACATGAGCTTAAAATCTACAACCAAATCCTTATAGATGGTTTTAAATTGAGAACAACAAGTCGTTCGAAGCTTTTACGATAGGGAAACAAGCCCAAAATGGCTTGATACCCCCCAAGGTGACCCGGGAAGTGATCCTGGAAGATTGTTAAATAAAAAAGGGGGTTATAAAAGGGGATGAACAACCTTTTTACAAGTTGTTACAGCTATGATATAAGGGAAATCATTCACAACTTCAATTTTCAGTTCGTGCGTGAAGGGTGGACTGACGAAAGGTTGACTTTAAAAGTATTATATTGGTAATTTTTTAGTTTTTTAACACATGCCTTGGCCACCACACTGTTTTGAAGGCTATCCCGAATAGACAAATGCATTTCAGAACTGTGGCAACTAGTATAAGAAGAGTAGTATTAGAAGACCACGATGGTTAGGTTGAAGAGTGTCTCGTGTAGTTCAAAGAAGCAAGGATTAGCCACTTCTCGGCACTAGCACTTTCAGGCTCTTAAAGCTGCTTGGATGGAAGAATGATACTTGCAAAAAGGAAGAGGCCCAGGACCCCCCTAAAGGGAGTTTTAGCTGAGCTTACCCAAGCAGAGTAGTATTCCAACCAAGAAAAGCTAATCAATTCCTTGACCGTGTGGTACTATGGAAAGACCACTCGATTTATACTAAGTAGACAACTTTCTAGGGGCTCCTGATGAAGACTCCCTTGCTTTGACTCTTAGTATCCTACAAAATTGAAACTTCTTGAAATAAAGCACCAGGTCATCCACGTGGCGAGCTCATGTCTTGCTTTAACAAGCATGCCTCATGGTTACTGAATTTCAAATCTATCTAAAACTATATACATGAAACAAGTAAATAGGTAGGTGACATATATGTCACAGCTAAATAATATGTATATGTATGTAGCTAAATAATATAAGTTTGTTTTGAGTGTATGGGGTGGACCCCTGAATTGTTTTCAAGTGTTTTGCGACTTTTCGCGTGTATTTAGCTTACTGATTTTTGTATGGCCCCTTTAGGGGCAACCACCTGTAGATTAGTGAATGAAAAATTATAGAATGAAAATATGACAAGATTACAAGAAACGATTACACCATTCAACCCAAATGAATGGGTTGAGGCTCTTTGCGAGCGGCAAGGCCGCCATGTCCATGAAAGCCCCAACTAATTCCTTGTATGGGGATTGGAAGTTTAGTGTTTGAAATTCATAAATTGTGATGATTATCTAGGCAAGTATAGATCAGATTTTATGAACATAAATTCACAAGTAAACTACTCAAACTATCTACACAAACAAAGCATATCAACATGGGTATGTGTGCCAAAAATTTTGGAATGAGTGCAAGCGTATATAAAGTGAATATGAGAGTGATTAGGGAGATTTACCGATCAAATTAGGTGTTTTTCTCCGTTGTCCTGTTGGCCCGTTTGTCTCAAACAGGTCTTTAGGTGGTCCCCAACCGCTTAGGAGAAGTAGAATAGGTGACCGATTATGTCCTTTCAAGCAAACAACAGAATTTAGTATTTATGTATGTAAAAACTGAATTAAATGTAACAAAAATTTGGACATAAATGGTATATAACAACCAATTAAGATGGTTGTCCCGTGGGGAGAAATTGACCAAAATGACCAATTTTCCTGTCTGGGACAGTAAGGTTAATGGTAGGAAAACATAACAGAAATATACATGAATGAAAAGAGGAAGAAACCAAGTATGAACAACCAACTAAGGGGTTTATTTGAGGGCTGTCCTAAGGGGCCCTAGGACTCCCAGCCACTAGCTAAGGCTAAAAACAACTGAGTACTTCAAAAAATCTGCACTAAAACACATCAAACAAGTTAAACCAAGCTGTTAGAAAATGAAAGCAAGCAAGTTAAACCCAAGGAAGCAAAACCAAACACCTAGCTAACCAATCCCTCCTAGAGATAGCTAACATAACAAACATTTACTCCTACCCCTCAACCCTTAACCAACAAATGACACATCCAATAACTAAAATCTAACAAGTATCACACAGAGTCTTGGAAGATTTCAGCAGAGCTTGGTTACTATATTCATCCTCTCCTTTTTACAATGCCAACACTCTTATTTATAAAGGAGAGGTGAAGGCTTAGGGTTAGGTCACAAGACACTTATCACTTTTGGAAAAGTGACAAGTGGACCAACCCTAAAGTCTTTTTGTCTTTTTACCAAAAATTAATCCTATCCAAAAGGTATCTTATCCAAAAGGGATCTTATTCTAAAGAGAACGTTATCCAAAAAGGGAATCAAATCAGATTCGATTTGACCCTTTAATTACAATGTATACATGCCAAAAAACAAACTTATGCAAGACTACATATTACAAAACATCATTTTTCATAAAATGACAAAATTTGATATGCCACCTCATCATTTTCCTTGGGATTTGTGCCACTCCAAAGGCTCTTTGATTGCTGCCATGTTTTGCAGTTGTAGATGAGGTGGTTTAGGACAATTCCAGGCCATCCATGGCTGTCGAATTCACCAGGATGAAGCCCCGAGGTGTGGGGAAATTGTTGAGTTGCTTAGGAGGGCAAGGGGCCTACAGGATTTGGTCATTGTAATAAGGAAATGCCCATTGTTCAGGCACTTTTCAGACCTGAATATACCCCCCCTTTTCTACCTATAAGTTTCCCTGCGAGTTGTTCGAAGCATGGCTTCAATTTGGGCTTGTTTCGGTGAGGGGACCTCATGGGCCTGAACCTTGAGAGGCTCTTACCCTATACCAAACAACCAAAAAACTATTATTTATTGTTCCCATGCTTTATTTATGTCCACTTCCTTTCTACTGCCTTTCGTTTGGTGCAACTCCGACTCCGAATGAGTAATATATGGCTTCAGAAACGTACGCGGGAAGGAGCCGGTCGGAAGGTTGATTAGGTAAAATTTTGAAATTGGGACAAAATTATGGGCTAAACAACAGAATTCACAGATTGCTACAGGCCTCCATACATGTAGCTGAAATGGGTTTTCCTCAACTGGCCCAATTTGGCCTCGGAAGCCCCCAATTAGGCCTCCTTCTGGCGCATGCTTATCGAGCCAATAATGAGTACCTGTCACTTTGGGACATGCCACTAAAATTATGGGTTGAATTTGCGGAGGTGAATGCCATGGATGCATTCTGGACTTTGCCCTAGTCGTTTTTACTATTCACGGGAGAAAATCTGCCTCTGTATTGTGAAGTTATGCAATTAAAATGTCGAGTGACTCTTAGGGGAGGGGAATTTTAATTTTATTACATAGTTAAATATACACATAAAATTTATTATTATTATTATTATTTTTTATTATATATTTCTAATAATAATTATATATATATATATATATATATATATAATTAAAATAAAAAATAAAACGTTAAAACTTATTTTAAAACAAATTTGAATAATATATAAAAAAAAACTCTATATAAAATAAATTTAAATTTAAAATTTAACCCCTCCTTAACCTGGCGCCCCTGGTTGCGCATACGATTAGGTCAAAACCCAAATCAGCCCACGGGTTTCGAGGAGCGGAGGAGGTGAGGTGGAGAGCTAGGGAGGAGGTGGAAGGTGGTGGCATGAAGGGAAGAGTTGGAGGTTTTGTGAGGAGGCGATGTGGAGGTCTGCGCGAAGAGGAGGCCAAGAGGAGATGTGTGGAGGGGAAAGGGTTGAGGAGGGCATGAGGGGTGATTTGCGCGCAAGGGTTTTGGAGGAGAGGAAAGGGGTTCGGTGAGTGCTCAAGGGCGGAGTGGTGGAAAGGGCCGAGGGTTATGGGAGGGAGGAATGTTCAGCGCCTAGGCATGGAGGTGGTGGATTGGGGTTTTGGGGATATGGTAGCAGGGGTAGAGGAGAAGAGGAGGACACGCGCAAGGAGGAAGAGGGGGAGGAAAGGAAGAGGAATACGTGTGGGTGGAGGTGAGGGAGTATGGAGAAAGGAGATGGTGGTGGAATATGGGTTGTGTGCAAGTGGGGAAGAATGGAGGGAGGCCGAGGTGATGGATGGGTGTGTTGCGCGCGAGTTGGGAGGAGGTGGTGGTTTGTGGGAGTTGTGCATGCAAAAGAGGGAGATCTCGGGCTAGTGGAAAGGAGGGAGGAAGGTGATGGAATGGGGGGACCGTGAGAAGAGGGATATGGGAGGAGAGGAAGGCCAATCACAGATTGGTGGAGGTGGTGGTGGCACCTAGGTGGTGGACGGGTGGCCAACCACCCCCAAAATTAATTTTTGAAACAATGGGCTTTTTACTATAGTTTAAGGAGAGGGAGGTCATGGGTTCATACCCCCTTCCCCTCCTTTTTGATTTCTGGGGTTTTCTGGGCAATTCTGAGCAAAGGAAAAGGGACGGGGTTAGGGTTCAAAGCCCAGGGCCTGCAAATGGCCATGCACAGGCCTGCAATTTCCGCCCAACTCAGAAATTTAATTATCTAAAGGGGCCATGGAGGCTTGGGCCTGGTGCCCAAGAGGGGTTCAAATACCCTCCCCTTTGAATCTTTTGCACACATAAAACTAATTGAATACAACAACCAACAAACATGACATCTGAACCAACAATCATCTTTAAATGTGAACCAGCACTGAGACAAACATCCTGAAGGTAGAAATAACACTTTTCTATGAAAAAATTTCACCACAACCAACAAACTTTTTTCCTTTTGAATTGTCACTAACGAAGGTTTACCTGGCTCAATGTTTGAAGATTGTTGCATGGTGTTGGCTGGCTGCCAAAAGTAGAGCTGGACCTGCTGCCAGGAGGCCTCCTTCTGCTACCATTGAAGCATGTTGCAGAGCTCCCTCTCTCCTTGGCCAAAATGCCAAAATGACTTGAGAGAGGGGGGAGGGGAGGTTTTGTATTTTTTAATTTCAAAAAAAAAATAATAAATCCCGAAAATTGCATAAGGAGGTTGCGTGTCCTCTCCTCAATTTTCAAAAATTTCTGAAATTTTTTATAATTTTTTCCAATTATTTTTTAATATTCCTTGAAAATTGTGCAAGTCAAAGTTTGACTTTGTTGTTGTTGACTTAGCCCCAAAAAACTTGCCAGGTGAGATAGAGTCGGAATTGGACGTAGGGAATGTATTTGGAAAGGTCTCGACGAGCCCATCGAGAATATGTTTCCACCAATCTGAAATAATTCTAGATCAACCCTAAATTTCAGCCTAGAACAGTTGTCGACCCAAAACCCCTGACTAGCTGGTGGGCCCACATGACACCCAAGCTTGCGAAAGGCGCCAAATCACCATATGATATCCAATCGAGGCAAATGAAGTACCGTTAGAAAGGTATCGATGAGTAATTCGATGAGGTGGCTATATATTTGTGTGTTGGGTCCATTAATGGCTATCTTAGCTGTTATGAAACCTTGTTACGCGAGTTGGTTGCCCCGCTTTGCCTGAAATAATTGACCAAATTGTGACAGCTCTAACCAGGCCATCCGAGGTCGGAATGAGGTAAATGAGGAATCGTTGGAAAGGTATTTGAGTCTATTACAGCATGTAATTGTTGAATCTTTGATCTAAAACTCTTTACCAATACTTTTTAAACCCTGAATCACTGCAACCAATTTGGTGTCCGAAATTGGTCACGAATTTGCGAAAGCTCATTCTTACCAACCAGGGGTCGAAACCAAGCACAAGCTATACTATTGAAAATGTATTGCACTTCACTACACCATGTATGGGTTTTATTTCCCTTTTGAAACAAGAATATGAACAAAATCAGACCAGGAAGTCACAACTATTCGTTTTGGACATTTGGGTGACACTAACTTTGCGTCCTTCATACGGGGTCATACGGATGCAGAATCAGGCTCATGATATCCCGTTAGAAGGCTTCTCCTGATCCCTACAACATGGAAACATTGTATTTCCCAAATTGTGACCATATTTCATCTTATCATTTTTGAAAGGACCCCGTTCGCAAGGAACCCGCCTCGTGACAGACAAAGGGGGCCAACGTTAAAATTATTGTAAATTGTGTGCTTAGCTCATGAAATCTGAACCAAACAGTCTTGAAATGAGGAAAAAATGATGTGGGAGGGTTCAAAACCCCATGAAGGGAGCCAATTGATACTCTTTCAAGGGAGAGGCCATAGTAACTATGACCCCTGTCATTGTCTTCGACTGAAACCATAGCACCAAGGGACGTTTGTGGAGCAACAACTGTGTAAAACACCATGTTGAGCCCAGAGCAAATTTTTGGGTCAACAGTAGTACCCTGCGTAATTAAAATGATATGGATATGAACTATCCTCGACCCTAGAAATTGACTATTAGTTAATATAGTAGTTGGAATAGTTCTCGAAGGAGTTAAGAACCGATGGGCAAGTACCTTTAGGAAGTTTATGGCATGATCCATGAGGTCTTAAGGGTAAGAAGACAAGAATAAAAAGGGGAGGGAAAGGGAAGAAGGATTCACCGGAGAAAATTCTTGTGGTACTCCTCTCGTGACATCGTATCCTGGCTCGGGGGTGGTTGGTTCTAGTGAAGTTTAACGCAACCTTGCCTATGGTTGGGTGGAGAGCGATTCTCTCTACAACAATACTCAACATATATCAATTTTATGTAGATAAGTGTCTCGTCCACCTCTATGTATTGACATGATTATGTGTATGGATAAATGAACAACATAATATTTAGATATAACCATTTAGTTTGCAAATCAAATTGGGTATTCTGTAGACACCAGAAATTACACCTAATGTTTAATTGTGTGAAGAGTTTTACATTCTTTCTTACAAATACGTCATGTCTTGTGAGAATTATTTATGAATGTATTCCTGTGAATAAAGTTGTTTTTGGTATATAGGAAAGGATACAAATCTTTATGATTGATATGCACGCGTATAATTCAAGGTACCTATTCTAACATGAGGGGAGAGGCGTCTGTACTCACTGTGTGTATCGATGTAATCCTATGGCATATGCATGTACTCTCATGCATGCATATATATGTGTGTGTGTGTGTGCATGTACCTTGTGCACCACGGCGTTGGAATGCCCAAACCCAACCAGTCTTTCAAAGAATAAGGCATTGTGAAGAAGTCTGGAGTAAACCATGAAGTACCTTGATCAAGCGCGAGCATCCTCGAGGTTCGGTAGGACTTGATAAGGACTCAAAGAAAGACATTTGCGATATGGCTAAGTTTAGGTGTGGATTGTTAAGTCAGTGTATAAGCCCTAATTCACTTCAGAAGAATCATGGTCGTGGATTTGGCACGATGAATAAATCCGGGCCCTTTATCGGACGTGGTCGAGATGCGACCTCAATTGTTGATTGGGTTGAAAGGAAAAGATCTCGAATCTCCTTCGACGTTGAGCACAAAGATATCACCGCCGTACCCAAAGAGGGCACATGTTAATGAGTGATTGGAGAAAGGAGCAAGGGATAATCCTTATCGAATCACCACCGAGTCAGTTGTCATCGAACTAGAATCATTAGATCCACGAAATGAAGACCCTATGTGAGTACCATGTGTCCTGATGGGAGAAGGCCACGTGTCACCCTAAGAAGGTGCCATGTGTCACGCAGTTTTGGCAGAATTAGACAGGGGACCACAGGGAATATGGAGGCCACATGTTAAGTGGTACATGTGCCATGTACCACCCCGCATGTTAATAGAAGATGGAATATGGAGAAACGACTAAGTTTTGAGACTCCACGGACTCATGAAAGTTAAGGTCGTAGAATTTTACCTCCGCGAGTCCGCGAAGAGAAAAAATGACTAAGTGTTGAAACTCCCCAAACTCGTGAAAGTTAGGGTCGTATAATTTTACCTCTGCGAGTCTGTGAGTCTGCGAAGACGAAAAAAATGGCTAAGTGTCGAGATTTTATGGACGGACTTGTGAAAGGAAAATTATAAAGATATGTAGCTGAGAGTCTGTGAGTTCGTGAACCCACAAATAAAAGTTATTGTCATCAAAAATTCCTTGAATAAGCAAAGAACATTGGAGATGCGAATGGAAGAAAGTAAGATAGTTATATAAACCGAGAAAAATTGGACACCCCGCCCCTTGGAAGCCTTAAGGGGTTGGGTATGTTACACCTGAGGTGTAATTGAATGGACACTTCACACTTGTCTTCTTGGGACACATTCCAGGCTGATCGACATGATGCATGGCTAGCCTCTCCATACTTAAATAGGTTCATTCTCTCGTCTGCATGCACCTACAATATGATACACAAAGTTCACGACCTTAAATCACATATATAAGAGAAACACACAGTCATTTAATGCAATTCTTCTCTTACAAATAAAGGATAAGACACCACTTACATGTCCATGCCATAATCGTAAAGAATTCCCATGAGATTTCAAGCCAAGATAAGTTTGTTGCAAGCTTGATTATTCTCGTTCGCTCCACTATAGTGTGAGTCTTCAGGTGTGACCTTCATTAAAATTGATGCGCCTTCATTGAAATTTCCAAATTGGTGCAACTGCAACTCTTTGATTTCTACTAGCCTTGCACATAAATCGAGTAGAAAAGAGTCAAACCCTAATTTGAGGAGGAGAGATATGCTACTTGGTTGATATCCCTCATCACCCCATGTGCATTAAAATCTTGGAGTTGTGAAGACCAACACTCTTGGCTTTGACACCTTCTCCTTTTGGCAACATGGGTTTTGGAAGCACTAAGAGAAGACGTGGCAAGAAGAACCTCAGAGGCAGGGGGGTTGGCATAATCCCCATGAGAGACTTGACCTTCACTGTGTCCACTGCAAAAGGAATGAACATGAATCAAAGACATGCACAACGAAGATGAATGACAAGCAATATCCGAAAGAAGACAAAGATAGAACCTCAGACCTGATGAAAGGTAAAGCACTTGTTCATTATGTTGTTGCCTATTGCAATATAGGAGCAACTGAAGATCTATTTAATACTTCATTTGCTTCTTGGGAGATGCATGGCTTCTTGACATAGGCGTGACCTCCCACATGATATTTCAAAGAGATTTCTTTGAAGACTTTGATTACAATGTAGATGGTGTAGTGTACTTTGCAGATAGATCAAGCCTTAGGCCTTCGGGAATGGGCACCATCAGTCTTAAGTTGCCTGGACTCCCATATTTTCTTATACACAATGTACTCTATATTCTTGAGTTGGAAAAAATCTTGTTGTCCCTTGTGCACATTAGATAGCAAGGCCACTATGTTCATATGTTCAATGGCAAAGTTGAAATAAGGAAGGATTCTGACAACATGGTTGTCATGACAAAAATAGAAGATGACAGACTGTTGAAGTTGAATGGGACATCTGCCCATACACACACTGTTGCATACCTCTCTCATCATGACTCGTGTATAATGCCATCTAGTCTTTTGTGGCATGCTAGATTTGGCCATATTAATTACGACAGTCTCCGTTTGTTGAGAATGGTGTTTCTAGTTTGCCTACTATTCCTACGAAATTGAAGCAATGTGATGCTTGTATCCTTGGAAAACACAACAAACAAACCTTTCGTGATTCCACTTCTAGAGCATGTAGAAAACTTGAACTAATTCATTATGATTTGTGCAGCCCTATGCATGTTCCTTCAACAAATGGAAACAAATATATCATGACTTTTATTGATGATTACAATACGATGTGTTGGGTGTATTTGTTGAAAGATAAATCACAAGCTTTTGAAACTTTTAAAAATTTTCATGTATGGATTCAAAATGAAGCTCAATTTCGTATTGGCTCTCTTCGCACTGATAATGGAAGAGAATATACTTTTAATGAATTTGAAAACTACCTTTGCCAACATGGGATCAAACACCAAACCACAGTTCCATACAATCCCCAACAAAATGGTGTGGTTGAACCAATCACATTGACACTCCTTAATATGGTTCGTTCCATGATGTTTTTCAAGAATGTTAAATTGATGTTTTGGGATGATTCAATTCTATCTGCAATTTATGTCAAAAACATATGTCCATCTCATGCTCTTAAAAACAAGACTCCATATGAAATATGGCATGGCCCTATTCCTTTGGTAAGGCATCTTAAGGTCTTTGGTTCCACCTACTATGCCTTGATTCCTAAGGAGAAAAGAAGCAAGGAGTCGAAAGTGCATCTTCTTGGGGTACTCAAATACCACCAAGTGGTATCGTCTTTATGACGAGACAAACAAGAACTTAATTCTTTCCAAAGATGTGATCTTTCTTGAATCCTTCAAGAAAGACGAAATTGTTGAAAGGCAGCTTGATCATCTGAACATATTCACTCGTGTAAAGACATATCATTAATTTGATGATGAGATTCCACATCTTGAAGGGGGGATCCCTATCTTGGGTCAATCTCTGAAATCTCCTTTTCTAGCACCATATCCCCCACACGAAGAGGTTCCTGCCACTTCATCAGAACCTGAAGTTTTGTTGGATGATGTGATCAAGAGGATTAAAAAGATGAGGCTTGATGAGAACTCAGCACCATTTCAATCAACCGAGCAACCTGGACCATCTCAGAAAGGTCCACCGAAATGGCTCACAAAAACACTTGAAAGTGTTCATCCCGATGAGGTCGAAAATATAGGAACCAAATTGTCCTCAAAACAAGATGGAAGTAATGTAGATAATTCAAACTTGGGTAATGTAGATTATATGGATGTCTCATATGATTGTAATTTGAATTTATCTACTAACCTTGAACCAACTTCCTTTAAAGAAGTTTCTTCTCATGGTGAATGGAAAGAAGCCATGCAGAAGGAATATGATGCCCTCATCAAGAATGGGACATGGAAGTTGGTGGACCCTCCATTTGGAACCAAACCAATCGGCTGCAAGTGGGTATTCAAGAACAAGTACAGATCAGATGACACACTTGAAAAACACAAAGCAAGGCTCATGGAAAAAGGATTTACACAGAAAGAAGGTGTTGATTACGATAAAACTTTTTCCCCCACAACAAAATGGGCTATCATTCACACTCTATTTTCCATGCTAGCACAAAATGGATGGAAAATTCATCAAATGGATGTGAAGACTGCTTTCTTGAATGGAGACTTGAAAGAGAATGTGTTCATGTCTCAACCAGAAGGCTTTGTTGTGAAGGGACAAGAACATAATGTTGATGATTGCAACTACGTGTGACATTCTCCAAGCCACAAACCTGAGAGAGAGCCCCTGAGAGGGGTGTGCGGTTCCTATCTGAGACAGAGCTGGAACGTAGAGATGGCCTCCTCCTTACAGAGAGTTGAGAAGAACTCTAGATGATTCTCCTGTGTAACGCAATGAGAAAGGAGACATGCAGAGTTGGACGTGCTTGTGGCTGAGCACAAGGTGAACATGTGAATTCCCAAAGAGTTGGGTGCATCGTCATGAGACATAGATGAAGATGATGTATTAGCATCCTCTAAGAAGAGAGTTGATGATGAACTCCAAATGTCTCTCCTATGTAATGCAGTGGGAAAGAAGATCTGTTGAGTGGATGTGTTTGTGGACGAGCACAGTTGAACGTGATCCTAGTGGCTGAGCACTAGTGAGAGTGGTTCTTCTGTGTAATGCAGTTAGCTAGAGATATGGACATCCCTATGGATGTGCCCCCATTGGTTGAGCACTAGTGGGTGTATGAGATCCCTTGCTATATTTTTCAAGAGTCGGACCTCCCTGTAACCCTAATTGCAATGTAAAGGGTACAAGTCGACCCCACCTTAATGTAATTGATAATTAATGTAAAAGATAATTAATCTGGTTAATATAATTATATTATGAGATAGAGAGGTCGGCCCTGTTGTGCCAATAGACACTTTTGTTGACATGTCAAGTCTAATATAAGTAAAGGTAAATTCCACATTGAAGAATCATATCTTTTGTGTGAGTTTGGAAATTTCAGTAGGTACATCTTCTTGGGAAAAGTGCACACCTCTCTTGGGCACTAGTCTTCTAGGGTTTTCAAGCACCCTCTTGTGTGCTATGTTTTCTTGGTGGTGAAGGTATTTCTCTTGAAGAATATAGCCAAGGATTTGGTTGGGTTTTCTTCCCTTGTTGAGAAGGATTTCCCATGATACTTCTTGCGTTCTTGTGCATGGTGTTTCTTCTTGTGATCTTGGTTGCTGCAACATAAAAGGTCGTGGTTTAAGTTAAATGCTAAAAATGGAATGAACTTCATGCTTAACCTTACCTATTGAAAATTCAACATGGTATCAGAGCATAGGTCTTGAAGAACCCCTGCACAAACATTCAAAAAAGCTAAACCGCCCTCCTTCTGCAGTTTCGTACGACCTCTATGGTTTCTGCAGAAATCCATACAACCCTCATTTGATTAGCCTTTTCACCCATTTACAAGTGGATGTTGGAGCTAAAACTTGGACCAAGTTGTACGAACTTCCTCAACGCATCTCCAGACACCTTCAAAGTAAAATTCTGAGGATCTTGAGTTTTTGGCCCTAGGGTTTCTAGGGTGCAGAGATTTTCTACAGAATCTCGATCTTAGGATTTATGCAACTTCTTGAAGAAACGTTTTCAACTCAACAAGCATTCCCATGACACTCTCAAATTTGATTGTTGGTAGTCATAAGCCCAACAAAATCCAAGGTTACTAATCCAACCTAATCATTAGGTTTTCTAAATCTAGTTGGTGAGAGTTTGAGAACAAATCCAAACAAATGAAGAACATAACTTTAGTAGAAGATAGGCTTGATGGAGCAAGCAAATTCAGCTCCTGGAAATCAAGGCTTCAGGTCACCCTTGAAGAAGATGACCTTTTGGATGTAGTAACTAAAACTTTACCAGATACAACTACCGATGTAGAGAAGAAGATAAGAAAGAAAGAAGATGTCAAAGCAAGAAAAATAATCATCTACTCAGTAAAAGATCATCTCTTACCTCGTATTTCCAACCTAAATACAGCTTATGAAATGTATGAAGCATTGAAAGAAATGTTTGAAAGTGACAACACTCTCATATTTCTTACCTTGAAGAGCCAACTTCGAAGTACCAAGATGACAAAATGTGATACAATTGCTACCTTCTTTATGAAGATATCAAAGATTAAAGAACAACTAGAAGCCATTGGAGAAATCATGTCCGACAGAGAACTGGTCTTATCCACTCTCAACAACCTTCCAAAACATTGGGAGCCTTTTCTTCAAAGTATCATTGGAAGATAAAGTCTACCATCCTTTGATTGTCTGGGGATAAACTATACTCAAGAAGAACTTAGACTTAGAAATAGAGGAGTGGAAGACTCCCCTGATGAAAATCATGCTCTTGCACTTCATACAAAGAAAGGAGGAAGATTCAAAATAAACTTCAGACAAACATTCAGAGATGATAAGTCTTTATCAAACCCAGGTCAAATTCAGAAAAGAGATGTTCCAGAAATTCGGTGCTTCAAATGTGACAAATATGGGCACTATGCAAGAAATTGTCCAACCAGGAAGAAGGGACGAAAATATGCTTCTACCGCTGAAATTGATCCAGATCCACCTCAAAAGAATGAAGATAAGAGAGAGGATAAGTACTTCCTCTAAAAACAAACTCAGAACTAAACATGACTACAAAGCCAAGTAAATCATTTGATCTCTAAATTTATAGTTGATTGCATTTTCAATAAATGAAGGGTATGATCCCCAGTATGGGAGTACTCAAGACTTGGACCATTATCCCTGGTATGAGATTCCAAACCTTATTTGATTGATCACTATGCTAGTAAAAAAGACATAAAAGGATCTAATAAGCAATAAAAGAAGACTCCCTTCCTTCAGACTTCAGAGAGAGTTACTTGACTCGGAGGGAGTCAAAACAAAATAAAAAGAAGAAAGAGATAAGACCTTCGGCAGTGCAAAGGAAGACAAACAATATTCCAGCAAATTCAACTACTCCAGTTGATATGACCAGAGATATTACAGTAGGGCATAAAAGGCATGCTTAGGGTCAACAAAACTCAGCTAGAAGGCATAGAAACATGCAAGTCCCTCATGGGACACCTTGAGAAAGAAAAAGAGTTTTTCAAAGCAATCCTTTATTCATGAGCCACTTCATTGATTATGAACTACCTTGTCTTGAAGAAGCAACAAGAAAAACAGGTATGGAAAGATGCCATAACAGAAGAACTTAAAGAATGACGGATACATATATTATTCAAAGAGATCAGAAGGGAAGTCTGTGGTAACTTCCAAGTGGATCCATAAGAGCAAGCATGCAATTGATGGAAGTGTCAAGAAATACAAAGCCAAATCTATAGCCAGAGGATTATCACAATCAGAGGGAGTTGTCTATGATGAGACACTTGATCTAGTAAGCCCGATACACTTCCATTTGTACTACCATCCATGAGTTGAAAACTATATCAGATGGATGGATTCTTGATGAGTTTGGGTTTCAGCAAGAGTGTTGCTGATCCAAACCTATATTATTATAGGTGTTAGTGATGAGGGCCCGATTTTGATGACTTATTCAAAAAGCCTTGTTGATGAATACAAGTAAGCCTTAACTTTTGATTTCGATATGAAGGATCTGAGTATGATGCACTACTTCCTGGAAGAATGACAGAGAACCAATGAGATTTTCTTGAGCCAAGGAAAATATAGAATGGGAATATTAAAGAAGTTTAGTATGACAAAATGCAAAAACACTGTGATGGATTTGAAGAAAATGAATGATGATAATTCAGACAAGATTTATCCACAACTAATCGGATCATTGATGTATCTGGCTAAACACCAAACCTGATTCATGCTATGCAGTGAATATGTTTAGTCAATCCATGAGCCAACCAAGACAGACTCACTAGATAACAGTAAAGCATGTATTGAGATATACTCGAGGCACAGTTATATATGGCTTGAGATATGCCTCCAAGTGTGAAATTGAGTTTGCAGGGATATGACTATACATATTGAGCAGAGAATACAATGGACCGGAAGAACACATTCGGTTGTTGTATTACCATGAAGTTTTCCATGTTTTCCTGATGCAGCAAGAAACAAACTCTGTGGCCTTGAGTACCACATAAGCAAAGTATTTAGAATCGAGTGTGCGAAGCAATGTGACTTCACAAGATTCTGACATATTTACTTGATCATGAGATGGATTCTACGATGATAACCAAAGTTGTGTGTAAAGCTCCTTGAGAACCCAGTGTTTCATGATAGATCAAAACACGTTAAGATAAAATATATCAGAGACATGATGCAAAGGAAAATAGTACACATGCAGTACCTTCCTACACATGAGCAGATCACATATATCTTCACCAAATTAGCTTGGTGAAGAATACCTCCCTAGTTGAGAGGGAGTGTTGATGACTACAACCGAGACAAAGTTCAAAGTACATCTGTGTGAGACTTGGCATGATGAAGAATGTCTCCCTAGCTGAGAGGGAGTGTTGATGATTGCAACAATGTGAGACATTCTTCAGGACACAAACCTGAGAGAGAGCCCCTGAGAGGGGTGTGTGGTTCCTATCTGAGACAGAGTTGGAATGTAGAAATGACCTCCTCCTTAGAAAGAGTTGAGGAGAACTCTAGATGATTCTCCTGTGTAACGTAGTGAGAAAGGAGATTTGCAGAGTTGGACGTGCATGTGGCTGAGCACAAGGTGAACGTGTGAATTCCTAAAGAGTTGGGTGCATCGTCATGAGACAGAGATGAAGATGATGTATTAGCCTCCTCTTAGCAGAGAGTTGATGATGAACTCCAGATGACTCTCATGTGTATTGCAGTGGGAAAGAAGATATGTTGAGTGGACGAGCACATGTGAACATGATCCTAGTGGTTGAGCACTAGTGAGAGTGGTTCTTTTGTGTAATGCAGTGAGCCAAAGATAGGACATCCCTATGGATGTGCCCCTAGTGGCTAAGCACTAGTGGGTGTATGAGATCCCTTGTTATATTGTTCAAGAGTCAAACCTGCATGTAACCCTAATTGTAATGTAAAGGGTACATGTCGCCCCCACCTTAATGTAATTGATAATTAATTTAAAAGATAATTAATCTGGTTAATATTAATTATATTACGAGATAGAGAGGTCAGCCCTGTTGTGCCAATAAACACTTTTGTTGACAGGTCAAGTCTAATATAAGTAAAGGTAAATTCACCATTGAGGAATCATATCTTTTCTGTGTGTTTGGAAATTTCAGCAAGTACATATTCTTGGGAAAAGTGCGCACCTCTCTTAGGTACTAGTCTTCTAGGGTTTGCAAGCACCCTCTTGTGTGCTAGGTTTTCTTGGTGGTGAAGGTATTTCTCTTGAAGAATATAACAAAGGATTTGGCTGGGTTTTCTTCCCTTGTTGAGAAGGGTTTCCCAGGATACTTCTTGTGTTCTTGTGCATGGTGTTTCTTCTTGTGATCTTGGTTGCTGCAACATAATAGGTTATGGTTCAAGTTAAATGCTAAAAATGGAATGAACTTCATGCTTAACCTTACCTATTGAAAATTCAACACATAAGGTATGTAAGCTCATCAAATCCTTATATGGCTTGAAATAAGCACCGCGAGCATTGTATGAAAAGTTATCTGAGCATCTTCTGAAATTGAATTTCAAGCATTTCAATCTTGTTGATGCAACTTTGTTTGTCAAGAAAGTTGGAAAAATTGTTGTGTATCTTGTAGTATATGTAGATGATTTGTTCATAACAGGGAACAACGAGAACTACATTTCATCCATAAAAAAAGAGTTGAAGAAAGGTTTCGAGATGACAAATTTGGGACCTCTTCACTACTATTTGGGCATTGAAGTGATACAAAATCCAAAGTCTCCCAGAAGAAGTACATTGGAGAACTATTGAACAAGTTTGTCATGGCTGAGTGCAATCATGTTTCTACTCCAATTGAACATAATTTGAAACTCACATCAAAAGAAGGGAATGAATTTGAGGATGCAACCAGTTATACACAACTTATGGGAAGTCTTGTCTATCTTACTACCACCAAACCAGACCTTTCATTTGTTGTTGGGATTCTCTTCAGGTTCATGCAAAAACCTTGTGAAGGACATTGGTTAGCTGCAAAACGAGTTTTGAAACACTTGAAAGGAACTCAAGATTTTGGACTCAGGTACACTAAGGTGGATGACTTCAACCTGATCGGATATTCTGATTCAAACTTTGACAGAGATAAGGAAAATGGAGTATCAACTTCATGCTATCTCATGAGTCTTGGATCTGCAGTTGTCTCCAAGAGATCACACAAACAATGAGTCCCAACAGATTCTACAACATAAACAAAATACGTGGCAACTGCAGAAGCGACGAAGAAGATTGTGTGGCTCAGGAAAATACTCGAATATTTGTAGGAGAAACAAGTGAATTCCACTCCTCTTCTAGTTGACAATGCTTATGCAATCAAGTTGGCCAAGAATCCCAAATTCCATGATCGCGATCAACACAAAGTATCGCCTGAACTTGATTGCGATCAACACAAAGTTGGCCAAGAATCCGCTAATGCTAAAACCCCTACCAAACTAGGCACATCAACACAAAGTATCACTTGATTCGATATCATGTAGAGGCTAAGACTATTCACTGAAGACAATGTTCCACAAATGAGCAAATTGCAGACATCTTCACCAAAGCGCTTGGAAGAGAAAAAATTGAGAAGTTCATAATGATGCTTGGAATCACACACACCCCTTCGGATTAAGGGGGGGAATGTTGAACAGATAATCCTTGGATTGTGTTCATGTAACTATAATGTACATATGAAGAGTCGTGCATTGGAGAAGACCAACGATCACATATTTTTGTGTTTATTGAGCTACAAGCTAACATAATGAACATCGGTGTGGAGTTATCTTTTCTGCCATGCTTGGCTTGACATATTGTATTGCATGTAAGAGACATGGTTATCTTTTTTCACTTGCACGTCTTTCATCCTCCCATTGAAGTGTTGAGAAGAGAGAAGCCAATGATTTTTCTTGCATGCACTTGTTCTTGCATATTCCTGAGTACAAGAATGAATTCTTACAAATTGATTACATAAAAGGATGCACAAATAATACATAATTTTTTTTTTTGGATAGTTACCCCAACAACGACTCCAGGGTTAAATGACAGCCTAAGAAAATATTTATTTTTTCCTCTTTTTCTCTCTATTGTCACATTTATTTCCTTCTCCCTGTGAGAGGAGGGGAGCGGTGAGGGCCTTTCTTCACGGTGTCGATGAAATATAGTGATTTCAAAGTCCCATACAGATGCACATGCTACACTGAGGAATTAGTAGGAGGGTATTATTCTCATACTTCCTCCTCTTCCATCTCTGCATCCTCCTCATTCTCCTATGCTTCCTCTAATTCCTCCATTGCTTCCTCTTCTTGCTCATATGATTCCTCATATTCTATCCTTATTGGGTAGAAAGGAGTTCCCTACTTGCCTTGCTTGGAGTCTTTTCGTGTTCCTTGATTATTCCTTAGACTAGATCCTCTTTTGTAGCCTTTGATACAATTTTTGTTGGTTCCATTGGGGCATCGAGTGTTACTGCTCCATCCTTAGGCTTTGATGGAACCTTAAATGGTTCTACCTTTGTGTTATTCTTTTCCACTTCCTTTATGACTTCAAGGACCTCATATACATTATTGTTCATAATGGGTATATTTATACAAGATTAAGTTGATTGTTGTGTCCTCTTGGGGTACTACTTTCTGTGCTTATTAGAGATTGGTTTAAAAGGGTTATGCGCTTGATTGTTGGTGGGATTCATATTCTGCTTCGAGGAAGACTTGTTTTCTTGGGTCTTTGGACATTCTTGGTGAAATGTGCATGTTCATGATAAGAATTGCATTTGAACATAATATGCTCATGGTATAGGGCTTGTAGATGGCTTCATCTTCTGGTATGAATTTATATTGCCTTTGGGAGGCCCTTCTCCAGATCCATTTCCACACATATTTTTGCATAGGAGTATAAATTGCCTTTTGGTTTTGTGTAGTCAATAAACAACCCCAACTTGTTCCTTATATCTCGAAGAGTATTTTCATTTGAGAATATTAGTGAAATATGAGGCAGTCTAACTACGATGAACATATCAAAGTCCACAACATCCCTGACTCACTTAGATATGGCTTGGCCTTTTTGCATGGGATTTGCATGAAGTCCTGCATATAGATCCAATATAAACCTATCTATTTTTAGTCTACTCTAAAATGTCAAGTTCCAAGTTTCATGGTTATTTAGTCAAGAAATTATCTAAGTTGTATCTCCATATAATAAACACTATAACAACATAATGCACAAAGTATTTAAAACAATTCCACAAAGTGTTAAAAAGTGTGTTAGAGTGACAAAGTATCAACAATTTTAGAAATTGATAAAATTGTAGTAGGGAGCACAGACATCGATATTATGTTTTAAAACCCTTTGGTGCTTTCCCCCTTTGTTGATTTTGTCCTTATTAGGTTTCTTTCGGGTGCTAAGACACACAAGAAGATTTTAAAAAAGAGAGTTGTGGTGCATATGTGCTTACTCATGGCAAAAATGTCCCTTACCATATGCTTGTACCACTTGACCCACTTGCCGCTACTCATTACTCATCTCACATCCTCGTGGGTGATGTCCATCTTTGAAAGTTTATTTTGTTTATGTTATGGTAGGTTGTCTTGAGAATGTTCATCTCTCTGTTCTAGCTTTGCTTAGGTTGTATCATTGCTAATCACTAGCTCATCCTTAGTGCTTATTCGACATGTAGGGTGTCAAGTAGACACAGTGGAAACGTTGTGAAATAAGAGCAACTAATTGGGATACAAATTGGAAGTAAATAGTCAAATAACCTCACCATCTACAAATTTATCATTTGGACATCATTGATAATAAGGGAACCATCATCTTCTTGTTGAATAAGGAGCATAGCATTAAAGTCATAAAACACATAAGAGAGAACAAACTTATAATGTTGGCTTGATAGAATAAGGAAATAAGGTTGCCATTACAATTGACATTACAAGCAAATGTAATAACATCGACATGACACAACGAAGTTAATAATGTTGACATGACATAATAGAATTAATAATGTCAACAATGCAAAATAAGCCTCCTATAAATGATACTAGAAAGCATGTGACTCCACTTGAGGTAGCCTTAATGATGACCACAAGGGATATTTTATTATTGCATATATTTTCTAGGTTGAAACCACCTTTTTTGGTCTAGAAGTAAGACCTAAAACTGCTTTTGATTGGTTAAAAGCTCGTCTTTCTTGGACACAAGGAAACAAGCCAACGACCCAAGACCTAGAGGCATCTAGCAGGAGTGAAAGTTTGCTCCCTTATGGACCATCAATGGGTTATTTTAGGTGGCATGGTTTTCCTTGAATAACAGTGACGAGTTAGCTCACATTTGCATGTAGCAACCAATTATGGCTATCCTCACTGTTGGTTGACAACTGCGTTATTATAAGTTTTGCCACCTTCAAAAAACATAACATTAATCAAAAAATAGAATAGAATACAAAATCCAAACATGTGTCAAAGAACAAACTTATCATGCCATTTGCTCTTGGCTTTAAATGCACATTTATAGTAGACACATTAAACAATTCATTGGAATCATACACAATTCTATGAATCGTATGAATCATAGAAACATTATAATGTCAAGAAGCCAAGATAACATTGCATAATGTGAACATGACATAATTGCAACGAATAATATTGATGTTGTAAGATAATACAACACAACAATTAAGAACACAAATTGAAAATTAGGTCACAAGTATATAAATGGGACATCAAAATCCTTTACAAACTAATTAAGGGATCCACTATGACATCTGCAGGGATGCCACCTTCATGATGGCAATCAACGAGACAAATGACATTGTACAAATAACAACCTTTAAGGGGACCATGTGTAAAATGATTATAGTTAGTAGTGTCTTTAGCAATTTACAAGGAAGATTGAACCCTACATGCAATGCTGCTTGGGATAACAAGGCTAGTGTACATAGTGGAATAACACTTGCATATAGTGAAATAACACTTGCACTGGCTTAAACATATGTGGATAAGTACTAGCATTGAAAAAAATTGAAAAATAGATTTGTTGCACAAATATAAAAACCCGCATTTAGTTTGCAATGACAAATGCACACCCTCCTTTCAATGCAACAAAAAGTATTCAAGGTATTCAAACAATTAAAGAAAGAATTTTGTCACAAGGGGTGACTCCTACAAACATGATATCATAACGTTGACTTAAAATGAGAAGCGATAGTATAACGTAAATTTAAAATTGGATAATTAAAGTATGATAAAATTATAACGCTAGTGGATTACCACAAAAAAACCTAGAGGACTTGTAACACACTTGGCAATCTCCTTTGACGAGATGGGAGCATGCTTTTTAAAGTAATAAAACACGTTAGTCCAAAAATCAACATAAAATACATAAATTAAATGCACACATATAAGTTTACTTATGGTTTAACTTGGCACTACTCTAGAAAAGCATGTTGTTTTTTACATTTATTTTCCTAATGGAGGTGCAAGTGAGGACAGTGGTGTGTAAAAGAGATTAAGAAAGAACCGGGTTTGTTAACATGTTATTATTTTTTTTTAGAACTTCTTGAGTGAAGTCTCTTTTTCATTTTTCACAACTGACTCTTATGAGTGTTTTTGTTTCCATTTTTTCATTTTCTCAGTAATTCTTGTTTTTTATTTCTCTTCTAATTTAGCAAATCAAAAGGGTGGGGCAATACTTGATGTTGATTTTTTTTTAACTCAACACATGAAGTAATTGAAAGTAATTTGCTCAAACACATAAATTATACTAGTTGATATAATTTTGGAAATTATGCAAAATTACCTACAACTGAGTTAATTAACTTGAAATAATAGCATAAGCATATACATAAATCATACACATAAATTGGACAACACGGGAAGTACCCTGGAAACCCCAATGTGGGGAAAGACTTCTTATTGAGGCTTATGAGGAAATTTTACGGCAAATACAATTCAAAAAATCATTACAAAAAATTTATGGGCAGGGTTTTCCTCTCCACAGGCTCTGTACGACCCAACTATCTCAACACTCCTTGCTGTAGTTGTACGACCACTGGTACAGCCTGATATTGAGTGAAAATGTATCCATAATTCAACCCTGTTCTCTGCTCGACAGTACGGTTGAATCTGGCCAGTCCTGGATGAGGACGTAGAGCCCTAACTTGCCCCTCTTGCTGTTATAAAACTCGACCTGAGTGGAGCCTGGTGTTGGCAGCCTAATATGGCCCTATTCCTGACCTCTTCCAACTGCCTTTCACTCTCAGATTCGCCCTCCTCAGCTTGCTGCTTGCCCTCCTTCCTCAACCTCATTAACCCTCCTTCAACTCACTTGCAATCACACAAATGAGCAATGTGTTTGTCCTCTCACCCTCAACCTCTTTTTAACTCCTTAGCAACCCCCCCTTTACCTTGAGATGTGTGCTCAACCTTGGGCCTCAATGGATGAGATTGGGGTTGTTGGACCCCACTCTCCACTAGGTGGTGTGCCCCACTTTGGACAAGGTGCCACACTCCACTAGCAACCTCCATAAGGTGCGTCGTCTTCCTTGGGCCCCACACTCCACTCAAGAATTAATTTTTGATGCAAGCCTAAGTCTAACTTACGCTAAGATATTAAGGCTAATATGGGTTAATTTTAGGTGTCCATCAACATGCCCAGGACATATGGGCCTATGCTGAGATACCTAATGAGCTAAAACTAACACTTGAGTGTACACTAAATTTATGAAGTAATTTATATAGGTGTTTTCTTTTTCTTTTTTCGAGGAAACCCTCGCAAAAAAACCCTCTGAGTACTTCCCTACAATCCATGGATGGTAAACGGGGTAAACCATCAACCCTGATTACAATGCCTAACTCGACAAGGACATTGAGTGAGGCCCGACGATCTCAACAATATGCTTGGTCGAGGACTTCACCCCGATACCTCTTGCATTATAACCACAACACTCATCCACTTGAGCTAACCCACCGGGCTAATTGTTAGAGATGTTACCTGCGTGTATGATTTAATTTTCCCTCTTTTATGTGGGTAGTTGAATGGCTTTAGGAAGTTTCTTTGGAACTTGGTATTATTTCCACACCCCATTTCCA
The DNA here is from genome assembly GCA_000966675.3 of Picea glauca. Classification (NCBI taxonomy): domain Eukaryota; kingdom Viridiplantae; phylum Streptophyta; class Pinopsida; order Pinales; family Pinaceae; genus Picea; species Picea glauca. Next base: position 229,919 of record JZKD02S0106811.1, on the reverse strand, counting down.
CTCAACCTTTTCAAGAGTGGTTCGAGGATTCGATGTATTCTCAGATGATGCACCATGAAGATGGCCCAATTGTTTGTGTAAAAGATCCAACTACATGGTGGGAACAAGGAATAATGAAAGACTTTTCACAACGATATGTGCAACAAAAAAAAGTTGCAAACAATTGAAAAATAAATTATGAGAGATTGTTCTGTTGTAATGTTAGTATCAAGAAAGATTATCGTCGTCTTCATGCTAAACAACAGGTGTAGTAGAAGAAACAAATAACATTGGCATGAAAGATCACAACAATAACCTTTGGATTACAAAACAATTTGTAAGCCCAACATGATATAACACCATATTAGCAATGATACGATAGAATGAGCACAATGAAATATATTTTTGTTGGTTAACATTTTCCAATAAAAAAATATTTTNGTCAAAGAACAAACTTATCATGCCATTTGCTCTTGGCTTTAAATGCACATTTATAGTAGACACATTAAACAATTCATTGGAATCATACACAATTCTATGAATCGTATGAATCATAGAAACATTATAATGTCAAGAAGCCAAGATAACATTGCATAATGTGAACATGACATAATTGCAACGAATAATATTGATGTTGTAAGATAATACAACACAACAATTAAGAACACAAATTGAAAATTAGGTCACAAGTATATAAATGGGACATCAAAATCCTTTACAAACTAATTAAGGGATCCACTATGACATCTGCAGGGATGCCACCTTCATGATGGCAATCAACGAGACAAATGACATTGTACAAATAACAACCTTTAAGGGGACCATGTGTAAAATGATTATAGTTAGTAGTGTCTTTAGCAATTTACAAGGAAGATTGAACCCTACATGCAATGCTGCTTGGGATAACAAGGCTAGTGTACATAGTGGAATAACACTTGCATATAGTGAAATAACACTTGCACTGGCTTAAACATATGTGGATAAGTACTAGCATTGAAAAAAATTGAAAAATAGATTTGTTGCACAAATATAAAAACCCGCATTTAGTTTGCAATGACAAATGCACACCCTCCTTTCAATGCAACAAAAAGTATTCAAGGTATTCAAACAATTAAAGAAAGAATTTTGTCACAAGGGGTGACTCCTACAAACATGATATCATAACGTTGACTTAAAATGAGAAGCGATAGTATAACGTAAATTTAAAATTGGATAATTAAAGTATGATAAAATTATAACGCTAGTGGATTACCACTAAAAAACCTAGAGGACTTGTAACACACTTGGCAATCTCCTTTGACGAGATGGGAGCATGTTTTTAAAAGTAATAAAACATGTTAGTCCAAAAATCAACATAAAATACATAAATTAAATGCTCGCGCATATAAGTTTACTTATGGTTTAACTTGGCACTACTCTAGAAAAGCATGTTGTTTTTCACATTTATTTTCCTAAGGGAGGTGCAAGTGAGGACAATTGTGTGTAAAAGAGATTAAGAAAGAACCGGGTTTGTTAACATGTTATTATTTTTTTTGGAACTTCTTGAGTGAAGCCTCTTTTTCATTTTTCACCACTGACTCTTATGAGTGTTTTTGTTTCCATTTTTTCATTTTCTCAGTAAATTCTTTTTTTTTTTATTTCTCTTCCAATTTAGCAAATCAAAAGGGTGGGGCAATACTTGATGTTGATTTTTCTTTAACTCAACACATCAAGTAATTGCGAGTAATTTGCTCAAACACATAAATTATACTAGTTGATATAATTTTGGAAATTATGCAAAATTACTTGAAATAATAGCATAAGCATACACATAAATTAACTTGAAATAATAGCATAAGTATACACATAAATCAACCTGAAATAATAGCATAAGCATACACATAAATCATACACATAAATTGGACAACACAGAAAGTACCCTGTAAATCCCAATGTGGGGAAAGACTTCTTATTGAGGCTTCTGAGGAAATTTTACGGAAAATACAATTCAAAAAATCATTACAAAAAATTTATGGGCAGGGTTTTCCTCCCCACAGGCTCTGTACGACCCAACTATCTCAACATTCCTTGTTGTAGTTGTACGATCATCGGTACAGCCTGATATTGAGTGAAAATGCATCCATAATTCAACCCTGTTCTCTGCTTGACAATACGACTGAATTTGGCCAGTCCTGGATGAGGACGTAGAGCCCTAACTCGCCCCTCTTGCTGTTGTAAAACTCGACCTGAGTGGAGCCTGGTGTTGGTAGCCTAATATGGCCCTATTCCTGACCTCTTCCAGCTACCTTTCACTCTCAGATTCGCCCTCCTCAGCTTGCTGCTTGCCCTCCTTCCTCTACCTCAATAACCCTCCTTCAACTCACTTGTAATCACACAATGGAGCAATGTGTTTGTCCTCTCACCCTCAACCTCTTTTTAACTCCTTAGCAATCCCCCCTTTACCTTGAGATGTGTGCCCAACCTTGGGCCTCAATGGCTGAGATTGGGGTTGTTGGACCCCGCTCTCCACTAGGTGGTGTGCCCCCCTTTGGACAAGGTGCCACACTCCACTAGCAACCTCCATAAGGTGCGTCGTCTTCCTTGGGCCCCACATTCCACTCAAGAATCAATTTTTGCTGCAAGCATAAGTCTAACTTACGTTAAGATATTAAGGCTGATATGGGTTAATTTTAGGTGTCCGTCAACATGCCCAGGACATATGGGCCTATGCTGAGATACCTAATGAGCTAAAACTAACACTTGAGTGTACACTAAATTTATGAAGTAATTTATATAGGTGTTTTCTTTTTATTTTTTCGAGGAAACCCTCGCGAAAAAACCCTCTGAGTACTTCCCTACAATCCATGGATGGTAAATGGGGTAAACCATCAACCCTGATTACAATGCCTAACTCGACAAGGACATTGAGTGAGGCTTGACGATCTCAACAATATGCTTGGTTGAGGACTTCACCCCGAGACCTCTTGCATTATAACCACAACACTCATCCACTTGAGCTAACCCACCGGGCTAATTGTTAGAGATGTTACCTGCGTGTATGATTTAATTTTCCCTCTTTTATGTGGGTAGTTGAATGGCTTTAGGAAGTTTCTTTGGAACTTGGTATTATTTCCACACCCCATTTCCACTCAACCTTTTCAAGAGTGGTTCGAGGATTCGATGTATTCTCAGATGATGCACCATGAAGATGGCCCAATTGTTTGTGTAAAAGATCCAACTACATGGTGGGAACAAGGAATAATGAAAGACTTTTCACAACGATATGTGCAACAAAAAAAAGTTGCAAACAATTGAAAAATAAATTATGAGAGATTGTTCTGTTGTAATGTTAGTATCAAGAAAGATTATCGTCGTCTTCATGCTAAACAACAGGTGTAGTAGAAGAAACAAATAACATTGGCATGAAAGATCACAACAATAACCTTTGGATTACAAAACAATTTGTAAGCCCAACATGATATAACACCATATTAGCAATGATACGATAGAATGAGCACAATGAAATATATTTTTGTTGGTTAACATTTTCCAATAAAAAAATATTTTTCAATGTTTTTATTAACCATTAAATATAATTGTTTATTGTTTATTTTTATTTTTATATAAAGTATATTTATGGAAAAATGAATGTATTTAATGTATTTAAAGTTTTTAAAATTCATCATGTTCAATAAAATTCTTAAATCTCAAAATTGCACAATTTTTTTAATATTGATAGAATATTTTACATTTTGAGGATGATTAAACTTTAGGATGATCAACAAAAAAGCTTGAAACCATTACAAAAATATACTCATTAAAACTTTAACATGTCACTTGCATGAATTGAACCTAGATAGTTAGGATAACAATCATTCTTTCAAACTACTCAAACTAAACTCAATTGACAAATACATTTTTATTATATATTAAAAAAACTTCAATATAACTATTTTTTATATTTTTTCACATAACATTTACATTAAATTTTTTTTTTATTATATTTTTTCACATAACATTTACATTAAAAAAAAATCAGAATCATTTGAAGATATTACTAATACATAATATAGTATCAATTTAATGAATTCTTTGCCATATGGTATTTAATGGATCCACGAACCTCATACATTAATCACTCAAGACATTTATCTCATGATTTTTGTCTCATTTCACTTGGTTTACTATCAACATACATCACTCGTAATTAACATATATGTGTTTACTTTTTACTTTTTACAATTGATTTACTATCCACATACATCACTCATAATTAACATAAATGTATTCACTTTTAACAATTAGATACTTTTTTTTCTTCATTTTAATGTTTAATAT
>JZKD02S0106811.1:193143-216536 GCA_000966675.3 Picea glauca | reverse complement strand
TCTAGAGCATCATATTCATTACCAAAGAGTTGTAAGATTCAATCAATAGTTCAAATTTCAAACTTCAAACTTCAAAGGTAAACTGTCATATAATGTTCATAACTTCATTATTTACGAAATAAGCTATAATAAAGAGTCAATACAAAGTACTAAGTTCTAGAGACTACTTCTAAACAGGAAACATAAAAAGAGATCTAGTATATAGTAGCAAGTACTAAGTACTATGCTCTAAGTCTTCCACTTGCCACAAGAAACTTCTAGTTTCTTCTCTCATGATCTTTGAAGAAAAGGAGTAGTAGATGGAAGTGTTCGTGGAACACGAACCAACAATTGAATGCCCCCCACGTGATAATGGACGCTGTGAAGATAAAGGCAAAATTGGTGCATTTGGAACGCTGCTAATGGATGGGGGTGGCATGTCTCCTCCGAGTATATGATCACCATCATATTCACCCAAAAGTTCCGCTTCCAAGCATGGTTATGAGGCTTTTTAAGGCATGGAGCGTTTTTAAGGCAGGGAGCGTTTTTAAGGTAGGGAGCGTTTTTGGGAGCGTTTTAAGGCAGGGAGTGTTTTTTTTCCCTAGGGAGCGCGCTCCCGAAAAACGCTCCCAGAAGGGAGCGTTCAGGGAGCGTGCTCCTTAAATGCTCCCTTTGGGAGCGTGCTTCGGGAGCGAGAGAGAAGGGGGGGGCACTCCCCCACAGCCTAGGGTTGGACTATGGTTTTATTAGAGGATTAACCTTTGCGCACACATGTTGAGGTTTATTAAACCATTCAATGGTTAATTTAATCCATTTTTATCTAGATTGAGGTTGGTTTCTCGAGCGCCCTACTTCCCTTGGAAACTATTCACACTTGGAGAGGGTTTATTTGGAGGAGATTTAGGGCTTTGATGGAGTGCTCATTTCTTGGGCACAATTGTCAAGGTCTACGTGCATTATTTTATTATTATTGGGGAGGTTGGCACACTTGTCTAGGGCACACTTATTATGGAGGTTATTTTATTGATTGTGGGTGGTTGAGGTTGTCACATGGCACAATTTTCTAGGGCGCACCTCTCCTAGGTGCTCTCTCATCATTATTGCATGGATATTCAGGTACACTTGGAATCATTTGACTTCTATTGGAGAGTGACCTCACCTCTTCGACTTGGCATGTATATTATTTTGTTGGAGGAGTTTTATTGAGGAACGTGTGGAACAATTGGATGACCACATGTGTCACTTTGCATGCTCTTGCTTGGTCTTCTTTCTATTCTTGGAGCATAACTTGGAGGACGCATATGTGGAGATATTCCACTTGCTATTTTGGGGTTTGAGCACACCTTTTCTTGTGGAGTGCTCCATCTAGTTGGCACTTTGCACTTTGCACATTTATCCGTGGAGTTGGTTGCCTTGGGATTCACACATTTGGATTGGTTGCATGCACTTTGTGGACCACTTGCTATTTTTGGAGCATTGTTATGGAAAATTCTCCTAGGAGGATTATTATATAATTTTCTCACTCATGAATCTTGAAGGGTGCACTTAGCGAGCTCTTCTAAGTGGACCTTGGAGCACATCCTCCCATGTTGAGGTTATTTTATTATATATTTGCATGCATGCATATTGGAGGGTGCATTCTATGTGGACCTATAACATGTTGACTTGGTTATCACGTCTATTTTTAGTTGTACGCCCTCTCTTGGAGACTTTTGACGTAATTTCCTTCTTATGTTTGGAGGAGGGCAAGTTCTCTTGGAGAGGCTAGTGTACACATATCTTGACATGGTCAACCACGGATTAAGGAGGGATCTAGCTTCTTTATTTTTACATTATTCCTTTGATTTGTCATGGAGTTAGTTAGCAAATAATATTTGTTTATTGTAAGAGAGAAGAGACTCCCTCTATAAAGAGAAGCTTTCTAGTTTTTTCTCCACTGTAATGGTTGTTGAGACTTTGGTAGTTGAGGAGCTCTCCCCTTGGGCTACATTTGTACATCATATGCTTGGATCTTAATGGAAGATTGGAGGTATAGCATAATGTTTATGTGAGGCTTTATGTTTGCAATGTTTTTATATGTTGTTTATTGTTGTAGGAAACCCTTGTAATTTTTGTTATGAAGGCCTTGTAATGAACCATGTGGCATTTGGATAATGTAATGTGAGGATATAATCCCTTTTATTTTTATTGTTGTCATGTTAAGCTTACATCTAACAAACCTAGTTGCTGCTAGCGTAATATGGCATCACCTTCATTGGCATATTTTAGAATGGCACCCCCAACTTTCCAAGGATAATTTTCTACAATAGATTTCAACAAGTTAAGGCTGATTTGTGTAGTGCATAGCAGCCCTTGTTGCCTTACATTTTCATGCATTCGCCCTCCTTGATCCATAGTTCCTTGACTCCATTTTTCCCAAGGTTTGATTAGGCACTTGGTCTTGGGATTTTCTACCTTCATCTTTTGTTCTCACACCATGTACTTATCCATCTATATTACAACCATTTGTTTTGCTTAGTCTTACGCTTTAATCACCTTATGGCTCCACTCTATAGCCTTAGCAATCCTATCTTTCGAGAAGTTCCCCTTGAGTTGGAGAAGGGGCAATCAAAAGTGAGAGAAAGAGCTATTGTGGTGACAATGGGTAGCTTTCTTGAGTTGCACAACAATAGCTCCTTGATGCTTGGGACTTTACATCATATGGGGGTGCTAGATTTTGTTGTAACACACCGCATCCATGTACTACCAAGGTCACCGGGTTTAGTTAACTTTGTTGGTTGCATTAACATCAATCTAGTTAACTATGTTATCTGAATTAACATGAAAACATGTTTCTTGGGGATTAGAACCTATGTCTAATCCCTAAAAGTGATTTGATTCAATTATTTGACCATAACCCACTTGGTAAACTCCTTTTGACTAGGGGGTACATAATTCTTTACAATATCAGTGCTACAACCAGAACACTTGAGGCTATGAAGTTGTAGCTGAGGGGCAATTATTCCATTAAAATCACCTAGGACTTGCACTAGGTCTCATTTACAAAGACATCAAGAACATTACCCCAAGGATTGCCATTAACAACACTCCACATTATCACAGAAAATGCATAGGGATTGCTGTTAACAACATTCCAATTTATTAGAGAAAGTGCACAGGGATCACCATTAACGACGTTCCACTCTATCAGAGAAAGTGGATAGGGACCATCATTAATGGTGTTCCACTTTGTTAGAGAAAGTGCACAGGGATTGCTATTAAAAACACTCCACACTATAATAGAAAAGAAGTTTTGTTGCATTAGCACAAGGCCTGCCATTAACATCCCTCCACATTATTATAAAAGTAGTATTCTCACATTAAATGGCTTGCACCACAGAAAGATACACTCAACCGCCTTATCACCGGGGGCATGGTACCCAGGTTTTGTACCGAGGTCATTGTCATGGCAAGTGTTCCAACTAGCCGCTAACCACATGTTGGTGGATTAAGACATGACATTGTGGTTGTCAGACTTTGCTTAGAGCATTTTCTTAGTTGAATCTCTATAGGTAGTCGTTTTTTTTTGTTTGCTAGTTTGTTTGTGACTTGCGGGACTAGCCCGTGGCTTGAGAAATCGCGACTTAGGGGCATCCAAGCCGTCAAAATCACCTGGGGATCGCACCCAGCTTGAGCCACACCAACCCTTAATATGGCTGGATTTTTGGTGTCCACAGAGGTTTCGAACCAGTGATTTCACGTCATGGAGTGCCTTAACAGAACACTCAGTCACCGTCTGTTCTACACCTCGGGGACTCTATAGGTAGTTCTTTTTATCTGTTCAAGCTCTTAGAAATATAGAGTCCTTTTTCACTGATACATGCAATTGCAGTAGGATGATGATTCTTAGCTTTCTCACCTTTGTTCCATATATAGTAGTTACACTCCCCAAAAATGAAAACTTTAATAGCCTATATTTTGTCATTTACGTAAATCCTTTCGGATCTTTTTAAAGGACTTAGAAACCATTCATGAACGTAATAGGAAATTTTGCCTCAATCAAAATCAAACGTTCTATATAAAGGGATGCCATTTACATTACTTCGAGTAACATAAGTATTGAGATCTTAAAAGAAAAGATAAAAAAGGAAAAAAATAAAAGAGAGATTTTACCAAAATCCCTCCTTTGTGCCATGTTGCCAGGCTACTTTCTAATTTAAAGTTGCTACATAGTCCATGTACAGACTGAATTTAGATGAGGGATGTCCTCAGTAGTTTGTGCAACATACATGTAATCCTCATTAGAAGGATTGTTGTCTTCAACAATATTGTTATGTTGCATGTTGTTAGGAAGGCTTTTTCTTCCAACGTCAAGTGAATGGGGCTTTTTCCTCTATCCTTGTGGCTATTGCTGCAGTGTTGGTTTCTTGTTGTTGGATGAGCCATTGGTGAATGCATTATATGAGCAATCCTTGAGTTCATGGTCTGTTTTCCCACATATGGGACATATCTTTTGCAAATGAGGGTTGTTCTCATGTTGTCTCTACTGTGTTGCTTGTTTAGAAGGATGATTTGAAGACCTCATGGGCTTCTCCCCCCTTTGACAGATTGTTGATGCATGATCATCTTATGTTTCATCTTCGCCACGAATAGACTCTTCTTCCTTGCAACATGTTGACTAACTGCTCGAAAGTGGATTTTTGATTGGTGACATTTAAAGTTGTCACAAAAGTCTTAGAAGTAGATGGAACTGCTCTTAGGACAATAGGTACTAGTTAAGCATCCTCCACTGTTTTGCCTAGTGCTTGTAGCAAGACTCACAATTTAGCAATACATTGGATAAAAGTTTCAATCTTCTCATTGATCTTCAGCTTTAGGCAATGTAATTGACTCTGCAGATGCAAAATTTGATTTTGATTCTTTGCCTCATAGGTAGTGCTCCATTTGTCCTAGGTCTCTTTGGCAATGGTTGAGTCACAAATATGAGGTGAGACTTCATACGACACTTCAAACATGATAATCAATTTGGATTTTTTATTAGTCTTGTCAAATTTTGATTGCTGATCGACATTGGTTGCATGTCTAGTAATTTTGCCATCCACAACTCCCCATAAATCCTCAAACTTACATTTGTTTTCCATGTCGAATAGTTTTTGCCACAAAGAAGCTGTGAGTCAGGCATAAGCAGTTTTGACTTACTTACAACCATGATGTTTTCAAATGTAGAAGAAAGCAGCAAGCTACAACAATCCTTAAAAAATTCGTTTCTTGAGAAAGTGTCAATTGAAAAAAAACAAATTCTCTTCAAAAGTTACAATAGTTTTACCCTATGTGTTAGTGCTAGAAGTTGCCCCTAGACTGCTATAGGGTCAAGCCTAGCACATCTAAGTTATTGCAATGATTTTTATAAATAAGGATGTGTTTTGGGTTTTGAAAGAAGGTGGATCAGGTAAACTGAAAAAAAAAGAATAAGGGAAACAAGCTAAATGCAGATCAGTGAAATACCATTGGGCATGGAGTCAAGTAAACACCCTGTTGATCGAAGGCAATCAAATTGCTTATCAGATAAGAAGTTTATATGAAAATGAGTAGAAGAATAGGGAATAAACAAAAAGTAGAATACCCATCAAACAAAGATTCTCTTTGTTAAATGGATGAAAATGTACTTGAAACAAAACACACAAATAGTAGGTAGTCACAGCAAAATCTTTACCGCTCGAGAATCTATTGTCCATGGGCAATCATTGATTCTCAATGTCTGCAATTCGTTCAAGCAAGATGAAAACAGAGTGTAAAACAAGGGAAATCACAATATGATAAAACAATTGTCATAAATCTTCAATGTCAGAAGCGATCACATAATAAAATGCTCTCAGGCTTACAATGGCTCACACAGGTTTGTTACCTCCTTAATTTCCCTCTCGGGCCTCCTATTCCTCCCATTGCCATCCAAAATGATGGTTTAAATAATCATAACAATAAACAAATTGTTGCTCCTTTATAGGAACAGAAAACTAATAATAAAAAGAAAAAAAAATCATTTCCAATCCATCTCCGCAGCTCTTGAACAGTTGAAATTGTTGGTGAAATTTGTTGAAAATATCTGTCAGTTGCCATTTATCTCCTGATTTTGTTTTTGCTTTAAACTTGGAACTACTTGGTGTTTTGTGCTCTAACTGTGGAATGGTTTGATTTGAATGCCCCTTTTACTGCCATTTGTCCCCTATCTGCTGCCAAGTGTCTCGAGTTGTTCAAGCTATTGGTCACAAAACTGTTAGAATCGAATCCCTTTGTATCTGCTGATTTCCTGCCTTAATAAGCTCTTCCATCTATATTTGATGCCCGAAAATAAGAGATTTGATGCTTAACTACATGAAAACTGGGATGATCTTTTGAATTTTGCAAATCTCCACATTTCGGGAAATATCAAGCATAAGTTATTCACATATAGCCAGTGTATAGATGCTATGTTCTTCAATAAGTTCATCCTTATATTGTGCCTGAACAAATCCTAGGAATCCAAGAAAAATGCAGTGCTAACTTATCCTTCTCCCAGGGGACCTGTATTAACATTAATTCCTGTAATAACTCTTTCTCAGCATAAGCATACTGAATACTCCATTCCACCCTTGGGCTGAAATAAAACCTGTCAACAACCGACCCAATGCCGCTCCCACTGAGCCAGTTCCATCAATTATAGCTGTCACTAGCTAAAGCCCGTGAGTTTCCTTTGAGTGAGCTGTGTGTGCCAAGATCAACAGATACTGCTGTTGTAATAAGGGCATAGGGTCCATTCACAAGCATTCCCACTAGCATCATCAATGCAATGTTCACACGCATTGAAACACTCCCATAAATCCTATACAAGAACAGTGCAGGAATGGAACAATACATAAAGCTGGCTGCAGTAATAGCCCTGGCATCAAGCCTATCAGAGATATGTCCTGCCAGAATTCCACCTACTACTCCACCCAAATCAAATAGTGTTGATAGGTTTCCCGCAGTCTCATTTGACAAATATTCACCGTCAATGGCTGTGTGACTGATGTAGAATGGCAACCAGGAGAGAAACGTATACGCAACAAGCTTGGAGAAAAAGAGGCATAATGCAAAAGGCGCTACTCCAGGTATTTTTCAGGCCTCAATGAACCCAATAGCCTCACAATCTGTTCTGGTGGATGAACTTCTCAAGGATCGAAGAAGAGGGATTTCCAGAGCTTCTTCCCCCTCGTTCTTTCGATTGATAAGATCACAAGCAGGCTCCGAATCAACTACAACAACTAACTTTCGAGGTGACTCTAATTGTCCATCTTCCACATCTCCTAATAATGTTTTATTTTCATTTCCAGCTGGTATGCCCTGTGCATTTTGATCATAAGTAGATGAAAACCCAACATCCTCGGGAGTGACCACCAAGAACAGAAAGACTGCCACTCCTGCAAAAACTACCAAAACTCCAGGAAGAACAAAAGACCAACCCCAACCATACTGCAAAACACTAGCAACAATAAGTGAGCCACATATATTACCAATAGAGGTATGGGCATTCCAGATACCCATTATCAGTCCCCGCTTGCTCTTCCCAAACCAATTCCCAACTACTGCAACTACGGAAGGCCAGCCAGTTGATTGAAATAGCCCCGCCATCATCTGAACGACTAGGTAGTAAGAGAAATGATGCATATTCCACCAAGTCAACCCCTTTTGTTTGCATATGATGCTTGAAACAGGTCTTAGGCACTTGCGTTCCCTTTGACATCCTTGCAGTTGCGCTTCTGCCAGATCCACAATAAAAAGCAGTATTTCTGATCAGTCTAAACAAATCCACTGTCCTGGTGAATTCTCTTCTTGTGTCCCTCTGGAAACTTCTTTAACTTATTGATAGGTCTCAATGATGCTTTCCTTGTGGCACGAGCTAACTGATGGACACCTGCGCAACATCCTCGCGACCTGGCTATGGTCTATTTGTGATTATACTGATCTCTTTGCCTTTCTTCTTGACAACTATTCATGGACATCGAACCTCCACATAACATTCGATGAGTGTTTCATCCATTGAGATTTGGCTTGTAATGCTGTCAGTCTTTAGTATCACTATCAGGCTCTTGTAGTTCGAATTTTAGCATCGATAGCATGAATGCATTGTGGTGAACACAATACTTTTGATGCTTTCCTCTATATGACTTGGCTTTCACTTGGTGCTTAGCACTAGGCTTTGGCTAGGCTTGTGCTATGTTGCTAACTCGTTTGTATGTTAATTTCAGGTGCACTCGGCTCTGGAAGTTTGCCCTCGATCCAATGTTTTGCTGAAATAAACATGAAGAAAAACTGACCTTTTGCTAATGTTGACTCTTGGTTGTATACAATATTAAACATAAGCAGTCTAGATATGGCGTGAAAACAAATCTGGCTAAGAATTTAAGGATTTTTTAAGAAATGATATGATGTTTTATGATGGCGCTGCGAGAATAACACTTTTCCAGTAGCGTGCCTGTATTCGACACATGTGCTGCTGGAACATAGCACCAAATTAAAGATTATTTTCTCTTGTAGATCAGAGTACTAACACTATGTTCCACCAAGTTTCTAAGACGTGAGAGAGCGGGAGTGGGGAAACGCACATGGGGGACGTGTGGGAGCCACTCCCAAATTTTAGGGAAATTCATGGGGGATGGGGGGACGTTGGGGTCCCTCGCACAGGGGTCCTCAACTCTAAAATTATAAAAATAAAAATAATAATGATAAAATCCCAATAATATCAATTCATCCCATTCAAATTCATCATTGTGCAATGTAAATAGTAAATAGTAAATAGTCAACAATTCACCCCATGCAAATTCATCATTGTGCATTATAAGCGTTGCAAAAAATATATTTGCGAGAGCTTTGTTGCTAGGAATTTATTATGCTTGTTGGAAATTTTTGTCTACAAAACAAAAGATCATTGTTATTGTACTGCAATTAAATAAGAAATACATAGTGGTGCATTCAAGATAGAACATGGACAAGAAGAAAGAAAATAAACAAGCAAGAAGAACTAGAGACAAACTGTCAGAGAAGAAAGCCAACAATTGGAGCAAATTTGAGAAATAGGGGATCTAAATAAGTCTCTCTGTCCTTCTAACTCTTCGTCTATCTTTCTAACTCTTAAGATCCTCCTCTATATTCTCATCAAATCTGTTTTATTTTTATTTTTAGGATTTATGGACAAAAAATCGGGGTGGGGGGTGATGCCTAGGTGTCCCCCTTTCTGGGGGTGGGCACCTAGACGCCCTTGTTTTCAAGGGGGGATGCCCAGACAACCCCCCTTTTAAGAAACACGCTCCCCACACTAGGGACACATTTCCCCATGTGTTTCTCCTGTGTTTCCCCAAAAGGGGGCATTGGGAAACGTTTCCCCAAGCACCCCCAGCCCCTGGAGCGCGGGAAGCAAGGGGGGCATGCATCCCCGTGGAACACAAATATTCACATAATAATGACGAGGAAAAGGCATTTCACAAGAGACTTAATAACTCCATTGTTTATTGTATATGTATTGAAAATACTCTACAAGACATGTGATTTCGACATTACTTCCATACATGATTTCTATCATTGCGTCGCTTTCTCATAACCTGAGACTTTTTGTAATAATTCGTTGGCTCAAAGTATGGATCACATAGAAGTGCGCATTGAATGCCTCTTTGTCCATGCACTATGCTCTCTATATGGGCTAGACGTTCCTTCACACCCATGCGTCTTGATCTCCAAACAACTCTTCCTTTGCAGAATTAGCTTGTTTCCCTTTGATTCTTTGTGATCTGTGCTTCTCTATAAATCTTTGCAGGCTAATGTTCTTTAGTAATGTGTTAGCAGGGTAACAGGTTGTGTGATCTAAGTCTAAGTCAATGAATCTGGTGTGCAATATTTTCCTTCTATGATTACTAGAGTCTTCTACCATATTAAATCGACATTCCATCATGCACTAGCAAACACAATTTCCGGGCTCAGTCGACACACACTCCAATAGTGAATCCACAGTTTGAAAACCACACTCAATCGATCAACTTGTTAATTGTCATCTCAAGCACACTGACATTTGATGGTCATCTAGTGTGACTTCTTTTCTTTGTGGTAGAAGCAATTCAATTTAGTTTAGAATAGGAAATGATTGGGTTGCTTGAAGCTTGCACGAGGGAATGCACTTGTGTGCTTCCCTATTCTTCCTACTCTTCTTAAGAGTTTGCGTTGATACCATCAAATATTTGGTACAAACAAGCATTGTTGTGCATATATTGTATTGAGTTGATAGACATATTTATACATATTAATTGTTATTAATACCCCTTTAAAGAATAGGATATTAGTTCTAACTTATTTCTATTCTATGAATGCTTAGTCTTCTAATTAACTTAGCATCCTAACTACTCGTATAATCCATATCTAGCCTACTTGTATGTTGTAACAATATCAGAGCACAACTTACAATAATTTATTTAATATGGACTTATGATTTATTAGCTATTCTAACAGATATACTACTCTCCATTGAAGAAAACTAAGGATATTGCAAAAATCACACTCCCTCAACTACTCTCTTGGAACCTAATGAAGACGAAGAAGATGAAGGAAAAATCCCGAAGTGCATCAGATAAGTTTAGTCTACTGCCCAGGAGTGGACCACTGCAACTTATTAGTTCCACAAATTAGGATTGGGTCCTTGTACATCTCCCTGTTGTTTGATGATCAACCAACTCTATATGAGATGGACGATGTGGCTAGGGCTTGTTGAGCCAATTTTTGCTAGTTTTGCTAATTCTTGCCTTTTTGGAGATATGTGTTGGTCGCTAAAAGGCACTCGATAGAATGCGTAGGAGTTTGTATGTAATGCGCTAAATGTCGCCTTCATAATGAAATATATTTTGAGTTTGTATGTGATGCACTAAGTGCTGCCTTTATAGTGAAATATATTCTAAGTATACATTTTGTGCCTTTTTGGTATTGTGCATTGTGCCTTCCTTGTATTTGCTAACCCTCGTGCAAGACTTCCTTAAGGTTTTAGTGCAAGACACAATTAGGACCAGTGTTATCAGAACCAACCCGGTCTGGCCTCTAGGGCAAAAACGGTCGAACTAGCGGTATCGAACCATTTTTGGCCGGTTCCGTACCGAACTAGTCAGTTCCGAATTGGTTCCATACAGAACACGTACGACACACTCAAGAGGTTGGATTTCAAATTTTTTTAGAGAAACAAAATAATTTATGGTTGAGGGGGCCTACCGACTAACCCTAGGGCCTCCCTCAAGCCTATTTAAAGACCCTCCCCACCCCTCTATTTCACTCACTATTCATTTGAGCTCTTTGGAATTATTGAGCTGAGTTTGTTTGGTGGTTTTGGAGAGTTGTTTGTAGGGATTTTCTGAAGGAGTTCTTGGGCAGATTTGGAGAGCTAGTTGAAGGGTTTAGTTGGAGATCTCTGGGGTTGATTTTCTGCAGCAAATTTGGAGTTGTTTCAAGGGATATTCTTGGGCTGTTTTTGCCAACATTTTGGTGGTTATTATCCAGATTTCTGTGGGCTGTTAGAGACTGGTTTTTCTGTTGTTAGGAGCTTCTCTTCTTCTTCATATTTCAACTTCTTGTGAAGGTATGTCAAGGCTTCTCTTATTCCTCTCTTTTTCTCTTTAAAACCGCTGATTTTTTTCCTAGAAATTAAAAAATCTTGGGGTTTTATTTGCAAATTTTTGTTTGTTGCTGAAAAAATGTCCAACATCCCTAAAAACAAGAAGGATCTAGCATGGGCTCTGTTAGTTCCTAGGCCTGCATCTCAGCCACCTACTCCTCAAATTGGCCTATTCATCCATCAACTTAGCTCTTAGTTACTCTTTCTTCTTCATTGTGTATTAGGTCATGTTGCTTTGTGTCATCTCCTCCTTGCTTGACATTATGTGTTTTTCTTTTTATAAGGTTGATGTCACCTCCCGATTTGAGTTTGAACAAGTCTTATGACCATGGGTTATGACACTGTTGGATCACCAAAGAGTTGAACTAAGCCTACAATTGCAAAAAGTGTTGATTGCAAGAATGCCAACGTTCTTGCAATCAACAATCAAACTTTGTTTTATGAGTTTTTATGGTTTAAAAAATATTTCAAAGTCTGAATAAAAGTGCGTTGGCACCCAAATCGTGCTCACATGTTCCTATTACCCTTGAAACCTTGCACATTGGCTCTTTGATCAGTTTTCATTGCAGGTGTGGAGCGAAACTAAAGTAGTGCATTCTTGGCCACCTTTACCAACAATGGACAACCAAGACATAATGATACCACAAAGGGATATCAACAGAGCGCTGGAGATCAGGTTACAATAATAATGTGGATTAGTTCCACGAGATTGCAGATCAGAGTATTTTTTCCACCAAGAAGAGATCAAAGCAGATTCATTAAAGGGATTTATTACTAGCTAAAAACGCAACAATTTTGAGCAGTGGATTTCGGGCTTAAGTTGTGAGCAAATGTTAAGGAATTTGAAAAAACTGTTAAAAACCCACTTCAGGAATGGGGCGATTTAGCCTAACAACGGACGGTTCTCAAAATTTCGCAGCGGTTTAGGAGAAAATTTGGTTTGTTTAGAACGAAATTTTCCGTAAATGCAACAATTCTGAGCAGTGGATTTCAGGCTAGTACAAAAACTAGTACAAAAACTCCAACTACCCAAAAAGCCCTAGCTAGGGTAAGTCATCAAAGCCCTAGTTCAACCAAGAATATCCAATTGCAAGAATCTTTCCAACATAACCTCCAAAGAAAGGCATCCTCTTCTTCTCTTTTTCTTCACAAAGCCACCTAAGGGTTTTCTGTCAAAACCCTAATTTGCAATCTCCAAGGGATAAACCCTAACATTAGAATTCCAAGATGCTCTTAGAAACTCCAAGAAGGCCAAGAAACCCTCATGCCTCGAGAGAGAGAGAGAGAGAGAGAGAGAGAGAGAGAGAGAGAGAGAGAGAGAGAGCACTCAAGACTCTTAGTCACATCTCATCACAATAGTGAATACAAGTGAATGATGGATGTGTTGTGGAAAGACTCTCTCCTTCCTCTATTTATACAAGAGGTAAGTGAGGCCAACAATATTATGTGGGCCCAAGCCCTTGCAAGTGACCTACATGAGCCCTTGTAGGCCATGCAAGTGAGACATGCACTCTAGAGTATAAGTGTCATGTTCTAATGGTATGTCATGCAAAATAATGACTCCAAGGTGAAAGTAATGTACTCCATTGGGTCAATTACCCCTTGCAAGAACATTGTCAAAGTACTAGGTGTCCTTGAGCCATCTTCACTCCTTTGAACAAGAAATCCAATTGCCACATGTTAACTAGGGCTTGAAGGCCTCCTCATGTTCCACATCCCTAGTAGGGCACTCTCTAAAGAAGTCTCGAACCATCCAGGGGCTGAACATACACCATGCACCCCAAATCTCATGAAGCACCCCCAAACATTGTGTAAATACTTTTGGAGTAATCGAAAAACCTAACATAGAGTGTGTGTCATTGACACTTTCAAAAGCAATCCCTCTTTAGAGATCTATTTTTCAAGGTTTCCCTCTAGTCCTTTATCTATATGTGATATACAATGTGGTATCTTTTGGATGCTGCACATATTCGAGTATAGGTCCAAGACATATTATTCCAGATGGTGGGCAACTACTTATTGTTCATTTTGTGGATGATTTTGTATGTATTCTAGTTCTCACCCAAGTATCTTTGTAAGCAAGGTAGAGTTGTTTGGACTTTGCTAGCAATTGTAGTTGTGGTGATTGAAGAAAGGATAGAAGCTCTCCTAATTAGATAAGAAGATCCTTGTAAGTGGTTTTATAAGAAATTGAAGTTCATACAACGAGGGTAGATACCATCATATCTGGGAATTTGCTTTAGCATTAATGTGTTAACAAAAAATATGTGGGATTTGGCTTTAACTAAATTCAAAGGAAAGCTAAAAAATGGCTCACATAGGATATACCTTTGGTAGGGAAAGTCACTATAGTGGAAAATGTTCTTGGAATAGTGAATGTGACATGTATACAATCATCACCAAGGGAGTCACCATGGTTTCCTTCGATGATGTTAAGAGCGAATGGAATTGTGTTCAATATTTTAATTACTCAACGTTTTGATCCACAAGCTCGAATCATCATCAGGAGGTTGTTAAGCTCAATTATTAATGGCCTCTCAATCCATAAATAAATATTCAATGAAAACCAATGAGTGAGTCTACCAACGTAAATATTATTCCAGTTTGTTATTATTTTCATTTTTAATTTTATCAAGAATAGGCTTTCACGCTTCTTTAATTTTGAATCCTTCATCTCCGTTGATGTTAGAAGCATTTAATTCTATTTCCAGGGCTTCACGTACTTTTCTTTTACCATAGTGGCTCGTCTTTGCAACGATTTTAGCATTTTCTATGCAAATCAGATGGCCAGTATTCAACCAAGGTAGATCTTTTAATCTGGTTATGCTTAATGACTGTGCAATGTTCTTTGAGCCTAATGTGTAACAATCCTGCTGTCTCACCAATATAGTCTCTACCACATGAGCATGGTAATGTATAAACACCCTTTTGATGTTGCATGTTTCATGTGCCTTCAGGTCAATGGCATGTCTCCTCTTCCTCGAGACATCTACATTGTTGTTTGTTACTCTCCTCCTACTTCGTCAGATTATGCTCTCCACAGGGATTCAAGTGGGTACCCCTACCTAGAGTTACTGTTGAAATAATGTAACTGCAAAGTGTATTCTGATTATTATTTGATATATTATTCATTGGATCAATCCCCATTGCGGATTGATCATGTCGGCTATTGTAAAAGACCAAATCCCCTTTTGTGGATTGGTCAAAATATAATTGTAATAGGTAGAAGAAGAAGTTAGCCCCAGAATATATTAAAGAGGCCCCAGAATATATTAAAGGTGGTTATAACCACCCAGATTGAGAAGTCGGCCCTGCCAGTGAAGAGACACTTCCACACGTGCCAGACTTGTATAAATAAGGAGGCTAGYGCCTCACTTAGACACACACTCACTTGTTCATTTGAGAGACAAGTTTCRGAGCTGCAGTTGGAGAAGAGAGAGAGAGAGAGAGAGAGAGAGAGAGAGAGAGAGAGAGAGAGAGAGAGAGAGAGGCGCATCCTTGGGAGAGGACTTTCTGTATTTGTTTGAGTTATCTCTTGGCATTGTATTGGCTATCTTAAGGAAGTTTTGCTGGGTTTTCTGCCCCATGAGGGTTTCCCAAGATAATGATGTGTCTCTTGTGATTGTGTATTTCTCAGTGATCCTATCTTATGCTATTGTTATCTATTGAAATGCAAAGAACTCTAATAGGGACACAGGGTGATGTCATCCTTCGATGGGACTTCAATGCACATACCAAAGACATGCAGATTTTGCTCCATGACATATTTGGGGATGCTTTTTGTCTTCATGACATAGATCTTGCCTTAGTGGATCTTCATAGGGCATCAGATGATAAGTTGGGATCTCTTTCATCATATTGCAAACACCTCCTGCACTTGGGTGAGTCTCATGATTTGTTGATCCTTAATGGCCTACCTTGCTTTTTAGAGTCTAGCATATTTACATGTTTTCCTCATAGGGGAGCAGGGGGGGTGCGACTAGTGTCATTGATTGTGTCTTGTCCAACTCCGGCATGCATTCATATATCCACTAGTTCTCAGTCTGTCAGATTCCTTTAGCAGACCATGCCCTTCTCTGCTTTTCCCTTTGTGCTAATCCTCCACCACTTTCATCTTGCCTCCCTTTAACCCGCCTCCGATTACCATTTCATTTGATGATGGGGATTTTAATGCCTACTCTACCCATTTGTGTCAGGTATTTGCCCCTTTTCCCGGTTCTATTGGACCTCCTCCAAAGATGCCTTGCTCTCT
Organism: Picea glauca; assembly: GCA_000966675.3. Lineage (NCBI taxonomy): Eukaryota > Viridiplantae > Streptophyta > Pinopsida > Pinales > Pinaceae > Picea > Picea glauca. Next base: position 200,667 of record JZKD02S0106811.1, on the reverse strand, counting down.
TTGGGTATTTGGGAGGCAACACTTCGACAATATCCCCATATTACCAAAAATCCTCCATTTGCTTCTCGACATTCAAATTTGGCCCTATGAATCTATGATATGATGACAAGTGCAAAACTTACCACAAACAATTTCATCACATCTCCTTCGATTGCCCCACATCTTGCCATCGATTTCAGAAATCCTATTGTTATTTCCTCCACCACAAGAACCCCTCTTCATCTTTTAGAAGAGATGGAAATTGTGTGCTGCCCTTCTCTACTTTTCCCTTTGTGCCAATCCTCCACCACTTTCATCTTGCCTCCCTTTAACCCTCCTCCGATTACCATTCCATTTGATGATGGGGATTTTAATGCCTACTCTACCCATTTGTGTCAGGTATTTGCCCCTTTTCCTGGTTCTAGTGGACCTCCTCCAAAGATGACTTGCTCTCTTTGGGTATTTGGGAGGGAACACTTCGCCAATAACCCCATATTACCAAAAATCCTCCATTTGCTTCTCAACATTCAAATTTGGCCCTATGAATCTATGAATGATGACAAGTGCAGAACTTACCACAAACAACTTCATCACATCTCCTTCGACCCACATCTTGCCACCGATTTCGGAAATCCTATTGTTATTTCCTCCATCGCAAGAACCCCTCTTCATCTTTTAGAAGAGATGGAAATTGTGTGCTGCCCTTCTCTGCTTTTCCCTTTGTGCCAATCCTCCACCACTTTCATCTTGCCTCCCTTTAACCCCCCTCTGATTACCATTTCATTTGATGATGGGGATTTTAATGCCTACTCTACCCATTTGTGTCAGGTATTTGCCCCTTTTCCCGGTTCTAGTGGACCTCCTCCAAATATGCCTTGCTCTCTTTGGGTATTTGGGAGGCAACACTTCGCCAATATCCACATATTACCAAAAATCCTCCATTTGCTTCTCGACATTCAAATTTGGCCCTATGAATCTATGATATGATGACAAGTGCAAAACTTACCACAAACAACTTCATCACGTCTCCTTCGATTGTCCCACATCTTGCCACCGATTTCGGAAATCCTATTGTTATTTCCTCCACCGCAAGAACCCCTCTTCATCTTTTAGAAGAGATGGAAATTGTGTGCTGCCCTTTGCCACTCCCAAAACCTTTTGTTGCTTCCTCTTCCCTTAAAATTATATTCTACCTTTTGACCTTGATCCCTAGTCCATGTTCACCCATATGATTGTGTTTTATGATGTTCTTGGGCAACCCTAGGTCCTTGTGACCTTCCCCTCTTCTTCTTATCACTTTTTTTGGGACTCATATATTTGTTAAGCGATTTGGAAGATGAACACCAATAAAACAGTAGATGAGGAGGGTTTTCATGCAAAGTTTTTTAAATATGGTATTGATTCATTGGTTTACTGTATTGCTATCTATTTAACAATGTTGTTCACTTAGGATTCCCACCAACCTTGTTAAGGCCCCAATAAGCATTCATTATTAGTTTATTTGTTATATTAGTAGGTCAGCTAGAACCTTTCATTGTGCCCTTTCATTATAATTGTACCCTTTGTCTCCTATATATATACCAAAGAGACCTAATCTTAGGATCATCTTATTTTGTCTTTTGAATTGGATATATTGTAAAAGGAGGTTTCCCCCCGGAAGTGGACTGTATTCATTGACTTTTTATCATTCTCAAGGCGTTGTTTCATACCATTTGGTATCAAGAGCATCGATCCTATGGTTTTGCTGCTTCAAGTGAGTTATCTTGGCATTTTCGCTATAACTTTTTTTTCTGGGACGTTTCCGACAATGAAATTTGGAGGTTACTCAGGAGACATATCAAAGTACGTTTGGCAAACATTTCAAGTTTTGGTTCATTATACTTTTAGAGATATGGCCTATGGGAGATATGGTTTTTGACTCATCCTGAAATCAGTTTTAAACAAGTCATCTTGGAATTTTCACTAATTTTTTTTTTTGGGAGTTTCAAATAGTGAAATTTTGTGGAGACTGAGGATAAATATCATAGTACAGATGGTCAAAATTTTAGGTTCTAATTCGCTATACTTTTGGAGATATAGTCCATGGAAGACAAGGTTTGTTACTAATCCCGAAATCAATTATCTTGGCATTTTTGTTGTAATGTTTTTTCAGTGAATTTTCAAACTCTGAAATTTTCAGAATCCTGAGTTGACACAGTGAAGTACATGTGGAAAATTTTTCAGATTTTGACTCATTATATTTTATGAGATATTTCTTGTGGAAGTTAGCATTTTTGTACAAGTTATTTTTTGGTGATTTTAAGAGATTTTTTTGTGGTTAGCAAGCTCATTTTAATTTTTTTTTAGAGATGTATTTCAACGTCTTTAAATAACATAGGCTTTGTTGTTAAGCAGATAAAACTGTGGTTGGGGAAAAATACACGCAGGAAATACACATAGTTTCACGTGGTTGGAAACACATTGTTTCGTGTGGTTGGAAACTCTTGTAACCCCTGTTGGTAACCCTTCGAGTAGTACTGCCTTAGACAATACCTATAGACGAAATGTCATTTCCACGTACCTTTGGGTATATAGGAAGTTGCCTAGGTATACTTGAAACTAGCCTTATATAAGCTATTCGATTGTCTTGTTGCTATAGTACATCGAAAACAACACTCGGGTAGATCACTCTCTAGTACCTGAGTAGTCGAATAGTACGACTAAGGGCACGGTTGAGCCTCCTTACTTAGTGCCCTGAGATATTGGGCCAAGTACTATTGTTGGACCTCGCACGTATATCAGAGAGCTATAGCACCTGACACTCCCTTGTCCTTAGGACCCAGTGATGCAGGAGCATAAGCTCACAGCACTAGAGGATCTATGGTTGTTGAAAGTCAAAGGCAAATTTTATTAAAGAGAGTGGGTGCTCTTTAATTTACTTGTTGTATTCAGTTCAAATTCAATAAATTGTCAAAGGATCTCGAATCCTAACAATGTAATAGCTGTAGGAGAAGTTAGGATTACAATAAGAAATTGTAGGATCTAAAGGATTCGATCCAGACTTTGTGGATCTGAAAACCTAAGTTTTGAAACTGTATTTAGGCAAATGAAATCGATTTGTAAAGAACGAGAGAGGTCAGGGGGAACAAGAGAGCATGAGAAGAAGCGCACGGGGAAATTGCAGAGGAGAATCTATCAATAAAATTTCTTCCATTATGCAAATCTTTGATATATGAAAACCCTGCTCGTCTATGTATGACTGTGATATCTTGTATTCATATGCATTGCCAATGTTGTTTTAATAATCCCTGAAATCGAACCAAATCTGTAATGAACTGATAAATTCATTCTGTAAGTATTAGAATCAAGGGTGGAGATCAAAAGCGGAACTGGAGAGGATCAGAGATTAACGATGTAGATCATCCATAAGACGGACGATCACGATCGGAGCGGAATCGATCAGTGAAGAACCGACGACCCAGATCACAGCGGAGAAGTGGAGGCTCAAACTCCAAAACATTTGGTGAATTCCGGTGAGGACAAGTGTCCGTCGATATATGGAAGCGGAAGGGAGAGGTTCAAATTTCGAGGGCATTTCTCATTCTCCGTTGGGAACTACGTGTCTATCGGTGTGTGGAAGCGGAAGTGGAAAGGTAAGTACCAAAAGGTGTCAGTGTGTTTTTCCGTTGGACTATGGTTATGTCGTATGGTCATATGGTGTTTAATACCGTATGTCAAGTCCTTTTCCGTTGAGTGCTAGCAAACCAAAAGGTGTTAAACCCGCCAATTCAATAGAAGTTCTGTCCAATAGAATGGATATGCCAATTTTAGCGACAGTTAGCCAAATTTAGCTCTGTCAATTAAAATTCGCTAACACCAGCTGCATTACCCAGTAACTCTTTCCCATGGTCCCAAAGAAAGATCAAAAACTTACTTCACCAATTAAACCTCCAGAAAGCTCCTCCATGACTCATGAATAAAATGAGGAGATACAAAACTAGCTATCCAAATTGGATAATCGAATCAACATATTGAATGATAGGTCAGTGAAAAAAGCTGATTTGGTGAATACTCAAACAAATATTGAAAGAAAGATGGAATAATTGGAATAGAAGATGGATGGAAAGTTGGAACATATGGAACAAAAGATGGATGAAAGTTGGAACATATGGAACATAAGATTATAGAAGCCTTAAATGGGAGGCTCCCTAAAATTGATAAGGTGTTTGAAGGGACTCGGGAAAATAAAGGTAGTATTCAGCTCGAACAACTTTCCAATAATAAGAATTTTCCAAGGGGATTTAACTCCAATAGTAGATTTACTTATGGATGGTTTCCAAAAGGAGTGAACCTTCCCAAGGTTCAATTAAGGAAGTTTGATTGAACAAAGATCTTTACTTGGGTGAACCAAATAGAGCAATATTTTGAACTGCATAATATTATGGATGATAAGCAAAGGATTCACATAGCAACTTTGAACTTTGAGATAAAACCATATCAATGTTATCAATGGGTAGTTAAAAGGAAGCCCCAATCTTATCATTATACTTGGGGTTTATTTACAAGAGACTTAGAAGCACAATATGGGAAAACTTGGGAACAAGATTACTTTATTCAATTGACAAGAATCAAGCACTTAAGTGATACTGAAGATTATAATTCAAAATTTCAGGTATTGTCACAATTGTGGATAACATAAGTGATGAACATTTGTTGGAAGCTTACATGGGTGGATTAAAATAAGACATTAAACATGAGCTCTTCCTAAAACATCCTGAAAATATTATGGAAGCTTTACAATTTGCTCATCATATTCAAGCCAAGAATAAGACTACACACAAGTCTACCATTGGAGCATATGTAGGAAGCAGAGATCGTTTTGGGGTTCATAAGACAACCTACTTGAATATCATAGAAGGAAATGGAGGAAAGAAGAGAAAAAGGACTATGCTTTGGTTGTAACAACAAATGGTAAAAAGGGCATAAATGTCAAGAAACAAAATTTTTCACCTTGGAAAATAATGATGAAGAGGAAGTGGAGGCATCTACACAAAAAAATGAGGAAGAACTTGTCAACTTAAAAGAGCAGGAAATAGAGGTTGGAATTTTTTCACAACATTGATTCAAATAGGTGCGAAATACCTGTTCATGCATTGGTAGGGTTGTCAACACCTCAAACCTTGAAGATTGTAGGTTACATTAAGAAGCAAAAAGTTATAGTGCTCATTGACTCGGGTAGTACCCATAACTTCATTGACAAAAGATTAATAGAGCACCTCAATTATTTTGTATATCCAATGACAAATTTTCAAGTTTTGGTTGCTAATGGAGGGAGTATTGATTGTGTGGGAAAATGCCACAACATTAAACTGAGTATGGGAGAATATAATTTGGAAAGCCCAATGTATGCCATTCCCATTAGAGGTGTAGATGTTGTTCTAGGGATTCAATGGTTGAGAAAATTAGGTGCAATTTCTAAAAACTATAATGAATTATTCATGATATTTGAATTGGATGGGATTCAATATGAACTCAAAGGGTTACAATTTGGACCTTCTCAAGTCATTAGCTCTCAGAGAATTGAATAACTCCTAAAAAAGGGTAGCAAGGGAGTTGTGTTTAAACTTTATTCTATGGAAGGTAAGCAAGAAGATAGTAAGGGAGTATTGATTCTGTGGGAAAATGCCACAACATTAAACTGAGTGCGGGGGAATATAATTTGGAAAGCCCAATGTATGCCATTCCCATTGGAGGTGTAGATGTTGTTCTAGGGATTCAATGGTTGAGAACATTAGGTACAATTTCTAAAACTTGTAACGAATTATTCATGATATTTGAATTGGATGGGATTCAATATGAACTCAAAGGGTTAAAATTTGGACCTTCTCAAGTCATCGGCTTTCAAAGAATGGAATAGCTCCTAAAAAAGGGTAGCAAGGGAATCGTGTTTAAACTTTATTCTATGGAAGTTAAGCAAGAAGATGAAAGTATTCTAGAGGAATTTGGATGCACATTGGAAAAGCACTATAGGATCTTTCAAGAAATTCCTAAAGGTCTACCTCCATCTAGAGATCATGAACATCAAATCGAACTAATATCGGGAAGTACTCCTAATAAAATCCCTTATAGATATCCTCATCAACAAAAAGGGGAGATTGAGAAAATGGTACAAGACATGTTGGATTCAGGTATTATTCAACCAAGCAGGAGTTCATTTTCAGCGTTAGTAGTGATGGTGAGAAGAAAAGATAATTCTTGGAGGATGTGTCTTGATTATAAAGATCTAAACAAAATCACCATAAAGGATAAATTCCCTATTCCAAATATTGATGAGCTATTAGATGAGCTTCATGGGGTGGCTTATTTTACAAAGCTAGATCTTAAATCGGGATACCACTAGATCAGATTAAGAAAATATGACATTCCCAAAACAACTTTTAGAACTCATGATGGGCACTATGAGTTCTTGATCATGCCTTTTGGGTTGATTAGTGCTCCTTCGACTTTTCAAAGTCTTATGAACAAAATTTTTCGACCCCATCTTAGAAAATTTGTTTTGGTTGTTTTTGATGATATACTTATCTATAGCAAATCATGGGAAGACCACATAAAACATGTGGATAAAGTCCTACAAATTCTTGAGAACAATTAATTGTATGTAAAAGGATCCAAATGTTCTTTTGGGAAACACGAAGTAGAATGTTTGAGTCATATTGTCTCAAGGGAAGGGGTTAAGGTGGACCCTCAAAAGATCCAATCTATTACAAAATGGCCTACTCCTAAGAACATCAATGGTCTTAGAGGATTTTAGGGTCTTATCGAAAATTTGTTAAGAATTATGCACGCATTGCAGGCCACTCACATCTCTCTTGAAGAAAAAATCATTTATATAGAATGATAAGGCTACTTTGGCATTCTCTCTCTTAAAGGATGCCATGTCTTCTACACCAGTATTGGCAACACTTGATTTTGGCAAATCATTCATAGTAGAATGCGAAGCATCAGGACTAGGAATGGGAGTAGTATTGACACAAGAAGGGAGACCATTGGCTTTTGAAAGCAAACAATTCAAGGGAAAAGATTTGGTGAAATCTACATATGAAAAAAAGAAGTTATGCAATAAAAAAATGGTAACAATATCTCATTGGGAGACACTTTAAAGTCAAGATAGGCCACGATAGCCTAAAGTACTTTTTGGAGCAAAGATTGTCATCAGAAGAGCACCAAAAATGGTTAGCAAAAATGCAAGGGTTTGATTTTGAAATTATCTACAAAAAGGGGAAGGACAATGTAGTGCTATATGCTCTTCCTAGAATAGAAGAAGCCTCAAGCTTATATTTTATTACATCTTCTATTCCTGTGTGGCTAGAAGAAGCTCGTCATGAATGGCAAAACGACAACAATACTAAACAAAAAATACAATGTATAAAGGAAGGGACAAACTGTTAAAATTTTAATTAAAATGAAGTACCAAGGTAAGTGTTTCTCTTCCCTAGGCGCCTAAGGGGAGAAATTGCCGAATGTGGGTCTTAGTCAAATTAATTTGTGAGATGCAAATTAAAAGAT
>JZKD02S0106811.1:179077-192791 GCA_000966675.3 Picea glauca | reverse complement strand
TGTAAATATCTGAAGATGAATATGCTGTAAAAGAATTTCTTAGAAGCTCATAAATAATACAAAGCCCTCTCTAACTGGTTTTCCCCTTGTGGGTTTTTCTAGGGTCGAAGTTAGACCGAATATCTTTGTGTCTATATTTTTCTGAGTTTTGCATATTGCTGATATTTTATTTCTGCGTTGAAAACGATGTTCAGAATCTTCATGTTTCAGTTCTGAAATTTATTTTCTGTTAAGTTTTTTTTATATGCTGAAACACCAGGCTGTAGCTTAAGCTGAAACACCAGGCTGAGTATATACTGTAACACCAGGCTGAGTATATGCTGAAACACCAAGCTGAGTATATGCTGTAACACCAGGCTGTAGCTTATGCTGAAACACCAGGCTGAGTATATGCTGAAACACCAGGCTGTAGCTTATGTTGAAACACCAGGCTGTAACATATGCTGAAACAGTGCTGAAACTGAGTTTGGCATTTAAATTTAAATTTGACTGAAAAATCAGCGAGACTGAAACTGGGTTGGGATTTTGAAAAATTAACACAAACTCTATGGAACATTGGGAGTGGAAGGGAGATATACTTTGGTACAAGGGTAGAATATTTTTTTGCCTTAAATCAAAGTTGAAACAACAAATATTAAGGCAGTCCCATGACTCTTCGATAGTAGGACATGTAGGGTTCCTTAAAATATATCAAAGGATCCAAACAGATTCCGTTTGGGAAGGAATGAAGAAAGATATTCAAAAAATTGTAAGAGAATTTTAGGTTTTCCAAAGAAATAATGGAGAGACAGTAGAATCTCCAGGGTTACTTCAGCCATTACACATACCTAATCAAAGATGGGAAGAGGTATCGATGGACTTCATTACAAGGTTACCAAAATATGAAGGTAAGGATGCCATTTTTGTGGTCGTTGATAGACTCACAAAATATGCACATTTTTGTGGTCGTTGATAGACTCACAAAATATGCACATTTTTGTGGAATTCAAAGTACATATATAGCAAGCCAAGTGGCAAAAGGGTTTGTGAAGGAAATTCATAGACTTTATGGTCTTCCTAAAGTAATAGTAAATGACAAAGATCCAAAATTCACAAGAAATTTTTGGAAAGAATTATGGAAGATGAGTGGAACAACACTAGCTATGAGTTCAACATATCATTCACAAACAAATGGTCAAACAGAAATAGTTAACAAATGTTTAGAGGGTTATCTACGTTGTTATTCTTCCGACAAACAATCTCAATAGATGAAGTGGCTTCCTCTGGCATAATGGTGGTATAATACTACCTATCACATTACTAAAATGTCCCCATTTGAGGCCCTTTATGGATATCCAACTCCTAGTATCTCTTATTTTTTGCAAGATAAGTCCAAAGTACTGATAATAGAGTCACATATGGAGAATACTAAAGAAACTTTGACAATTCTTAAAGAAAATCATCAAATGGCACAAAACATGATGAAATAACAAGCAAATCAACATCGAAGTGAAAGACAATTTGAGGAGGGTGATTGGGTATTTTTGAGACTACAATCTTATTAGCAATCCATACTCGAGCAAAAGAGGAATTAGAAATTAGCTCCAAAATTTTATGGACCTGTTAACCCCTAGATTTTCACCCTTGAAAATCTTGCGGGTTAAGAGCCAACGTGCAATATTTTGGCTGGCATTTTGAGATTCTCTTAGAGTTTAGCACTTGTGTTGATCAAGAGGTTGGTTCCCATCAGAGGCAGGTATATGATCGATGCATGGTTATTTTGTTTAGAGGTAGAGTTAGCTTGGTTTCCCATGCATTTTGAGAGAGATGTCTACATACAATAGATGTTGCTACTTTTTAGGAGACACGGTTTGAGTGGGTCCTTTGGCAGTTTGGAGCAGTTCTGAGCATACAGGGATGGTCCTTGCATGATTCTAGGCCTGATAGCACTTCGGGCAACATGCAAATAATTTCTATTTTTAGCAGTTTGAGTTCCAGGCCCCAGATTTAGATTTCGAGCACATATTATTGATCCTTGAGACATTCTGAGTCTTTTGGACCTCTTTCGGGATGATTTGGCACAAATTTCTATTTTTAGCATGTTGAGCACCAGGGCTCGCATGTCGATTTTGATTGCGGATTTGGATTTCTTGCGGAAAATTGAATCCAATGAGTATAATATCATGGACATGCGGGGACTTTCTATTTTAAGCAGTGTCTTTTTTTAGCAGTGGACACATGGTGGTGGTCTCCAAGTCATTCCGAGCATTTTGGGAGACTTTGGGTCAGTTTCGACAAGTTTTAAATTTTTTGGACCGGATGGGTATTTTTGGAAATTACTATTTTTAGTAGTCATCGTCATCTCCAGTAGTGACAAGTGGCAATCTCAAATTTCGACATGTGGCAGAGTATCGGGGTGATGTGACATCTACATGGCATCATGGACCAAGGGCGCATTTTTTGAGGATTATGCATTTAATGAGAAATTAACCAAGCTAAAGAGGTGGCACTTCCCGAGAGAATGTTTAGCCAGTCAAGGTTAACTTTTCTCACTAAATTTTCCTCACTTATCAAGTTATCACCTTTTCACTTTCCATGCATTAATTTCCCAAAATTCCCCTTAAATTGCTTTTAAACGCTAATTTCTTAAAATTTAGGAAAATCCCTAAAAAATAGGGAGAATTCCTCTTCCTTGGCTAGTGCATGCATAATTGGCGTGTGTTGACGTGTTTTAGTTAACTAAACACTCAACTCACTCTAACCTTCACTTAACTTATCCTTTCCCTCACTTAACTCACTTTATCCCTCACTTCACTCAACATTATCTCAATTTCCATGCATTAACTCTCTCTTATCCTCACACATGCATCATTCCTTCACTTAACTATCCCTCACACTCTCACACGTGTGATCCTTTAGCTCACCATGCGCATACACACTCACTCATAACTCACCCATGCGCATTACTCACTCACACTTATTCCCTTGTGCGCATTAACTCCTATTTTCTTCACACTCCTCTCCTATATATTGGATGGTCTTCATTGGTTATTGGTCAGATTTCAGCAGCAGCTAGCATACTTCTTCTCTAATTCCTCTCTCTTTCTTAGTCTAGTTACTCTATCTTTGAGCAAAGTGATCATTGTATCGGTTGTGGACCTGTCAATTGTGGCGCAACCAACCTTCTTGCAAGCCTATCAATAAAGAAGTTTTGTGTTTGGGTCGAACCTTTCTTCTTGTCAGTACTTTGTTTATTTTGCAATTAGATTAATGACCTCTTACTATTCATTGTGGTTTAATTGATCTTTTGAGTAGTTTTCTTTCTCTATTTCTCTTCTATATTTCTTGTGCTAACCCTGCAGGATCCCTCCAAGTGAACAAACTATCTTTCCCAATCGTTTTAGACAGTTTTAAGTTTTAATACGCTGTCCAAAACATAACAACTACTGTTTTTTTGTCATTTAACGCAGAAAATCAGACTTAGGACAGCGACAAATCACCTTAGGGACTCCCCCCTAAGGCTAGCAAGCACTAACCCAAACAGAGAGGGGTCTAGCCCGTGACAATTTGAGGTTTTTCTCCTTGAATTAGCCAAGTTTTCATTGCTGTTATAGCAAGTTTATCAACTCAATTGGAGGGTGGAAATTTGTGCTAACAGGACCCTACAAGATTATTTGCATGATTGGACAAGTGGCGTGCGAGTTAGATTTGCCTTCTTCTCGCATTCATAAGGTTTTTCATGTATCTTGCTTAAAAGAGGTTTTGGGACAAACTATACCAGTGCAAATAGAACTCCCATAATTATATGAAGAAGGGAAGCTGATTCTTGAACTAGAAAAAGTTATAGATCAACATTCTCTATCTCTTCGGAATAGAACCATTATGGAGTACCTAATCAAGTGGAAGAATATGCCTCTAGAAGAAGCTACATAGGAAAATGAGCAGTTCGTGAAGAAACACCCTCAAATACAAGCTTTGAGGGCAAAGCTTTTTTAAAGAAGGGAACTATGTTAAGGCCTTTGGGCCTCGATGTTGAGGCCATAATAAGCATTCATCATTATTAGTTTATTTGTTATAGTAGTAGGTCGGCTAGAACCTTTCATTACAATTGTACCATTTGTCTTCGTATATATATATATATATATACCAAGGAGACCTAGTCCTAGGATCATCTTATTTTGTCTTCTAAATTGGATATATTGTAAAAGGAGGTTTCCCCCTCGAAGTGGACTATATTCATTGAATTTTTTTCATTCTCAAGGCATTGGTTCATACCAAACCTGGTCCCACCATATGACCCACTTGATCCACAAATCAAGGTCTAGTGTTGATTTGAATAACTATTAGATGATCATGCTGGGTTACACATTCTCCAAGTTGTATGCTATTGTCGTCCATCGGATATTATAATATATACTTGATGAGAGGTTTCTATAGGCCAAGCACGTAGGCTTTCGACTTGAACACCAGATCATCGACCATATGCTCACCTTCCCAGTCATCATTAAGGAGGAGAAACATTGCTCTTTGAAAGTCATTGACTTTCAAAAGACATTTGACTCAATTCTGAGGAAGGACCTGGTCTAGAGACTTAGAGACATTGGCATTTTGGAGACTTTGCTCACTCTTATTATGCACCTCGATGGGTATGTTCTTGGTTTCCTTCACACATTGCGTGGACTTTCAAATTTTATCAGAAGCACCATTAGGGTCAAGCAGGGGTGTCTTGTCCTACCCACAATGTCTGGTATATATATTGATGAGTTGGAATCCTTTCTACAGGAATATATCTAGTTCGAGGATGGCTACCTCCTTCACCATGTCTTGATCCCCATCCTCCTCTTTATTGATGATGTGGTCCTCTTCGCATCCATCCCAAAGGGTCTTCAGAGACAGTTGGATGCATTATCCAGATTTGTGACCTTTGACAATGGACGATCAACCTTGGAAAATCAATGTTATGATCCTCAACAACTCAAAGACTATCCCATGAGATTACCACTTTTGCTTCAAGGATGAAGAGATCGAGATCACCATGACTTACACCCTTCTTGAGTGTTTAAGCCCATCACAGTTTTTCAAGTCACAACAGACATTCCTCTTCATTGTTGCCCAAATCTTAGCAGAGGGCGCCCTCTTCTAGGCAATGTGATACACCATAGACCCACTCTTCCAGATCTTCTATCTCCGGTGTGTTTGAACAATCTTCCATTAGGTGTTTCTTTGTTTTGGCCTCAAATGGTAGGAGAGGTACTTACTATGAATACCAACTTGGAGGTTGGATTCTCCTTCTCATCGATTGGTGATGACACCAAGGGACCATGAGCGCTCTCCTCGTATATCTTTAGTCGAGATATGCTTCTTCTTCCATGCTCTCAAGCTCTTGACAAGGATTCTTTCTTCTTTGTGGGTCCCAACTTTGTATCTCACTACTAGATGGTAATCTTTTGATTTTAGGTTTTAGATCTCATAGATTAGATTGTTTTTTTTCTATAGGAGTTGCTTTATATAGATTGATTTTGATGTACCTAGCAGTCCATTTGACCTATTTATGGTCATTCTTTGGACATTAATAAAATTATCTTATTTTATCTTATCTTTTCCTTGGCCTAAATTTTGGGCATTGAGGTCTGCTAGGGAAATACAATTCATCCCACTCTCTAGCCCATAAGCGAGAATTAGAGTGCTGGTATCTTGGTAGCCCCACACTAATATCCGCAAGCAACAACTTACTCACATGTACATATCCTACCCAGCTTCGAAATTGAACGTGTGACCTCCGAGGAGAAAACCCATGTTCTTTACCATTAGGCCCACTTAAGTTGTACATTTCTTCTTTTTCTTATTTGCTCCAATTTACAATAGATTGGCATAGATCCTACGACACTTCTCGTGGAGAAAACAAGGTGGGAAGAGGGGTCCTCTCTTAGTTGCCTAGTGTTGAACTTATGCTTATAATGAGAGGGGGAGAGTGAATCAGTATAAGATACTTTTTACTTTAAATGAGCATTCATCAATCATTCATTAACTTTAAAACAATAAATGCATGTAAACTCAAATCACAGTACATAAAGTTTAATTTGGAAATTGTGGGAGAAAAACACAAAAGCTTAAAGATAAATGTTTGTAGGCACCAACCTACTGTTACAGAGCTTGTAGGCACCAACCTACTAGAGACACTAATCTCTTTAGCGGAGCACCAACTCAACAAGATATTGTGTAGGCACCAACCTACTAGAGACACCAATCTCTTCAGTTGAGCACCAACTCAACAAGATATTGTGTAGGCACCAACCTACTAGAGACACGAATCTCTTCAATTGAGCACCAACTTAGTAAGAGATTGTGTAGGCACCAACCTACTGGAGACACCAATCTCCTCACTTGAGCACCAACTCAGTAAGACCTGTATAGGTACCATTCTAAGATCTTCATACACATAGTACTTTTGACTTCACTTGCATGCTTCATACTTCATGCATTTCACAACATCATCATACCCTTAACTTTCATGCTCCAGCGCCTCTCCTTGCTTCATACCCCAGACATAGCTTCAAACCTTAGTCAGACTTAGCCTTCATGCCCTAGTGAACCTCATAGCGTCATTCCCATAATATAATTTCAGATTGCAGCATCACAACCTCAAAATAGCGCACTTTGCAACATCATAGACCTTAGTCCTTCATAGCACACCCTTAAAACTCCAAGAAAACTCCTCTTGCACCTTTAGACCCCAAGAATACTCCCCAACTCCTCTTGCGCACCTCAGATCTCTTTTGCACACTTGTTCTTGTTCTTCTTGCTTGGATACTCTTCAAATGCACAAATCTTTCCTGTATTTATAGTGTTTCTGCATTCACTTATGTAGTCGACTTGTAAAACTACTTGGGTCGACCTGTACTTTTTGGTTGGGTTGACCTGAAAAAATCTTTCATATCTCCTCATTATTATGGAGTTAGAGGGAGTGCCATATACCGTTGGAAAGGTCTCGGAATAAGCTTTTCAACCATATATCCTATGCTCCCATTTGAGCTAGGTCTTCAAAGTAAAAAGGCCTTCAAAGGTAGGGTATCCAAATTGAGCATCAAAAATCCAAAAACAATATTTCCAACAATCTCCATCTTGCAATCATTATCTTGGACATCTGTAGTCTTCCCTTGTCTTTGACATCGATGACAACAATATTTCCAACACCTAGGGCATCTGCGCTCTCCCAAGAGAGCATGGTTGGCTTGGTTTGATAGTGGTTTGATAGAGATCAAAATACAATGGGGAATATTGTCAGCAAAACAGATAAAAGAGCTTTGTGGGGAAATGAATCATTGAAAATTCTTTTTTGATATTGTATCCAGATGGTTGCACATGTTGCTTGTGTAAAGAGTTATTTCAGTATATGTAGGATTATTAGTGGAGTCTAGGTTTTTGAAAATTTCTGTATAGAAGTGCTCGAAATGGTATGGTAGGTTTGGTAGCTAATCTCAAAGGAGCTTCACTAGGATTTTGAAGGGCCCTCACAGTGGTTGGGACTTTTCTTTAAGGTTGAGATGTATTATGGACACATTTTGTAGGTTTTGGGGAAATAGGCTTAGCCTCTTTTTGTTTGGGAAAACCACAGTAAAAAAACGATTTTCATTCATAGAGAGATTTGTGGGCCAAAGCTGAGGCAATTGGGTCTGATGGAGAGAGCTCAATTGCACACACATGCTTCAATCTTCAGGCAATAGACAAACAAGCTCTCACAACACTCTACCAAATCATACTTAATACCATTTTTTGCGAAATGAACTTGGATAAGCAAGGACCCATGTGGAAGTTGTCTTATGAAAAACCCTATTTTGATTATAAAAATAAATATTGTTTTTGGAAGTTGCTCGAAGAAACACACTCAAAGTCGGGGGCCACAGCATAGACTTCTTTTAGTTTAGGTACCAAGTTTGAAGGTATCTATTTTGCCAAAAGTGCTCTAGACTTGCAATTGTTCTCATCCCTTTTTTGACATGCTATTTGTGTGGGAAACCATAATGAGAATGGAACCTTGGTGGGTGATTTATTACTTTGTTGGCCTAACAGGTGAATTGCGGCTCCATTGGCTACCAAAGAGCTTTATGATAGGATCTGTTACAACAAAATCTAGCACCCCCAAATGATGTAAAGTCCCAAGCATCAAGGGGCTAGTCTTGTGCAACTTAGGAAGGCTTCCCACTACCATCATAGTGGCTCTTCCTCTTGCTTTTGGTTGGCCCTTCTCCAACTCAAGGAGGGCTTCCCTAAAAGGTCGATTGTTCTGGCTATAGAATCGAGGCACAAGATGATTTATTGAAGAGTTAGTCTATGCAAAACAAGTGGCAGTAGTATGATGGAAGAATGAATGGTGTGAGAAGGAAAGATGAAGGAAAACCCCAAGACGAAGTGCCAAATCACACCTTGGGCAAATGGAGTCAAGGAAGCATAGATCAAAGAGGGCAAGTGCATGAAGATGTAAGGCAATGGGGGCTTCTAGGCATGCCACAAATCAGCCTTAGCTTGCTGATTTTTATAGTAGAAAATTACCTTGGAAGGCTAAAGGTGCTATACTTGATGATTGTTATGAAAGTGAGGTTTTGTTAATCTAGCAAAAATTGGGTTTATTAGATGCAAGGTTAACATAACAATAATAGCAATAAGAAAGATAAATCCTCATATTACTCTATCCAAATGAAGCATGGTTCATTACAAGACATTCCTAACATGCTACAAGAGTTTCCTAATACAAAAATCAACACATGAAAATAAAGCACACAATGAAAGCCTCACATAAAAATGATAATATACCCTCCAATCCTCCATAAGATTCCAAGCATATGATGTACACATGAAGTTGAAGGGTAGAGATCATCAATCCCTTGAAGTCTCAACCACCATTACAATGAAGAGAGAGCTCGTCTTTATAAAGCGTGTCTCTTATCTTATACGATAAAATATTATTATCCTTCTAACTAACTCCATGACAAGTCAAACAAATAGTAAAATATTGGAGTAGTTAGATCTTTCTTCACTCCATGGTTGATCAAATCAAGGCATGTGGACACTAGCCTCTCCAATAGAGGCCGCTCTCTTCCAAAAATAATAGTGAAAGTGCAAGATAATGCTCATGAGAGGGGGTGTACCAATAAAAATAGGCAACATACCATGTCAAATGCCAAGTCTTCACACGGAATGCGCCCTCCAAGAATTCATGCATGCAAAATGTATTAAAATAATTCTCCACATAGGAGGATGTGCTCCAAGGTCCACCTATGCACCATCAAGATCCATGTAATAATCCTCCCAGGAGAATTCTCCATAACAACCTCCTCCAAAAATAGCAAGAAGTCCACAAGATGCATGCAACTATTCCACATGTGTGAATCCTAAGGCAACCAACTCCATGGATGAATGTGCAAGATGCTAAGTAGATGGAGCGCTACATAAGAAAGGATGTGGTCGACTCCCAAAATAGAAAGTAGAACATTTCTCCACAAGTGTGCCCTCAAAGACAATCACCAAAAATAGCAAGAAGAATCTCCAAAACTAAAAAGGAGACCAAGCAAGCACATGCAAAAACCACACATGTGGCCCTCCAAGTATGCGACATGCCTCCCAATAAATGCCCTCCATAACCACCTCAAATAAAATAATATATGTGCCAAGCCAAAGAGGTAAGGGCACTCTCCAAGAAGGTCTAAAGATGCCAAGTGTAGCTGAAATATCCATGCCATAAAGATGATAGAGTGCCTAGGAGAGGTGTGCCCTAGAAAAGTGTGCCATCTAACTAACTCAACCACCCAAAAGTAATAAAATATCTCCATGTGAAGTGTGCCCTAAGAGAATGTGCCAAGAGTGGTTAGACCTTATCAATAAACCAATAAAATACTCTTCCATATTCCATGTCATAAAGATGCCCAACTAACCCAAAAGAGTGTTCCCTAGAGAAGTGTGCCAACCTCTCCAAGAAACAATGAAATAATACATGCCTTGAAAACTGTGCCCAAGAAGGGGTGGTGCTCCACAAGAAAGCCTCAACCAACTCTAGGTAACCACTCCAAGTGTGAAAAGGCAAGCCAATGAGGTAGGGCGCCCAAGCAATTAACCTCCAAGGTAATAAAACGGATTAATATAATCATTAATTGGTTAAATCAACCTCAACATGTGTGCACAAAGGTTAATGCTCAAATATAACCTTAGTCCCCCTTTGTACCATGTATATAAAAGATGTTCTCCCTAGCAAAACCCCATCATGATAACAACAAAACAAAAGCCCAATCTAAGGTGCACCACCACCAAGGGATTATTACATCGAAATTCATCATCCAACCTTAGGAAAATGTTAGATCACCATCAAATCATATGTAGTACCCCCCCCCTCTAACTCAAACTTAGGAAATAATACATCAATGAGGGTATTAACATCATTAAGCTCATTCCACCCAATTGATGTCTAGCAAATGTTACATTATTAAGTTATATCACCTAGGAAAGTCCCACAAAGGAAACATGCATCATCCCACCATAGCAACATCATAGGAGAAGGGAACATAACAAAGTGCTAACCCATCCAAATGATCTAAAAATAGGGGGCTGACTTGTTTTGCTATGCAAGCACCCTCTACTACATTAAAATAAACTTCAGGACCTTGCTCAATATCTTAGTTGTGCAAGAGGATTTATGTGTCAAGTTTAGGCTCCTTTTAGGTGTTTATGTGTGAGGTTTTTTAAGGTTAAATATGTTGTTTAAAGAATACAACAACAAACATAAACTGCAGCAAATAATAACCAGCAAACTCACAACAATAACAACATGATAAAGGAGTTCACCCCCAACTGGGCTACATCTCCTTGAGCCTCCATCAATGGACTAGGCTCTCTGGGATTAGTTTGTCTAATTTCTTTTACAAGCTGCTTCTCAACTCCAATGGATTTACTGACTGTACCATTGGGTTCAGAATACATAAAAACCCCAAAAATGACTATTAGATCTCTGAAAACAGACCATGGCTCATCTGGGCATGACCTTTTCTACTAGTGGCCTTGAGCTTCCTTGTGGCCAAAACACCTGTAAAAGTCCTCAAATGCCTTTGCAACCTGTTCCAATGAGTTCAGAGCATATCAATTAGTCAAGAATGACTATTCAATCACTGAAAATGGACTTGGGCTCCCCTGGACATGGCCTCCTTCACTGATGGCCCTGGGCTCCTTGGAGCTCTCTGAAACTTCCCTGTAGCAAAACCTGCAATAGAAGTCTTCAAATGCCCTTGAAAACTGTACCAATGGATTCAGAACATCTAAAAACCCCTAGCTGGGCTTTTTCGACACTTGGTTTGGCCAAAAAACGAAGAAGATAGACCTCCTGCAAGTTTCCCCCTTCAAGCTTGCTGTCTTTGGTTTTGCCAATTCGCACCTCGTGTGTGAGTAACCCAGCTTTTGGGCATTTCCCATGCCTAAACCCAGCACACGTGCCAACTCCACAAAACGTGCCAAAATGTTGCATCGTTAAGGAACCTAGCCCCCAATCCACAGAGGTGTTGGACGCGTGGTTTTCCAATGTGACCACGTCCCATGCCAAGTTGGGCGCCCGTTGCAACTGTGTGAAAAGTGCCAAGTGTCGTGCCCAAAATGAGATCCGAATTCAAATGAGGTAAGGTGCTGACAAGTGTCGGCGTGTTTGAACGTTGTTTGGACTCCCGTGTAATAAAATGGCAATGGGTCGTATGGCATGGCTCATGTGAATGGGGCTGGGGCTAAGCTCCAGCCCGGACCCACGCCCAAACTTACCATAGTGTAAGTTTTAATACAAATAAACACATATACTTGTAAGCACTACAGTGTGGGCGGAGTGGTAGCCCTCACCCTTGCCAAGACATTGCCCCTGGCCGGAGGTCGCGGGGTCAAGTCATGCAGACTCCCCAATAATTTTTCCACTGTCAACTAGAGGGGGTGCCACGTGGCAGCCCACGACTGGGCCACGTGGCACCATTTCACTCGCTCAAATGACGACATGTGTCAGTTGCCCATTGGGCCACTTGTATGACACCTCATATGCCCAGTCACCTGCCAACTCGTCGTATGGTCATGCCACGTAAGCTGTACAACCTTGTCACATCAACTGTACGGACTGTACAGTCAGCAAAATTTTTCCCTGTTTGACAAAATGAACAGAACGTGATATCTCACTCATACAATGTCCGTTTGAACTCGTTCGAGTTGCGTTGGGTTCATGAGGACGAGGCCTACACACCTGTCCGTTTTGAAGCGATTCCGAGCACTTTGATTTTTGGGCTAAATTTTGACCCCTGTTCCAGATTCTGATCACACCTTCCCACTGAAAGGCTTTTGGTCCCACAAAAGCTGATGATTATCTGCCTGAGCTTCAATACTCTTTTGCTTCCAAGTTCTATCAACTGATTTTACTTGAAAATTCTTTTTGGCAATCACCTGGGTACCTTGACATGCCTTGCACTGTAACTGGCTATGTCCCTCAACCACTGTTCTCTCGCTGCTGCTGACCCACTGTTCTCTTTGTGCTTGGCAAACTGTCAACCTTCCCACTGAGAATCAAGTCCCTCTTGTGAACTCTTGGCGTCAACACAATCCGCTCTACAATGGCTGCAAAATGCTTTCCTGCGACATCTTGTAACCATCCAAGAAAACCATCAATCTTGAAAACAAACTTATACAAGAATGAAAAATGATGCCAACCAACTCTTTTGCTTTTCAAGCAATAACTGTCGCATCTTGTACATCATCAAAGTACATGGCGTTTTCCTGCATCTTGGTGTACTCAATATCGACTTACAAGCCGACAAACACCATCGACTAAACATAAGTCGAAAAACATGATCGACACAACATAGTCGTCAAGACAACATCGACACAAGTCGAGACTCATTTGAAACACATTGACATTCCAAAAGGACAAGTCGACATTCATGATACACAACCATGTTACATTCATGAGCCACTCATAATGAACTATCACAAAGTTCACTATTTACACATACAAAATCACATGCATGTGCATAGCTCTTCAACTCTCCTTCAAGTACAAACATAAGTACATAACCCAAAAACATGTGGGTACATAAGAGCTGAAATGAAAAAGATATATGGCTGCAATAAGTGAGTATCATACCCATCTTTTACATCCTCCTAACGAAGTTGTGCAACAACAAGATTGCCTTCAATAGAATGCATTCACATGCAATCTTGCATCATACAAGTTATGATAAGCTACTGCAACTTGTCATACTTTCAACAAAAATGCATACATAAGGCTGAAATGTGCATCTACAAATAGAGAAATGCAAGCCTTACTTGTTTAAGAAATCTAACCATTTCTTACCAAGCCAATTCAATGGTGACTTTTTTTGCTGAAAATCCTCTTCTTGTGAATCATCTTGACTCACATCGATGATGGAATCTCCTCTTCCATTCTTGTCAGTCTCTTTATCCATCTGCATCATGTGCTGTAAATGGGTGGTTGGATGCAATGTCCAACATTGGTCAATGAGATGACCCCTCTTCTGGCAGTGAGTGCAAATCTTTTGCATCTTCTTGAGGAGGTGAATTTGAAGAGTTACTAGCTCTCTTTTGAAGACCAACAACAATGTTCTTGTCCTCATGGCTGTCACAACTCTCTTGTTTCACACATTTGCATTCATCTTGAACACACACTTTGCATGCTTGAGGGATTGAACTTGCAACAAAAGTTGTTCTTGGA
>JZKD02S0106811.1:99519-109847 GCA_000966675.3 Picea glauca | reverse complement strand
CAAAAAGGATGGAAAGTACATCACATGGATGTAAAAACTACCTTCTTAAATGGAGATTTAAAAGAAGATGTCTATATGTTGCAGCCAAAGGGTTTTTCTGTTAAAGGAAAAGAGCATAAAGTATGCAAATTGATAAAATAATTGTATGGTTTAAAACAAACACCTCGTGCTTGGTATGAAAAGTTAACTAAACATCTTCTCAAGTTGAATTATAAGCGTTTCAATCTAGATGATGCAACTTTATTTGTTAAGAAAGTTGGAAGATCGGTTGTATATCTAGTTGTCTATCTAGATGATTTGCTTATCACAGGAAATAATGATGATTATATAGCATCTATTAAAAGGGAGTTGGAAAAGGTTTTTGATATGACAGATTTGGGATTACTACATTATTATCTAGGGATCAAAGTAGATAAAAAACTGAAGCACATTTTTATTTCTCAGAAGAAATATATTGGAGAACTATTGAGCAAATTTGAGATGAAGGATTGTAATCTTGTTTCTACTCCAATGGAGAAGAATCTAAAGCTTACTTCAAATGAAGGTAGTGCATTTGAAGATCCAACAAAGTACAGACAACTTGTTGGAAGTTTAATTTATCTTACTACTACTCGTCCTGACATAACTTTTGCTGTAGGAATACTTTCAAGGTTTATGCATCAGCCCTGTGAAGGTCATTGGACAACAACAAAACGAGTGCTCAAATATTTAAAAGGCACTCAATCATATGGCATCAAATATTCTAAAGTTTTAGACTTCCATCTCATTGTTTATCCAAATTCTGACTTTGACGAAGATAAAGAGCATGGGGTGTCTACTTCAGGTTATTTGATGAATCTTGAATCAACAACCATCACTTGGAGATCACGAAAGCAATTACTTCATGATGATTCTACAACTGAAGCCGAATACGTTGCAACAGCTCAAGCCACAAAAGAAATCATTTGGCTTCGGAAAATTCTTGAAGACTTGCAGGAGAAACAAATGACTTCGACGCCTCTCTTTGTTGACAATACTTTTGCAATACAATTGGCCAAAAATYCTAAATTCCATGATCGAACCAAACATATCAACACCAAATATCATTTGATTCGACATCATGTTGAGGCCAAAACCATTCATCTCAATCATTGTTCCACTTCAGAGCAAATTGCGGACATCTTTACTAAAGCTTTGGGTCGAGAGAAATTTGAAAAATTTAGAATGATGCTTGGGATGACAAATGTCCCTTCGGATTAAGGGGGGGAATGTTAACTAATCCGGTGGTTCAACTATCCTAACTTCCGCATAACTGTAACTGTTCACAATTGCATCGCAACTGTCTGCCTCCGCCTATACATAATGTATCCACATCCGCTTTTATCAATAAGATTGAGTGTTTTGTTAATCGTGGAGTTTATATTTGGCCTGTGTACAGGTCTGTGGGCTCTAAAATAGGTGGCTTTGAGGTTCTCTAAATAGATGCTTTGTAGATACAAAGCAAAATTGCAGTTTGCCACGGGGAAAGTTTATAAATTGGAGCTAACCAACAAATGTGAGCTTAACCCTTCCTCTTACATAGAATTTTGTTTATTTTTAATGTATCTGTAACCGTAACTGTCACCACTCCCATGGAAATTCTAGGTCTAGGGAAAATAGAAGGAAGACAACGCCAAACTAGGCAACAATCTGCATCTATACCATCTCACTGACAAAACTCAAGCCACTGGCCCAATCATTGACCCTGCAAGTGAGTGGTATCGAGAAATAATCCGGCTACCCAAGACAAGCAAACACAATGCCACTGATTGCATCAGTCACAATCATAAATTACAATAGTAATGCCTCCTATATCAAAGTGAGATGACAAACCCAAAATCAAATCTAGCTCTGTACATGATGGATAATAATTGATTCAAATGCACATGCCTATATCTTCTTTGCCTTCAAATGCTCCCTTTAGATGGTCCAGATGAAGAACAAGATAAGAGAAAATATAGACAATAACTTCAAGTAAAGATCGCCCCAAATTTGCCAAGAATAGAAAAGAATATCATAAATCCTGCTGTTTTCTAGAGCACCCCGTGACTCCCAACTCGTGTCAAATCCAAGAGAGCAGCACTTTCAACTAATATTGTGGACCCATTTCCAGTTCCAAACATCCCATCCAACAAAATTCCAATTCCCTGTCAACATATACCACGACTGAAGATAGATGTGCCGGGGGGTGTGTGGCACTAGCAAATCTTGAAACAACATAGAATGCACCAATAGACTCAACAAGAGACATAAATGATGCAGCCATCAGTGCAAAAGCTTGTAGTTCTATACTTGGATTAAGTAGATATTACGATCTATCTAGAATATTTTGAAGTAGATCTTATGATCTACCTAGAAACTTTGTTCAACTGCCACAATTAAATTCAACCAAGAGCCTATACAGTACTATTATGAGCTAGATTACAAACTGATTACCAAGGGCATATGTTGAAAAATGTAGTTCTATACTCAATGTCCATTGCCTAGTTCAGGTATACTAGATAAACACCAAATCGAAAAACATATGCCATACTTAATTCAAATCCATTGACTCATTTGACCATTTTTCTGGTTTTTATAGTCACAAAAAGAAGGGAAGAAAAAAAAGGGAGCTAGCAAAAAAATGACTATGTTTGCTTACAATGCTAAGTTATGAATGAGATTGAGACTGCCTTGTTGGGGGGGCATTAATAGAAAAACTTAATTATTAAGTTTTTCTATTAATGCCCCCCGCCCACCCACATATGTGGGTGGGGTAGGGGGGGACATTAATAGAAAAACTTAATTATTAAGTTTTTCTATTAATGCCCCCCACCCCACCCACATAGCGGTACAAAATTTTCAATTTACAGAGTTACAACTTCTTTACTTTAGAAACCTAAAAGAGAGGCAACAACTGCTTGAACAAGAGGAGTGACCAACTAGTGAAATTCTGCATTTTACTAAAAAGCATGTTGAAATGCTAATTAAAGGGGTGAAAAATGAAAGACACAACCCTAATCACCACTACAAAAAGTTTACGAATAGATAAATATTCGTAAAATGAGACCAAAATATTAGTGATACTAAAAGAAAAGAAAAATAATATGCATATTCTCAAAGCATGCATTCTCGTGATATAAGAACATATAGATCACAATAAACTTTAAAAAATTAACGGGAAACGGTGAACAGGGGAATTATTGAAATCAAAAGCCGAAAGAAGTTAAAGGGGAGGCAAAATAACAATTTAACTGGGGATTCAGGTGGAAAAAGCACTGACAAATTTACGTGTAAGCTAAATGCATTTGAAAATTGACACCAAACACATGAAATTGCTTTTGGAAGCAGGAAAATACACATAATCTGAACAAAATGAAAAATACCAAAGGACTTATAGGGTCCTGCTAGATTTGAAACGTGGACCTGCTAAGAATGCCCAATAATTCAAGATTCTGGCATGGAAAGGTTGTGCACAGTAAAGCAACTAAATATGAATTAAAAGGAGTGTGGGATTTGAATTTAGTCAATATTAAGAATAGGGAAGAGTGACAAGGGGATATTTTTAATAAATTATGGAAATATTAAATAATTACATATCAATAAATTTCTGAAATATGAATTAATCAAAATATTTCGTTTCATAAAGGTAGATTGTTTCCACGTACAAATCTAAGATCGTGATCTGCATGAGAGGATGCCACCCAAAGTTCTGCCTGAGCAATTTGTAAAAAAGGCAAGGAAAACAAAAAAACTAGGAATGGAGGGGCCAACAGATGTGAAAACACTCCAGTAGAAATGTTGTTTACACGTGTTGGTCATGGTTTAAACTTATGAATGGATTATAAGAGGGGAGAAAGAACATTGTGAAAAGGCTAGAGCCAAGATTTCTTACTATATCACTCCAGAAATGCATATGATAATTCAAACTCTACAACCTTCCCCTGGTATTCAGAGCAGAGTAGCTCCTCGAAGATGTCATGGAAGGACTGTTGAAAAATGTTAAAAAAATGTTGCATGTGTCTAAATATACAAAAGGCTCGGAAGAAAAATTAAAATATTTTGAAACCACAGTGTCATTGCAACAAGAAAGTGGGAAGGCTAGAATTATAGGGATTGTGGGTCTTAGTGGGATTGGAAAAACCACCCTAGCGAAATAATTCTTTAATCGTCAGAGATTAAAATACAAATGATCTTGTTTTTTATTTGATATAAGAGAAAATTCTGTAGTTGCCTTGCAGAGCAACCTTATGAAGGACTTAATTCAATCGAATGAGAAAAAACGCAACACCGATGAAGGTAAAGGAATGCTCAGGAGGTATATATCAACTTCACATGCTCTCTTTATTTTAGACGATGTGGATCATATTCAACATTTGGATGCATTATATTTACCAGCGAATGATGTCATTAATACAAGTAGCTTAATTTTAGCGACATCTCTCAATAAGGATGTTCTCACAAGCTCAAACATCCCAAAGTCTTCGATTTACAAGCTAATGGGCCTCAATCCATAGCACTCTCGAGAGCTCTTTTGCTCGCATGCGTTTGGCCAACCTCATCTTGTTGTAGGATTTGATGAAGTGGTAAGCGTTGTTGGGGATTCGATCTGTAGTTACATTTTATGAAAATAAAACCCCACCACTTCCATAACATTCCATGGCACCAAATTGGGGGTCAATCCTGCTCTCATTGTGGCTTCATTTTCCGTCAGAGGGCCCAATACGGAGACCTGTGTTGTGTGAGCGTGGGAATAACCTGAGGGTGGCGAAGGGGTCTATGGTCAAGCAAGCCAGAGGTGTGGGAATGATACTATATAAAATAGCCTCTGATGGCGAAGGGCTCATTGTTGATCCCCATCTATTGCCTGCAACTGTAGTGGGAAGCATTGTTGGGGATTCGATCTATCGTTACATTTTATCAAAAGAAAACCCCACAACTGCCATAACATTCCATGGTACCAAATTGGGGGTCAAACCTCCTCATGTTGTGGCTTCATTTTCCATCAGAGGGCCCAATACATAGACTTCGAAATTTTGAAACCCGACATCATATCCCTCGGTGTGAACATTCTGGCTGCTTGGACGGACATTGTCGGTCCTTCAGGGCTCTTATTCAACCAAAGGAAAATAGAGTTCAATATAATCTATGGAACCTCAATGTCCTGCCCTCATGTTAGCAGGGTTGTTGTGTTTCTCAAGGGAGCTCATCTAGACTGGAGCCCTGCAACCATAAAACCGACGCTTATCCTTCATTTTCCACGGATTTCGATTAGAACTGGGCTTCTAACCTGTCGACATTCTTCACCAGAACGATCACCAATGTCAATCCACACATGTCAAATTACATGGCCACAATGATTGCTCCAAGAGGAACTTACAAGGCCACGCTGATTTCTCCAAGAAGAGTCTCGGTGAAAGTCAATCCAAGGAAGTTGAGGTTTACAAAGAAAACGAGAAGTTAAGCTACATGTTGGAGCATCAGTGCCAAGCTTGTGAAACTTCTCCAGGGAAATTTAGAAACAATATTTGGGAAACTTCTTTGGAGCAATGAGAGAACAATATTGTTGTAACATGATCCTCTGGTATGTATTTATGCATTCATGATAAAGTACTTTTGAAATAAAAAATAAATTATTAAGCATACGCATTAGTAGAATTCTATGTATCTGTGTGTAGTAAAGTTAGAGGCGCGTTGGCTGGGAGAAAGGGCAGTGCTTCAATGCTTCTGCTACTCATGTCCTTGAACAACTATAATTATATGAAATATTGTTCATATGTTGAAATGGATACTTGACACTGAGAGGGGGGGTGAATCAGTGTCACAAAACTTTGGACAATTTTCCACTTTTCATAAATTAACTGAACAACATATATTTATTTCATTTTCTCAACCAATATATAAAAGAATAAATATTTTATTTATTTATTTAACTTGAATGGATACATAAGATCAATCTTTTAATTTCATCTTCAAACAACTATGAGAGACCCATATCTCTGTTACAAGACCCATCTTGTAGTTTTCAGATCCAACTGAGAAATGAGGAGTCGAATCCTCATAACAAGTCTCGACTTGTTGATTTCAGATCCAACTGAAATGTGAGGAATCCAATCCTCATACAAGACCCAACTTGTAAACAAGCACCAACCTAATAGAATGAACCTTCATTCATTCCATTATATATAAACATATATACTTCAACAAATTCAACTACACTTTCTTCTCACCATTCTTTCTTGTTTATATAGGGTTTCAATTGGTGTGAATTTGAATCATTGTGTCTTTTGATATTTGAACCATTGTACCTTTTCATTTAAATGATAATATTAAACTTTAAATAATATCATTTTTCTTTTTATCCTTTATTCACAATGCTCATGATTTAACTCTCTTAATCATGAATCTGTGTCAGTTCTTTTGTCTTCATGAGTTGATCACATACATGGATCGACTCATTATGTCGTACTCATGCTTATGTTGCATTTTCATTTCACCAACAGATCATATTTGATCTTTTATCGATTCTTTGTATTTGTTCTAGTGTTAATTCTCTATCGAATCAAATATGTATGAGGCGCTTCCTTCAAACCATTTTCATATGACTATAGGTGTAGAACCATGAGATTATTAATTTAACCGATGCCTCTTCTTTCACCCTTATTTCTCTATTCCATACGACCATAGGTGGTGACCATGCACTAGGCTAAATAAGTGTTTGATCACTTGTCAAGATCGACGGTCACGTTTTAATCGCACGATGAGATGGACGCCTGTCGTTACTTTGATACTTCGTCCTTCGCGACTTCCAACCTCTGTAATCTTTCAAATCTCTTGAAGAATATTTCTCCATAGTAGATCATACGGTCGATATTTTATTTGCACAATGAACGATTCTTGTTCATTTCATAACTTCAAGACTTTGGGCATTTGCTGGTGGTGAAACTCGCGAAGTACAAACTCTCGGAGTGACGTAACTTGCTAACGTCACTTGTTGACGTGGCATTGATTGAGTGGTAGCCACATGTCACTTAGATTCATGACTTACGCATACCTGAAATGCCAACTACACTTTGACACTCGTCATCATTTGATTGTGCCACGTGTCCTTGCTGACGTGGATCTCCTCATGTGGCACATGTTTTTCTCCTGGATCTAATGGTCCTTCTTTAACCTGAAAAGGATTAACTCAATCCAACGACTATCAGGAATTCGGGTATTCGGGATCTCAGGCCTTTTGCCTTGCTTATCCTATCCTTCTACTTTCCTTGATCCGACGGTCGAAATATTTCTTGAAGTGTTCTTTATATCAGACAGCTTGTGTCTACTTCGGGACACTTTATGGCTTACTCTGTCCTTCCACTAAACTTGATCCAATGGTCTAAATACTTCTCGAATTGTTCCTCAGATCGGACGACTCATGTCCACTTTGGGACTTCGGCCTTCGGGTAATATTACTTATTCTCAACCCTTTTCTGCCAAAGTGGTCAACGTCGAAGTTTGACCACTATTCTGATCCAATGATCATCATGTATTGTCTATATCCAATGGTCCTCATTTACTTCGGGACTTCGGGGTTCTGGCCTTTGTCTTTGCTTATCCTATCCTTCCACTTTATATAGATCGGACGATCAATATGACTCCCGAAATATTTCTCATATCGGATGACTCATGTCCTCTTCGGAACATTTGTGGATTACACTGTCCTTCCACTTTACTCAATCCAACGGTCGGTATATTATCCGAATTGTTCCTCGGATCGAACGACTCATATCCACTTCAGGACTTCAGCCTTCGGGTAATCTTACCCATTCTGGGATTCTTTTCTCCAGAGTAGTCAACGTCGAGGTTGATTGTCGTTCTACTCAACTTTAATCCAACGACTAAGATATCTTCCGAAGCTCCTGCTTCAAATCTGTCAATTGAGATCTAATTCTCCTGACTTCCCCTCGATCTGACGGTCCTGATTTCTCTCGAAATCTACATCAACGAACATGATTATTTTCCTTATTTATGCAGGTTTCCTCCATGATCTAATGGTTGAGAATTCTCCTTGATTAGATCAATGATCAGGGATGATTGTGGGGTCCTCAACTAGAACGACGTTTAAAACTATCGTCAAGTTCCGCAATGGAAATTGCTTGTTTGGTAGTGGAACTGATGCCAACCATAGATCTATTGGTGGGTGATGATCGACGGTCTAGACTAATTTCGGGATTGGAATTAAGACATTGTTTAATTCTCTCTTCGCGCTCCGTAATCAATCTTTGACCTTGATCTGGCGCTTTCATATCCAACGGTCATGACTTGATCTAATTGTTGACTAGTCCTCCAACGGGAAATAGTGCAAAAAACCTAAGTCTGTCATTTCAAATTTCTTCTTAAGGCTAGTTTTCACATGGTTTAAAAGTTTTGAGTCATTACCAGTAAGGATAAGGTCATCAACATAAAGGAAAATGATTATGAGATGGATTCCTACCTTCTCGGTATAGACATTAGGATCAGAATGGCATCTATAGAATCTGGTGTCAATAAGAAAGTTGTCCATTTTGGCATACCAAGTTCGGGAGCTTGCTTAAGACCATAAAGAGATTTCTTAAGACGATAAACAAGGCTAGAGTCATTCTAGACATAGCCAAGAGGTTGTTCCATGTAGATTTCTTCTTGCAAATCTCCATGGAAGAAGACAGATTTAACATCCATCTGATGGATCTCCCATTTATGTGAGGCAGCAAGGGAAAGAACAAGGCGGATGGAATTCACTTTGGCTACAGGGGCAAAGGTTTCATTATAGTCAATTCCTTCAACTTGGGAAAATCCTTTGGCAACTAACTGAGCTTTGTATCTTTCAACACTTCCATTTGATGCATACTTAGTTATGTAGACCCATTTACATCTAAAAAAATTTCTTCCTTTTGGAAGAGGTACAAGATCCCAAGTATTGTTGGCCATTAAAGAATGATATTCTTCATTCATTGATGTATCCCAATCTGGATGACCTGAAGCTTCTGCAAATGTCTCTAGATCACGAGTTTCTGAAACTTGAGTCAAAAGAGAACAGGCTCGCTGGAACTGTGAACATGTCTGACACTGATCTGAAGGATCACCGACAAGATCACCAGTTTCTTCTCGTGTTGAGCGGACCCATCTAGGAAGTTGTGGAGCTGGTGCTAGTTCGAGTTCAAAGGACTCATCTGGAGGAAGGTGAGCAGGCAGAGGTGGATTTTCATCCTCATTGTCATCATCTAAAGAAGAAACCAGAACAAGAATAGAAGAAGGCACAAACTCCGAAGATGGCTCGCAGGCCGAAGAAGGCACAATCATCGAATTAGGATCGCAGGATAAGAGATTTTCATCAAATTTAACATCTCTTCTAATAATAATTTCATTACAATGTGGTTGAAGAAGTTTATAACCTTTGACGTCTTCAGAATAACCAACAAATATACACTTCACTTTTAGGCTGTAATGTTTTCCTTTTCTCATCAGGAATGCGAGCCCATGCTATACTGCCAAATACACAGACATCTGGTTTAATTTTAGTCCAAGCTTCTTCCAGTGTTATATTTTTAAGAGCCTTTGTGGGAGTGCGATTTACTATGTAATTTGCACAGTTGATTTCTTCCGCCCAATACTTTAGACTTAATCCCTTAGATTGGATCATACAATTAGCCATTTATTTTAATGTGTGGTTCTTTCTCTCAGCAACACCATTTTGTTGTGGTGTATATGGAACAGTGTGTTGCATTTGGATGCCCTGTGTAGTGCAATAACTTGTAAAATTATTGCTCACATATTCGCCTCCATTATATGTTCTTAACTTTTGAATTTGATGTCTAGATTGTTTTTCTACAAAGGCCTTGTAGGCCAAAAAATTGTCAAAAACTTTGCTTTTAAGTTTTAAGAAGTAAACCCAAGTACGTCTGGAAAAGTCATCAATGAAAGTTAAGAAATACTTGCACCTAGAAAAATAATGAGAAGAAAGTGAACCACAAAAATCACTGTGAACAAGCTGCAAAGGGCCTGAGGCGTGCCAAGAGGCACGTTTGTCAAAATTGTCCCGATGATGTTTGCCAAGAACACAACCGGCACAAACACCATCTTTGCATGAAACAAGAGGAAGACCAGTCACCATATGTTGATTACATAGTTGTTGCAATGAGCGATAGTTTAAATGACCAAACCGCTCATGCCAAAGTTTGCTCAAGTCATCGCTATGAGCAACAAAAACTGATAAAAAAGATGATGACCCAAAGTTGTCAAACTTGTACAACCTGGTAATATCATCAGCAATTCCAGTTGCAAGAACATGCTTAGGATCTTTTAGATCC
>JZKD02S0106811.1:71544-90366 GCA_000966675.3 Picea glauca | reverse complement strand
AAATGGATCCTTCTTTGGCTAACTCGGGAAGGTTGGTTTGAATTTGGCACTTAGTTCCAATCACCTTCTTTAAGCATGAAACATGAAAAACATGATGTAGCTTAGAATGACTGGGAAAAGCTAACTGATAGGCCACCTATCCCACATGCTTGAGAACAGTATAAGGACCATAAAATTTGGGTGCTAGCTTCTCACAATTCTCGGCCTTGAGGGAATTTTGCTTGTAAAGTTATAATCAAAGAAACACCTAATCCCCTTCTGCAAATTGACGTTCAGAGCGACCTTGATCTTCTTGTTGCTTCATGCGATTCTATACCATGACCAAATTCTCTTTGAGGGTATGGAGAATAACCTCTCGAACTGTAAGCATTTGGTCAACTGCCTGGACCTTCAAGACACCAGGTAAGTATGAGAGAACTGAAGGTGGATTTTATCCATATACCGCTTCAAAAGGAGTCATGCATGTAGTTGTATGGTATGAAGTGTTGTACCACCATTCAGCTAGGGGTAACCATTGATCCCATTGATTTTTCTTTTCTGAGGAAAAACACCTCAAATATGTTTCCAAACACTTGTTGACAACTTTTGTTTGACCATTAGTTTGGGGATGATAAGTTGTGTTGAGATGCAATTGGGTGCCTTGTAGCTTGAACAGTTCTTGCCAAAAGTTGTTGGTGAAAGTTGGGTCGCAATCAGAAACAATAGAATGCGGCATGCCATGAAGCTTGAAGACCCGATCCATGAAAAGTTGAGCCACCGTGGATGTTGTAAATGGGTGTTGAAGAGCACATAAATGAGCATACTTGGAAAGGTGATCAATAACCACCATGATGACTGATTTATTTCTCGAATTGGGTAAGCCTGTAATAAAATCCATAGAGATATCCCTCCAAATAGCAGGTGGAATCGAAAGCGGTTGTAGTGTGCCTGGAGATTTGGCTGTTTCGCCCTTGTTGTGTTGACACACATCACATTTAGCGACAAAATTATGAATGTCTTGTTTCATGCCATCCCAGAAAAAAGAGCGTTGACCCTGTCATAGGTTTTGGTAAACCCAGAGTGCCCAACTGTGGGTGTAGCATGAAGCTCAGAAAGTACCATGGATTTAAGTTTTGATTGTTTACTTAAATACAAACGACCTTTGTATCAAAGCTCATCATGGAGCCAAGAGTACCCTGGGGAAGCTGGAGCATTGGACTGCAATTGTTGGATCAACTGTGAACTTTTGGGATCTTGTAGCCATTCCTGGCGAACGACTTGGAGCCAATCTGGTACAATGAAGGAAAGAGAAAAAAGGGATCCTTCATTTTCATATTTTTGAGAAAATGCATTCGCAACCACATTGTCTTTGTATTTCTTGTAATTGATCTCATAATCATATCCAAAGAGCTTGGTCACCCACTTTTGTTGCTCCGGGGATGAAATGCATTGTTCTAGAAAATACTTGAGGCTTTGATGGTCTGTCTTAATTTGGAAGCATTTCCCCAATAGATAAGGGTGCCACAGATCAATGACATGCATAATAGCCAAAATTTCCTTTTCATAGATTGATTTTCCCAAATTTCTTTCAGACAATTGCTTGCTGGTAAAGGCCAAAGGCCGACCCTCTTGCATAAGGACAACACCAATTCCTTTCCTTGAAGCATCATATTCCAAGACAAAGGTCTTGGTGAAATCAGGAAGGGCCAGGACTGGAGTGGTGCACATGGCCATCTTCAAGGTTTGAAAAACTTGAGTAGTTGCTGGAGTCCAAGTGAAAGAGTTATTTTTCAGGAGCGCAATGAGAGGTGATGCAATCTTTCCATAATTCTTAACAAACTTGCGATAATAACCTGTTATGCCCAGAAATCCATGCAAGATTTTAAGAGTCTTTGGGTGAGGCCAGTCTTGCATAGCTTCAATCTTTTTAGGATCCACCCTGACACCGTCCTTTCCAACTAGATGACCCAAGTACTCGACTTCTGAGGCACCAAAATCACATTTAGACCGTTTCATGAAAAGTTGGTGCTGAGAGAGTAGATGGAGAACTTGATCCACATGGGCAAGATGGTCTGTCCAGGTTTGGCTATAGATGAGGATATCATCAAAGAAAACTAAGACAAAATGATGGAGAAAAGGATGAAAGACATGATTCATGAGGCTTTGGAAGGTGGAGGGGGTATTACACAAGCCAAAGGGCATGACCAAAAACTCATAGTGGCCCTCATGAGTTCTAAAGACAGTCTTGGGAATGTATGCCTCTTTCATACCTATATGGTGGTATCCAGAACAAAGATTAATTTTAGTAAAGAACTGGGTGCCACTCAATTCATCAAAGAGGTCATCAATGATAGGAATGGGAAATTTGTCTTTAATGGTAAGTTTGTTGAGGGAACGAAAGTCAGGACACATTCGCCAAGAACCTTCTTTCTTCATGACCATGACCACAGGAGAAGAATAGGGGATCATACTAGGGTAGATAACGCATGCGTTAAGGAGTTCCTGGACCATTTTCTCAATTTCATTTTGTTGGGAAAAGGGGTGACAATACAGACGAATATTGGGAAGAAGGTTTCCTAGTACAAGGGGAATGGAATGACCATGAACACCACGGGAAGGTGGGATTCCCTGGGGAGTGGAAAATACCACTTGATGTTTAGACAGGATGGATTGGAGGTCTTGTGGCACCGAGGGTGTCTCTGTTGCTTGTATGGCATGGAGTTGGGCAATAACACCAGAATGACCTTTTTTGAGCATCTTTTCCATGCGATGGGAACTAATGATCTCAGGTGAATCAACGATGATGCCTTGGAACTTATATTGTTGGCCCTCCTAGTCAAATTGCATGGTTAATTCCTTAAAATCCATGAGAATGGGACCCAAATTCCTTAGCCAGTCAACACCCAACACAATGTCACAATCGCCCATGTCGATAACAAACATATGAGATTTCAGGTGGAAGTCACCAATTTGGAGACGCACATTTTCACAACACCCTCCACATTTCATGGAGCCACCATTGGCAATCATGATTTGGAAATTATTGACGGCATGGATGTAGCAATGAGTTTCTTGGGCAATGCGGTGATGAATAAAATTATGGGTGCTTCCACTATCAACCAAAATGATGACCTTCCTATGCTTGATGTAACCGATTAGCTTGAGGGTTTGGGGAGTAGAGAAGCCAGTGAGAGCATTGAGGGAAATGACCGGTTCTACTTTGGGAGGGTTTGAGGGAGGGGTTATGTTAGTGGTTTCAGGTGACTCAGACACAAGGGGAGTTTCAACATCCTCTTTCGAAATATCCTCCGAGATGGCCATAAAAAGATTTTGTTCCTAAACTTGTGGCCTGTGAAGTATTTTTCATCACAATTATAACAAAGGCCTTTGAGTTGGAGTTCAACCATTTCAGCCCTGGTCAAGTTTTGGATCTTTAGTGGAGCGGAGGGAGTAGTGGGATTTACTGGTTTAGTGCGAGGGATAAAGGAGGGTTTCTGGTTTTGTGAAGATACAACTTGTTGTGCTTCTTTAGCTCTTTTAGTATCCTCCACCCAACTTTGAGGCCGAGCCATGAGGACATGGGCTTGAATCTCATCCTTGAGGCCACTAATAAAACACTCTCGGAAAAAGGCATCAGACATGCCCTCTGTCCGAAAATCCAGGCGCTCAAAAGAAGCTATAAAGTCTTCCACTATTCCTGATTGTTTCAACTTTGTCAAATGACCCAAATGGTTGGTGTCAGTGTCAAAGCGTTCATAAAGCTCTGCCACAAATTGTGTCCAAGCAATATACCCTTGACATGAAGTTTTTATCCATTGCCAACATTCTTGATCTAGATAGAGAACACCATACTAGAGTTTTGCCAAGTCATCCGTAATGTCGTATAAAGAGAAATAATGTTCCATTTGGGTTACCCAACCAGTGGGATCCAAGCCATCAAATTTGGTCACATCCACCCTGGAAGGCGTAGGTCACGTTGAAAGTGATGGTGCTGAAAGTTAGAGGAATGTTCAGCTTTAGTATCTGAAGGTGGGTCAGATAAAGGGTTATCTGTAGGGATATACATCTTGGTGCAGAGCATTGAAACGATAGATTCAAGCTGGGTAGTCAGGTCTTGTTTGATTTCCTCCATTGAGGACTACATGGTTGTATTGATGGCGACAACATTGGCACTGAGTTGTTTCACTTCTTGTTGGGTCTCTGTCAAATTAGATTACAAGGTATTAAAGCGAGCTTCCAGGTCTTGGTTGCGGGTATGAGCCATGATGATGAGGGAAAAAAAATGGGGCGGATGGGGTCAATTTTTTTTCCTGAAAAATGATATGTATGAATGTGATAAGGGCGAAGAGATGAATCCAATGGAATAGGTCTCAAACACAGTTGAACAGAAATAGATCTTGTCTGTTTTAATTTGTTTATGTTTCTGTCCCCAAGGGTTAGGTATTCAAGGGTTCTACAGACAAGGGTTTGCCCTGTGCTATAAATCTCTGATTTACGTGTAGGGTCCAACAATAGTACTCGACCCAATATCTTAGGGTACTAACTTAGGAGGCTAGATCGTACCCTTAGCTGTACTACTCGACTACCCAGGTACTAGACAGTATCTTCCCGAGTGTTGTTCTCGGTGGCACTATAACAGTCAAGCGACCGATTGATTTATCTAAAGAGGGCTTCAGGTAATCTAGGCCGATCCGTACACAGGTGTTGTCTGATGCGCTACCACTCGAAGGGGTGCCAACAGGGGTTACAAGGGTGGCCAAAATATGTGCGCTTAATTACCACTTGTATTTCCTGTGTGTATGAATCCCTCAACCGTGGGTTTATGCGCGTAACGACATATCTCTGTGGCTTAAAGACACCAGAATATGTCTCTACCCTGAAAAAAAATTTAACCCACAATTTCTGCCGAGGAAAGTGCTTTGATACCACTTGTAATATACCATATATAAAAAGTATGCAGAACAAAAATAAAATGCTAGAAATGGCAGAATAACAACAATATAACGAGAACAATCACCACAATAACACTGAAATGAGATAAGAATAACAACAAAAATAACACTTTGATTCTAAGAGCAATGTTTATGGGCCTCTTCAAGGGGGCAACCTCCAGTCGAGCATAGATCTATTACAATAATATCCAAGCTAGGGTTCTCATACCCTCGACTCCTATTTATACTAAATATGTCTATCAAAAGAAGCATCTAGAGGAAGATCCTTCTAGAAGCAGAAGCTTCTATTAGGTCTTCTTACATTCGACTTATTCTATTTTATTGAAATGCCTTATTAATATTGACCTTTATTACATACAAATATATTGTTCTACCTATGTGCAGGTTAGGACCCTAACACTATCAGAGGGTAGGAAAGCTATCCAAGAGGGATGAGATGTCATTAATACCTCAGGTAACTCTTAAAGTGTTTGAAAAATGGGAAATAGATTTTGTAGGTCTAAGTAATCCACCATCTAGAAGATCAGGAGCAAGGTATATCAATACATCGACAAAATACTTAACCAGATGGGCTGAAGCAACAACAGTAAAATATTGCAGCACAAAGACTACAACACATTTCCTGTTTGAACACGTGATTACAAGATTTGGATGCCCTAGGATTCTAATGAGTGATCAAGGAACTCATTTTATTAACAATACCATTCAGACAATGAATGAAGAATTTGATATATACCATCAAAAGAACACTGCATACCATCCTCAAGATAATGGAACAATGGAAGCATTTAATAAGATTTTGGAGAATTCATTAACCAAGATTTGTAATGTGAACATGGATGATTGGGATTTGAATATACCAAAAATATTATGGGCTTATAGAACTACATGCAAGAAACTCACAGGGAAGACACCTTTCAGATTGGAATATGGTCAGGAAGCGGTGGTCCCTTTGGAATATTTTATACCTAGTCTGCACATTGCAACCATTACAAACATGATAGAAAGAGACACAAATCAAGAAAGACTGGATCAACTCATGGAATTAGAAGAAGACAGGATTATGGTTGGTTTCCATTAGGAGGCACATAAAGAAAAGGACAAAGATTGGAATGATAGACCCATCAAGAAGAAAATCTTGAAGGAAGGAGATCTAGTTCTCCTCTATGACAATAAATACTTGCACCACCCAGGGAAATTCAGAATGCATTGGCTAGGGCCATATGAGATAAAGTCTTTCACAAATGGAGGTGTTGTACAACTGCAGGATCTAGCAAGAAAAGAAATTCAAGGATTGATGAATGGCAATCGACTAAAAATGTATAGGGACAGTCGACCCAATAACCCTTAGTAATTGCAACACAAAAAATTAGAGGTGTACATAGTAGGAGTTAAAAGAGGAAAAATAAAAGAAAAAATGAGTAAAAGAAGAAAAAGAAAGAAAAAAATTGGAAAAAGATGAAGTATACGGATAAGTGTTATACATGCAATGAGATGATATTGCGCCCAGTAGATAGTAAGTGGTGGGATAGAACATGAATACCTTGCGCGCCAGAAAAATGTGTCAAGATAGAAAACACAACGCACCGAGATGAAAAGTAGTCAGAAAGAGGCAAACCAATGATAAGAAAAGTGGTCCACCACAAAGCATTTATGTTGGGACTTGTAAAAGCATAAATCATGCACGATAAGACTCATTGTGTCATTGTGAAACCATAAGCTAAGGAGAGAAAACCAAGTATGAGCAAGTGATTTCAAGAAGTATTTAGTGAGGATTCATAGCAACTTTTGCAAGATTTAGAAGAATGGTGCCACTAAAGGTCGGAGCTCCCAGCCAAAATGCAAGGAAAACATGCAACACCACGATATATCCACATGAGTAAGTAGTCAAAGTAGAAAACTCTATTTAGTCGAAGGGAGTGGTGGACGTGGATGCCATTACTTCACTAGTGATCGAACCAGTTATCCCAATGATTGTGGAGGAACAAGAACAACATGTTCCAGCGACAGAGGAGATGGAGGTCGAGACGCAGGGAGAAACATGAAACCCTAGCACAAAGAAAAACCCCGCGCAACAAATTGGATTTATAACACCACAACAGATGGATGGGGATGGTGATGAAAGAATAGAGTCAGATGAGATGATAGGACAGGCCGAAGAAGCACAAAACCCTATTGTAGAACCAACACAATGGTTGAAGGAAGTGTTGGTGGAAGATGTTACAGACAAAAAAGATTTAGACGCAAAAGACGAATAGGATACACACCAAGAAGTAGGGCCATCGACAACAACAACGAAGACAAAGGGAAAATAGATAGTACAAATATCACCACGCAAATAGAAAAAAGTAACACTGACACTACCGCGCATGCCCAAAGGAGTCAAGATCCTTCCTGGCATGTTAGGATGTGTGGAGAAACTGAAGTATGCAGATAATGATATTACATATAGGGACAAGCTCCCTGAGTTCGAGCCAGAAGTATATATGGAGAGCAAAAGTATAGATCCATCAGGGGTTCCAATTTTAGAGTTGAAGCAGTGGATTGCAGTATTGTATAACACAGGTATCATGAACCTATTGGAAATTCCCCACTTTGGGAGGGGAAAAGATGTGAATGCCTGTGTGAAACAACTATTGGATTTGGTGCATGGAGGAGTTCTATTGATGGACATACCAATATCAATATATGTAGATTTAATTGCAAAGATTACAGGTTTACCAACATATGGAGAAAGTCCAGAACAATATTTAGATGACAAGACAAAGTAGAAAGATCTGGCAAAGGAGATGAAGAAGAAATACAACATTGACAGAGGATCTAGGGGGTTGATCCTTAACAAAATCATTGAACTAATAATCAGGTTGGCGACCAAGATGATGGCTTGTAAACTTCTAAGGAAATTTTGCAAGGAAGAAGCACCTACAAGAGTCATAGCAGCAGTTACGCAGTGTGCGAAGGGGAGTCTAATCAGTTGGACCCCATATTTACTAAATTTGTTTTTGGATGACTGTAAGGATGTGCAGGATCTTGGAACAAAGTTCCACTATGCATGGTTTATTATATTGATAGCTTTGGTGAGTTGGGGAGAACCCAAATATAGTGGATTTTACCCGAGGAGAGGGAAGTGTTGCACAACAAAGTATACAACGTTGTGGCACATTTCAGATGCAAAACAAAGGAAGGAAAATTCCATCATATTTGCTATGTATTATGACGAGATGCAGGAAAATTTGGCTGATACATGGAGGATACCACCATAAGTGGTGGAAGAGCATCGAAGCATACGTAATTTTCAGGCTTCCAGACACAATATGTGGATTAAGGGAAAAGGGGATCCCAAGAAGGTATGGCTAAAATTGAGGTATTGTATGATAAGAGAGGAAGTGCAGTGGGCCATGAAAAACTAACATGAAGAATGGAGGGTACCAGTAGTTTCCAAGAAGGTATCAAAAGGTAAGCAACAAGTAAAAGATGACACTTCACAGAAGTCAAACAGTCCAACAACGAATACAAGAAAGACGACATAGCGCACAAAGGAAACATGGGGGAGCACAACAGTTAGAAATACAAGGTAGAAGAACCATATCCCCAAACCTTCAGTGTAGGAGAAGGATGCGCAGAAGTCACAAATGGAGGAGTACAAAAGGATAATAATGTTCATATGCAAGAGGAAATAGGAGGAGGAGATCTAACAAGCATGGAGATACCAACTACAATAGAAAAAAAGAGACTCTGCCAATGAAGAGGATAGTCTTGCAGACAAGAGGGAAACACAAGAAGATGAAGGTGCATAAGAGTGTTCCAGAACTAACATTGACATAAGATGATGCATAATTAGTCACCGAGAAAGTACAAGAACACATAGTAGAGTCGTGGGATGATGCTGAGAAGCAAAGGGAAGAGATAACAAAGAAGTTGACAGAGGTTAAGGACACACTGGAACAACTACAACTTACTACGATGCATTAGAAACAACATGCACAACAACAAAATATTACTCAGGAAAAGACAGTTCCAACGCATGATAAAGTACATATAACATCAATGGGGAGTGAATTTTTTTTCATAAACCAAGAGATGTTGCAGGTGGATGAGGAGACAACACAGAAACCATTAAAGGACATAGACCATTTGGACTTGGCACTACCCAAGGGCCCAACGACGGGGTTGTATAAACTTCAAGTCAGTTTCAGGTAGGAGTTTCAATCAAGGGCCCGAGAAGATGCGACAAATTTACAATTGGATAAGCAGGGAAGTGACACACTAAAATTAACAATCAACCAGGTGCAAGTTGAGAGGGATGAAGCGAAGAAATGCACTGGTCAGATAGAGCAACAGGTAGAAGAAGTGTTCAAAACTGTTCTTGACAACGTAGAAGGAGGAAATATATCAACGAAGGAGAAGATAGAGAAGATAACGCAGGCTATGGAGGCATACACGAGCCACATTATAGAGTTGATGGCACTCCTAACACCCAACACCCCACCATAAGTTATAATGCAGAGGGAGTAGGAGGTGACAAGTCATAAGGAGAGTATTGCGCATAACATTCAGGAAATCACAGAGTTTCACAACAAAAGCGCACAGTTATGGACAGATCTGCAGGAGGATGGAAAACTATAAGAGTTAGAACATAAGGAAGGAGTAAATACTATAGTACATGACTTAAAGAAAAACCAGAAGACGATGGAAATATCACACAGGCTGAAGAGTGCACATGAACTGAAGAAATTGCAGACAGAGCCGGAGAGCATATAGGTAGAGAAACATTCAAGGTAGGATAAGTTGGAGCCACTGCAAGAAAGCACAGAGAAAATGCTGACAGAGATTGATGAAGCTAAGGGGAAGGTTGAAAAGGTTGGATTGGAGAACAAATAATCATTGAAGGATCCTATCACTGCATAGACTATGGAGACTATTGCAGAGAGGAGCACATAAGTGAAGTCTAAAGTTGAAGACATTTCAGGCAGGTTCCNTTTTGGATCTTTAGTGGAGCGGAGGGAGTAGTGGGATTTACTGGTTTAGTGCGAGGGATAAAGGAGGGTTTCTGGTTTTGTGAAGATACAACTTGTTGTGCTTCTTTAGCTCTTTTAGTATCCTCCACCCAACTTTGAGGCCGAGCCATGAGGACATGGGCTTGAATCTCATCCTTGAGGCCACTAATAAAACACTCTCGGAAAAAGGCATCAGACATGCCCTCTGTCCGAAAATCCAGGCGCTCAAAAGAAGCTATAAAGTCTTCCACTATTCCTGATTGTTTCAACTTTGTCAAATGACCCAAATGGTTGGTGTCAGTGTCAAAGCGTTCATAAAGCTCTGCCACAAATTGTGTCCAAGCAATATACCCTTGACATGAAGTTTTTATCCATTGCCAACATTCTTGATCTAGATAGAGAACACCATACTAGAGTTTTGCCAAGTCATCCGTAATGTCGTATAAAGAGAAATAATGTTCCATTTGGGTTACCCAACCAGTGGGATCCAAGCCATCAAATTTGGTCACATCCACCCTGGAAGGCGTAGGTCACGTTGAAAGTGATGGTGCTGAAAGTTAGAGGAATGTTCAGCTTTAGTATCTGAAGGTGGGTCAGATAAAGGGTTATCTGTAGGGATATACATCTTGGTGCAGAGCATTGAAACGATAGATTCAAGCTGGGTAGTCAGGTCTTGTTTGATTTCCTCCATTGAGGACTACATGGTTGTATTGATGGCGACAACATTGGCACTGAGTTGTTTCACTTCTTGTTGGGTCTCTGTCAAATTAGATTACAAGGTATTAAAGCGAGCTTCCAGGTCTTGGTTGCGGGTATGAGCCATGATGATGAGGGAAAAAAAATGGGGCGGATGGGGTCAATTTTTTTTCCTGAAAAATGATATGTATGAATGTGATAAGGGCGAAGAGATGAATCCAATGGAATAGGTCTCAAACACAGTTGAACAGAAATAGATCTTGTCTGTTTTAATTTGTTTATGTTTCTGTCCCCAAGGGTTAGGTATTCAAGGGTTCTACAGACAAGGGTTTGCCCTGTGCTATAAATCTCTGATTTACGTGTAGGGTCCAACAATAGTACTCGACCCAATATCTTAGGGTACTAACTTAGGAGGCTAGATCGTACCCTTAGCTGTACTACTCGACTACCCAGGTACTAGACAGTATCTTCCCGAGTGTTGTTCTCGGTGGCACTATAACAGTCAAGCGACCGATTGATTTATCTAAAGAGGGCTTCAGGTAATCTAGGCCGATCCGTACACAGGTGTTGTCTGATGCGCTACCACTCGAAGGGGTGCCAACAGGGGTTACAAGGGTGGCCAAAATATGTGCGCTTAATTACCACTTGTATTTCCTGTGTGTATGAATCCCTCAACCGTGGGTTTATGCGCGTAACGACATATCTCTGTGGCTTAAAGACACCAGAATATGTCTCTACCCTGAAAAAAAATTTAACCCACAATTTCTGCCGAGGAAAGTGCTTTGATACCACTTGTAATATACCATATATAAAAAGTATGCAGAACAAAAATAAAATGCTAGAAATGGCAGAATAACAACAATATAACGAGAACAATCACCACAATAACACTGAAATGAGATAAGAATAACAACATAAATAACACTTTGATTATAAGAGCAATGCTCATGGGCCTCTTCGAGGGGGCAACCTCCAGTCGAGCATAGATCTATTACAATAATATC
Organism: Picea glauca; assembly: GCA_000966675.3. Taxonomy (NCBI): domain Eukaryota; kingdom Viridiplantae; phylum Streptophyta; class Pinopsida; order Pinales; family Pinaceae; genus Picea; species Picea glauca. Next base: position 78,738 of record JZKD02S0106811.1, on the reverse strand, counting down.
CAAGCTAGGGTTCTCATACCCTCGACTCCTATTTATACTAAATATGTCTATCAAAAGAAGCATCCAGAGGAAGACCCTTCTAGAAGCGGAAGCTTCTATTAGGTCTTCTTACATTCGACTTATTCGATTTTATTGAAACGCCTTATTAATATTGACCTTTATTACATACAAATATATTGTTCTACCTATGTGCAGGTTAGGACCCTAACACTGTCAGGGGGTAGGAAAGTTATCCAAGAGGGATGAGATGTCATTAATACCTCAGGTAACTCTTAAAGTGTTTGAAAAATGGGCAATAGATTTTTTAGGTCTAAGTAATCCACCATCTAGAAGATCAGGAGCAAGGTATATCATTACATCGACAAAATACTTAACCAGATGGGCTGAAGCAACAACAGTAAAATATTGCAGCACAAATACTACAACACATTTCCTGTTTGAACATGTGATTACAAGATTTGGATGCCCTAGGATTCTAATGAGTGATCAAGGAACTCATTTTATTAACAATACCATTCAGACAATGACTGAAGAATTTGATATATACCATCAAAAGGACACTTCATACCATCCTCAAGATAATGGAACAATGGAAGCATTTAATAAGATTTTGGAGAATTCGTTAACCAAGATTTGTAATGTGAACATGGATGATTGGGATTTGAATATACCAACAATATTATGGGCTTATAGAACTACATGCAAGAAACTCACAGGGAAGGCACCTTTCAGATTGGAATATGGTCAGGAAACAGTGGTCCCTTTGGAATATTTTATACCTAGTCTACACATTGCAACCATTAAAAACATGATAGAAAGAGACACAACTCAAGAAAGACTGGCTCAACTCATGGAATTAGAAGAAGACATGATTATGGTTGGTTTCCATTAGGAGGCACATAAAGCAAAGGACAAAGATTGGAATGATAGACACATCAAGAAGAAAATCTTGAAGGAAGGAGATCTAGTTCTCCTCTATGACAATAAATACTTGCACCACCCAGGGAAATTCATAATGCATTGGCTAGGGCCATATGAGATAAAGTCTTTCACAAATGGAGGTGTTGTACAACTGCAGGATCTAGCAAGAAAATAAATTCAAGGATTGATGAATGGCAATCGACTAAAAATTTATAGGGACAATCGACCCAATAACCCTTAGTAATTGCAACACAAAAAATTAGAGGTGTACATAGTAGGAGTTAAAAAAGGAAAACTAAAAGAAAAAATGAGTAAAAGAAGAAAAAGAAAGAAAAAATTGGAAAAAGAAGAAAAATATAAAAATATGAAGTATATGGATAAGTGTTATACATGTAATGAGATGATATTGCACCTAGTAGATAGTGAGTGGTGGTACAGAACATGAATACCCTGCGCACCAGAAAAAGGTGTCAAGATAGAAAACACAACGCATCGAGATGAAAAGTGGTCAGAAAGAGGCAAACCAATGATAAGAAAAGTGGTCCACGACAAAGCTTTTATGTTGGGACTTATAAAATCATAAATCATGCACGATAAGACTCATTGTGTCATTGTGCAACCATAAGCTAAGGAGAGAAAACCAAGTACGAGCAAGTGATTTCAAGAAGTATTTAGTGAGGATTCATAGCAACTTTTGCAAGATTTAGAAGAATGGTGCCACTAAAGGTCGGAGCTCCCAGTCGAAATGCAAGGAAAACATGAAACACCACGATATATCCACATGAGAAAGTAGTAAAAGTAGAAAACTCTATTTAGTCGGAGGGAGTGGTGGACGTGGATGCCATTACTTCACTAGTGATCGAACCAGTTATCCCAATGATTGTGGAGGAACAAGAACAACATGTTCCCACGACAGAGGAGATGGAGTTCGAGACGCAGGGAGAAACATGAAACCCTAGAACAAAGAAAAACCCCACGCAACAAATTGGATTTATAACACCACAACAGATGGATGGGGATGGTGATGAAAGAATAGAGTCAGATGAGCTGATAGGACAGGCCGAAGAAGCACAAAACCCTATTGTAGAACCAACACAATGGTCGAAGGAAGTGTTGGTGGAAGATGTTACAGACAAACAAGATTCAGACTCAAAAGACAAATAGGATACACACCAAGAAGTAGGGCCATCGACAACGACAATGAAGACAAAGAGAAAATAGATAGTACAAATATCACCACGCAAATAGAAAAAAGTAACACTGACACTACCGCGCATACCCAAAGGAGTCAAGATCCTTCCTGGCATGTTAGGATGTGTGGAGAAACTGAAGTATGCAGACAATGATATTGCAGATAGGGACAAGCTCCCTGAGTTCGAGCCAGAAGTATATATGGAGAGCAAAGGTATAGATCCATCAGGTGTTCCAATTTTAGAGTCGAAGCAGTGGATTGCAGTATTGTATAACACAAGTATCATGAACCTATTGGAAATTCCCCACTTTGGGAGGGGAAAAGATGTGAATGCTTGTGTGAAACAACTATTGGCTTTGGTGCATGGAGGAGTTCTATTGATGGACATACCAATATCAATATATGTAGATTTAATTGCAAAGATTACAGGTTTACCAACATATGGAGAAAGTCCAGAACAATATTTAGATGACAAGACAAAGTAGAAAGATCTGGCAAAGGAGATGAAGAAGAAATACAACATTGACAGAGGATCTAGGGGGTTGATCCTTAACAAAATCATTGAACTAATAATCAGGTTGGCGACCAAGATGATGGCTTGTAAACTTCTAAGGAAATTTTGCAAGGAAGAAGCACCTACAAGAGTCATAGCAGCAGTTACGCAGTGTGCGAAGGGGAGTCTAATCAGTTGGACCCCATATTTACTAAATTTGTTTTTGGATGACTGTAAGGATGTGCAGGATCTTGGAACAAAGTTCCACTATGCATGGTTTATTATATTGATAGCTTTGGTGAGTTGGGGAGAACCCAAATATAGTGGATTTTACCCGAGGAGAGGGAAGTGTTGCACAACAAAGTATACAACGTTGTGGCACATTTCAGATGCAAAACAAAGGAAGGAAAATTCCATCATATTTGCTATGTATTATGACGAGATGCAGGAAAATTTGGCTGATACATGGAGGATACCACCATAAGTGGTGGAAGAGCATCGAAGCATACGTAATTTTCAGGCTTCCAGACACAATATGTGGATTAAGGGAAAAGGGGATCCCAAGAAGGTATGGCTAAAATTGAGGTATTGTATGATAAGAGAGGAAGTGCAGTGGGCCATGAAAAACTAACATGAAGAATGGAGGGTACCAGTAGTTTCCAAGAAGGTATCAAAAGGTAAGCAACAAGTAAAAGATGACACTTCACAGAAGTCAAACAGTCCAACAACGAATACAAGAAAGACGACATAGCGCACAAAGGAAACATGGGGGAGCACAACAGTTAGAAATACAAGGTAGAAGAACCATATCCCCAAACCTTCAGTGTAGGAGAAGGATGCGCAGAAGTCACAAATGGAGGAGTACAAAAGGATAATAATGTTCATATGCAAGAGGAAATAGGAGGAGGAGATCTAACAAGCATGGAGATACCAACTACAATAGAAAAAAAGAGACTCTGCCAATGAAGAGGATAGTCTTGCAGACAAGAGGGAAACACAAGAAGATGAAGGTGCATAAGAGTGTTCCAGAACTAACATTGACATAAGATGATGCATAATTAGTCACCGAGAAAGTACAAGAACACATAGTAGAGTCGTGGGATGATGCTGAGAAGCAAAGGGAAGAGATAACAAAGAAGTTGACAGAGGTTAAGGACACACTGGAACAACTACAACTTACTACGATGCATTAGAAACAACATGCACAACAACAAAATATTACTCAGGAAAAGACAGTTCCAACGCATGATAAAGTACATATAACATCAATGGGGAGTGAATTTTTTTTCATAAACCAAGAGATGTTGCAGGTGGATGAGGAGACAACACAGAAACCATTAAAGGACATAGACCATTTGGACTTGGCACTACCCAAGGGCCCAACGACGGGGTTGTATAAACTTCAAGTCAGTTTCAGGTAGGAGTTTCAATCAAGGGCCCGAGAAGATGCGACAAATTTACAATTGGATAAGCAGGGAAGTGACACACTAAAATTAACAATCAACCAGGTGCAAGTTGAGAGGGATGAAGCGAAGAAATGCACTGGTCAGATAGAGCAACAGGTAGAAGAAGTGTTCAAAACTGTTCTTGACAACGTAGAAGGAGGAAATATATCAACGAAGGAGAAGATAGAGAAGATAACGCAGGCTATGGAGGCATACACGAGCCACATTATAGAGTTGATGGCACTCCTAACACCCAACACCCCACCATAAGTTATAATGCAGAGGGAGTAGGAGGTGACAAGTCATAAGGAGAGTATTGCGCATAACATTCAGGAAATCACAGAGTTTCACAACAAAAGCGCACAGTTATGGACAGATCTGCAGGAGGATGGAAAACTATAAGAGTTAGAACATAAGGAAGGAGTAAATACTATAGTACATGACTTAAAGAAAAACCAGAAGACGATGGAAATATCACACAGGCTGAAGAGTGCACATGAACTGAAGAAATTGCAGACAGAGCCGGAGAGCATATAGGTAGAGAAACATTCAAGGTAGGATAAGTTGGAGCCACTGCAAGAAAGCACAGAGAAAATGCTGACAGAGATTGATGAAGCTAAGGGGAAGGTTGAAAAGGTTGGATTGGAGAACAAATAATCATTGAAGGATCCTATCACTGCATAGACTATGGAGACTATTGCAGAGAGGAGCACATAAGTGAAGTCTAAAGTTGAAGACATTTCAGGCAGGTTCCGGGAATTGGAGAAGTTAGTGTAGGATGAAAACACTACCTGAGTGGCTCAAGACGAGCCACAAGTGAGTGTTGGGGGCTTGTTGTCTCAGACCATTTTTGGGGACAATACAAAAATCGAGGAGGATAGTTAGAAAAGGGACTAGGAAAGGAGCGCACGTCGAGATACAAGGAAGAACAACGCAAGGAAGCAGGAAAGTCAAAGGAAGAAAGAAGGACACGGATCAACCGCGCACAAGACGTTAGAATGTGGACAAACCTAATCGACTTAGGGTTAGGGTTTTGGTCATTATTGTAACGGGTTTTAACCCATTTTTTTACTATAAATATGTATTGTAAGATCCGAGGAGATCTAGTCGGTAAGAGTTCGGATCTAGTGAGTGAGAAGAGTTAGAGTTATTTCTTGAGCCATCTAGTTGTGGAGTTAGTTTTGGGGATGAGTCTGTTTTTGAGAGATATGCATGGTAAAAGAGGGTAAGGTCACAAGCTATGAATCTTGGTGCGACCTTATCAACCTCACCATCACCATTATCAATAACTTCATCTATATGGAGATGTAATGTGCACAACACAATAACTTGATGAAGACGAATACAAGCGCAATGAATGTCATATCTTTGTGGACGTAGCCCGGGGGGTGAACCATGGTAAATCCTTGTGTCTTTGTGTGGAATGTTGTCTTAATTCTTGCAGTTATTTAGTTATGTTGAATGGACGAGTTTGTTAGTAGTAAGATGCAACACGCACTAGAATAGTTTTGATATTTGATGCAAAATGAATGTTAAATGAATGCACATGGTTACATAATGATAGATCTGGATTTAATAATATGGTAGAATGATATATCTGATGAATGTTGAAATAAAAAGAATGCCTAACATCCCCACAACAAAATTCCTTCCAAGGTTGTAGACATATGGGTCATGTAGTCACCCATAAAGCCATCTAGGGTGAGACTTCATTGTGCACTCTGTGCGCAGTGTTGCCTTATGGTCTCCAGAAGGGCCGATGGTTTGTAGGGTTTTGTTGGAAAACTAAAGTAGAACCCAAGTCATCCCAATCAATCCAACAGGTCTCGATGAAAATACTTTTGGAAAAAGTGCAAAAAATAGATGTTGAATGTCAAGTCTAGAAATATTATTCTAGAACACATGAGCTAGATAACATGTTTGTGTTTGTTGATGTGATCCCAAAAATTGATGATATCAAGCCCTAATGAGAAGTGAATAGACTACAAGTCCAATACATACCAAATCCTAAAAATCCCTAAAAATCCAATTTCCAATCCAAGATAAAGTGTTGAAGAATCAATTATCCTCTGCTACGTTTGAAGACCATTTATGTAAATTTTGAAGACTTAGATCCAAGTGATCAAAATATCCACAAAATTTCTAAAATAAGACAAAAAAATTGTCAATAATCTGACTAACAAAAAAAGTGTCGATCAATATCCCAATCTTGTATCTTGTAAAAAAACTTGTGAATGATTCAACAAGGAGTGAATCATAATCTTGCTAAAAATTCTTTGAGAATTAATTAGACCACATAGTACTTCAATCTACACATAAAAGTCCCTACCACTCATAAGGATTAGACCATGTATTGTAAATGGCACAATTTAGTGGCAAGTTTGCAGAAGCAAGCTTGTGGGTATCACAAGACAAAATATTGGAAAATAGTTTCTTGGTTCTGCAAGAAAAAAAAATTACAGGACTGGGTCTTGTTAACTAATCCAACGTTTCAACTATCCTAACTTTCGCATAACTGTAACTGTTCACAACTGCCTCACAACTGTCCGCCTCCACCTATACGTAATGTATTCGCATCTGCTTTTATCAATACGATTGAGTGTTCTGTTAATCGTGGAGTTTATATTTGGCATGTACAGTGGTATCAGAGCCACGTTTTTTTAACACGTTTTTTTTTTTTTTAAACTCCATGTTATTTTGTGTGCTGGATCGTGTCTGCGTGAGAGGCATGGAGCATTGGCTCTCACTAAGGGAGAGCACCCAGATCAGATCCAGTGATCGCTGTCTGCTACAGATTCGAGAGGGGCGATCTATTAAAACCGTTGTTTGCTGGTTGTTTTAGTTCCCTGCTGGTTTGTGCATGAAGGGTCTCGCTGCAAGAGAGATTGCAGTGGAGCAGAGAAGGCTGTATACTGAGCAGTCTACAGTGCAACCAAGGTCGAATGTGTAGTTGTTGTGAGATTTTTTTTTTCTTGTGCAAGTGGCATTTCATTTACAAAGATTAGTTTACAATGCATTCATTAGTATCAATTGTGGGAGTAGTGCTCTCTAGACAAGAAAATTACCAAGAATGGTTTCGAAAAATAAAAAATACTCTTATTTTTAATGATTTATGGGAGGAAATTTGTGAAGGCAAGGATGAC
>JZKD02S0106811.1:56502-71534 GCA_000966675.3 Picea glauca | reverse complement strand
TCTCAATAATCCAACAGAACATGCTAAAGAAATGGAAGAAGCCCTAAAGATTCAGTTGACTAAAAAGGAATAATTATGTCAAATATTGAAGTTAGAAATAGTCAATCTCAAAAAGATGAATGAAAAGACAAATAAGATTGTCAATTTCCAGAATAGCTCAACTATCCTAGATAAGATTTGGAAGAGCTAAAGATTAGTTGATGACAAATTTTTTCTTGGATACAATAAGAAAGAAGACAATAAAAAAATGGAGCACTATTTACAAACATGAGAAAGGACCATCCTTCTCAAAAGGAAAAGGTGCAATTACAAATCAATTACAAGTCATGAACTTTGTTAAGGAAAGAAGCTATAGATGTAAGAAGGAAGAATAAAATCAAATGACGGATCTCTCAAGCCAAAATAAAATCAAGAATGGAAATACCTTCAATCGCTATTGATTTTCTTGTCATATATTTGGCCATAAAGAAATGGACTACAATAAACTAGAGGAAGGATATACAAGAAAATCCAAAAACTCAATTAGATGTTGGAAATGCAATTTTGTTGGGCACACAACAAAATTTTGTCATATAATGAGATGTTGCAAGTGTGATAGGTTTGGGCACAAATCCCAAAACTACAAGAGTTCAAAAAGTAAATATTTGAATAAGTCATTCAATTCAATGACAAAACCTAATAAAAGTTGGAAGAAGAAAGGAGATGACAAATCTTCAAAAACACAACTAGAAAGAGAAGATCCAAAAAGCAGAATATCTCATAGAAAGATATGGAGAAGAAAATCCGAAGGAGAAAGTAAGAAAGATGATATTACACCTAAAAATGAAGAAATTAATAATAAGAACATGATAGGTGAATGTACTAATAAAGAATATGTAATTCAATATGAAATAAATCAAGCCTAAGAAAAGGAAGCGCCTATAAAAGAATATGGGACAATATCAAATTCTGATGATGCATAAGTTGTTAGCAAAAGAAATAAAATACAAAAAGAAGTTTAAATTGGTTTCTACAAAATCAAAGGATTATGCCAAGAGTTTTTAAATTAACATATGGAAAATCTTGACTATCTATAGATTAGTGGTTAAAAGAAAAATCATTGGTAGGGTTAGTTATAGAATACGAGAAGAGGAAAAATAAAGGTAGCAGAGAAGTTCACGAAGTATCATTCAACAAAGATCAATTGATACCAAAATTGGTATCATTCCTCAATTGATATTCCTATGAAATATCAAAGAATAAGAAGCAGATCAAAAAGATCAGTAAGATTCATACTCTTGTTCTATTTGACAAAGGAAAGTCACTAAAAACTCAGGAGGAGCATTTTGGTTATTAAATAAGAAAGTAATTAGATTAAGTTTTGAAAGACTTTATCACTACAAATGGGTATCACTACAAGTTGGTATCAAGAAGATTACTTATTTGAACAAAAACATCCCAATGAAATGAGATAAGCAGTTAAGTAAATTGACAGGGGAATAGATCTGGTCAAGAATATATACCCTTTCAGAAACAAAGGGGGAGAATAGTCAAAGGCAGAGAGAGAATATTGACAGGGGGAGTCATTCAGTTATGGCATGCAGAACATGATTCCAAGGGAAGTTACCCAAGTTCATATTTTGTTCAACAACATGCAGACAGACAGAAGTTGATCATAAGGAGAGCAACCCTTTTCCATTGATGTCAAAGGGGGAGAGTAACTTCATAGAGAAAAGCATCATCACAGGGGGAGTTTGTGTATGAAGTTAGAGTGTTTCCCTCAATGAAAAAGGGGGAGATTGTTGGACATATTTTCATTGATGTCAATAGCCGATGTCATTACATTATAATTATGAGTTGGTATGAACAAAGAGTAGACAATCCATGTACAGAAGGACTAACAAATTAAGAGCTCGGGAGGGTTAGCAATTGAAGATCAGAAGCTCAGAAGGGAAAGCACATTACAGCAACACAATCAGATCAAGTCGTGACCGTTGGATATGCAAGCGCATCAAGGGTAGGGATTGATTGTAGAGCGTGAAGGGAGAATTAAACAATGCGTTAATTACAATCCCTCAATTAGTCTAGACCATCAAATTACAAGAGAAGGACCATTGGAGGACTAGTTAGCGATTAGATCAAGTCATGATTGTTGGATATGTAAGTTCCAGATCAAGGGCAGAGCTTGATTGTGAAGCGCGAAGGGATAATTAAACAACACTTTAATTCCAATACCGCAATTAGTCTAGACCATCGATCGTCACCCACCAATAGATCTACGGTTGGCATCAGTTCCACTACCAAACGAGCAGTTTCTATTATAGAACTCGATGATAGTTTTAAATGTCATGCTATTTGAGGACCCCGCAATCATCCCTGATCGTTGATCTACTCAAGGAGAATTCTCGACCGTTGGATCATGGAGGAAACCTGCATAAATAAGGAAAAGAATCATGTTTGTTTATGTAGATTTTGGGACAAATCAAGATCATCATATCGAGGGGAATTCAGAAGAATTAGATCTCAACTTACAGATCTGAAGTAGGAGCTGCGAAATATATCTTAGCCGTTGGATTAAAGTTGAGTAGAACAACATTCAACCTCAACGCAGACTACTCCGGAGAAAAAAAGCCCAAAACGGGTAAGATTACTCGAAGGTTGAAGTCCCGAAATGGATATGAGTTGTCAGATCCGAAGAACACTTCGGATAATATACTGACCGTTGGATCGAGTAAAGTGGAAGGACAGTGTAAGCCACAAATGTTCCAAATAGGATATGAGTCGTCTGATCTGAGAAATAATTTGGGAGTCATATTGACTGTCCGATCTATATAAATTGGAAGGATAGGATAAGCAAAGATGAAGGCCGGAGCCCCGAAGTCCCGAAGTAAATGAGAACCATCAGATCTAAACAATAAATGATAATCATTGGATCAAAATAGTGGTCAAACTTCGGCGCTAACCACTTCGGTAGAAAAGGGTTGGGAACAAGTAAGATTACCCGAAGGCCGAAGTCTCGGAGTGGACATGAGTCGTCCAATCTGAGGAACACTTCAGGAAGTATTCCGACTGTTGGATCAAGTTTAGTGGAAGGACAAAGTAAGCCACAAAGTGTCCCAAAGTAGACACAAGCCGTATAATATAAGGAACACTTCGGAAAATATCCCAACCATCGGATCAAGGAAAGTAGAAGGATAGGATAAGCAAGGCAAAAGGCCTGAGATCCCGAATACCCGAATTCTCGATAGTCGTTGGATTGAGTTAATCCTTTTCGGGTTAAAGAAGGATCGTTAGATCCAAGAGAAGAACATGTGCCATGTGAGGAGATCCACGCTAGCAAGGACACGTGGTACAATCAGATGATGACAAGTGTCAAAGTGCAGTTGGCATTTCAAATATGCGTAAGTCACGACTCTAAGTAACATGTGACAACCACTCAGTCAGTGCCATGTCAAAAAGTGACGTTAGCAAGTTATGTCACTCCGAGAGTTTGTACTTCAGGAGTTTCATCACCAGCAAATACCTAAAGCCCCGAAATTCCAAAATGAATGAGAACAGTTCATCCTGCAAATAAAATATCGATCGTCTGATCTACTACGACAAAATCTGCTTCGGGAGATTTGAAATATTACAGAGGCTGGAAGTCGCAAAGGCTGAAGTCCCAAAGTGACGACAGTCATCCATGTCATCGTGCGATTAAAACGTGACCGTCAATATTGACAAGTGATCAAGAACTTATTTAGCCTAGCGCATGGTCACCACTTGCGGTAATATGGAATAGAGAAATAAGAGTGAAAGAAGAGGCAGTGGTTAAATTAATAAGCCCGTGGTTCTACACCTATGGTCATATGAAAATGGTTTGAAGGAAGCGCCTCATACATATTTAATTCGACAGAGAATTAAAACTAGAACAAATAAAAAGAATCGATAAAAGATAAAATATGATCTATTGGTGAAATGAAAATGCAGCAGAAGCATGAGTACGACATAATGATTCGATCCATGTCTGTGATCAACTCATGAAGACAAAAGAATTGACACACGGTCATGATTAAGAGAGTTAAATCATGAGCATTATGAATAAAGGATAAAAGAAAAAATGATATTATTTAAAGTGTAATATTATCATTTAAATGAAAAGGTACAATGGTTCAAATATCAAAAGACACAATATTCAAATTCACACTAGTTGGAAGACTATATAAACAAGAAAGAGTGGTGAGAAGAAAGTGTAGTTGAATTTGTTGAAGTATATATATTTATATATAATGGATTGAATGAAGGTTCATTCTATTAGGTTGGTGCCTGTTTACAAGATGGGTCTTGTATGAGGATTGGATTCCTCACATATCAGTTGGATTTGAGATCAACAAGTTGAGACTTGTTATGAGGATTGGATTCCTCATTTCTCAGTTGGATCTGAGAACTACAAGCTGGGTCTTGTAAAAGAGAGTCGGGTCTCTCATATTTGTTTGAAGATGAAGTTAAAATATTGATCTTATGTATTCATTCAAGTTAAATAAATAAATAAAATATTTATTCTTTTATATATTGGTTGAGAAAATGAAATAAATATATGTTGTTCAGTTAATTTATGAAAAGTGGAAAATTGTCCAAAGTATTGTGACACTGATTCACCCCCCCCCCTCTCAGTGTCAAGTATCCATTTCAACATAGGAGCAATATTTCATATAATTATAGTTGTTCAACGACATGAGTAGCAAAATCACTGAAGCACCGCCCTTTCTCCCATCCAACACGCCTCTAACTTTACTACACACAGATACATAGAATTCTACTAGTGTGTATGCTTAATAATTTCATTTTGATTTCAAAAGTAATTTATCATGAATGCATAAATACATACCAGAGGATCCTGTTACAACAATATGGTTCTCTCATTGCTCCAAAGCAGTTTCCCAAATATTGTTTCTAAATTTCCCAAGAGAAGTTTCACAGGCTTGGCACTAACGCTCCAACATGTAGCTTAGCTTCTCGTTTTCTTTGTAAACCTCAACTTCCTCGGCTTGAATTTCACCGAGACTCCTCTTGGAGAAATCACTATGGCCCTATAAGTTCCTCTTGGAGAAATCATTGTGGCCTTGTAATTTGACATGTGTGGATCGACATTGGTGATCGTTCTGGTGAAGAATGTCGACAGGCTAGAATCCAGGTTCTGATCGAAATCCATGGCAAATGAAGGATAAGCGTCGGTTTTATGGTTGTAGGGCTCTAGTATGGATGATTTCCCTTGAGCAACACAACAACCTTGCTAACATGATGCCAAGACATCAAGGTTCCATAGATTATATTGAACTCTATTCACCTTCAATTGAACAAGAGCCCTGAAGGACCGACAACGCCCATCCAAGCAGCCATAATGTTCACACTAGGGGATATTATGTCGAGTTTCAGAATCTTGAATTCTCTGGATTGGGCGCTCTGATGGAAAATGAAGCCACAATGGGAGGAGGTTTGACCCCAAATTTGGTACCATGGAATGTTATGGCAGCGGTGGGGTTTTCTTTTGATAAAATGTAACGATGGATCTGTTGTAGGTGAATCCCCCTGCGAACAAGTGGATTCCCTCTTGGTCTCTAGACTCCTAAGGCCAAGACAGAAAAGTGCTTAACATGGACACTGTCTTCCTTTTAGATCTAATCAAGCTAATGAATGAAAGAGAAGGAGAAAGATATGTACCTTATTATTGATGTTTGTCCTTGCAAAGTCATGGCTGAGCTTCGATCCTAAGCTCCCTGATAGATCATGTAGGACAAACAAAGATACAATGGACTTCTTACTCTACTGAGATTAGCTCAATCATAGATCCACCTACTGCAGACAGACTCATATGGAACAAGCACAAGTTTGAAAGAAACAGGTCAAGCATTGATTATTAATGAGAACAAGTAAAGATACTTACAATCCTTTGAATGAAGGTGCATCAGCCTCTTCCAGTTCTCCTTGTCCAACCCCTTTTCTCAAATGATCTCGACTGATTGATTTGATGGAATCTCCCTCATGAGATCATAAGTTTGATGCAATTCCCAATCTCCATTGTAATTACCTTCTTATGAGATCATAAGTTAGGTATAATTCTCAATCTTCCTTGTACCTTTCACCATGAGAAGGCCTCCTTATATAACCTTGGAGAGGTTCAACCACTTGAGAGATATTTGGGATGAGTTGAGGATTCTTCTCCTTCAGTTGAGGATCTCCCCTAATATCATGCCTTGACCATCTATTCGAATCCAACTACCTTCAAAAATTGAGGGATTCTTCCCTTATTTGCCTCAACAAACCCAGAATTTGCCAAAAAAAGGGTATCTCTCCCCCAAAAGGGTGCACAAGGCGCTCAAGCACTCTCCCAAAGAGGCTCAGGGAGTGCCAACACTCCCTAACAGTGGGTAGGGGAGTGCTCCTCTCCAAAATTCAGTTTTTTGATGGTTTTTCTAATGGAAAAAAGCTTGTACCTCCTGTCAAGTGATTTATCTTATTCCAAACTAACCTTTGAGGTGTCTTAAGTGTATTTATGATGTTGTTAGAGGCACGACATATGAAAGATGGTAATATGATGTTTTTGACACTTGCAACACTTGTATTCAAGATGCGACACTTGTGGACAAGATTCGACACTTACAACACTTGTAATGACGACACTTGCGACACTATCGAAGTGAGTAATTTTGAGGTGTAACGGATTTCCCCCCAAAGTAAGAAGTTAGAAGACGATGATGACTAAAGTACTTTGTAGACTTTTTTGAGCAAGGTTATGGATGCAAAGAAACCAGAAAAATCTGCACACAACCATCAAACAAATATTATGACATGTTTCAAAACCCAAGGCAGGCATACCTATGCTTGAGTGATAACGACTTTTTAGGTATGGCCACCATAAAATACACTGCGGATCCATAATTATATTGACAAAATGGGATAGCCACTGCAAATACAATGTGGATCTATACTTATATGATATGCACTGATCATAGCCACGGAGAATACACAGTGGATCTATGAGACGACAAGACATAGCCACGACCAATACAAAGTGGATCTATGTAATAGTATATGTGTCATAGTTCAAAAGAACTCCTTTGCAGCCTGGGAAAAAGTATACGTAATAATGAAAACTCAACCCAGGGTCTTCTTACCGATCCCGATGTAGTACAAATCTAACCATGTGAATATATGTCCTAATGTCGAACATGGTAGAAACCACTTGATTACCAATCAATGAGGTAAATCGTTAACAAGCACGAGGGAGATCAACATTGATGTCAATGATTCCTAAGGTACTCTAGTACATTCCAACGAATGTGAATAGATAAGCTGAAGTCGAACAACCGTGGAATCATCCGATCAGGGGTCAATGATGTCAACCCATTGTCGGACATGAGGAGGCCTACCATTGAGGCATCTAGGTCCCAAGGTACTAACTGGTTTTTAAGTCTAGCTCTTGGATAATGTGTTGAAGTCGACAGGAAGAGACTCGTCGAAGGAGGGCCTTGAAGTATCCCCCATCAACGACATGAAAATGACATAGAGATGTAATTGGTGGATCAAATGAACATGGACTGACATGGGTATTGAAACAATATATTTGTGATGGCTGACTCTCGAGGCAGATACGTTCCTTGAACACTTAGGCACAACAACAGAAACTTGACATGGACCAAAACACGATAATGCAGTGGATACAGTGAATTTCTTCGGGTGACCCAAAGGAGTAACAGAAACTCAGAGGATTGGCTCAGTGCAGAGTTTTAGCTGATTAAAATGTGTGCAAAGAGAAAGTGTTGTGTTCAAGGGTGACCGTAAGAGTTACTGGTAGTGTTCTCAAAAATTGCTTGGCTTGTTTCTATCAATTTTTCCCCATCCAGATAGACAAGTACCTCTTTTTAATTTCACAAGATCGAGGAGGGTAACATGTGCTCAATATGACTCACCTTTGGTAAGTCCCTCTTCCTTTTTTTAGCGAACTAGAAGAAGTAAGGGTTCGGTCTCGTATGGGCCCTTCAATGTATGATTGTTTAATGAGTACAGAGAAGGTAAACTCGGTGGTTTTTCATATTTAGAAAGTTTGAAAACAACTTAAAGACAACTCCAATGTTGTCCTTTTTTGTAATGTTAATCTCATGAGGCCGAAAAAGAGATAAATTATCACTCGAAAGATGCCCTTTCATACCTTTTAACGAGTGGGAAAGGAAGCAAGATCACTTGGAAATCTTTTCATGTTTAGAGAGTCTGAAAAGATCTCAAAGACAACTCCAAGGGGTTCCTTTTTCATATATCCATGCGGGTTTGAAAAAGAGATAAAAGTTTACCCGGATGCATTCTCATGTATTTACGAGCACGAGAAACAACAAAGACTAAGCTCGGTATGCCCCCAGCTTGAAAGCTCGTGGCTTAACTCCGGAATGATCATCAAAGGCTGGAGACATGCCCTCCAAGATTAATTTCATTCACCGACTTTGAGGTTGTCACCAATTTCTGTACTAGATGGAGAAAAAGGATACAGGTGGATGAAACGAAGGTTCAAATCCGAGAGCTAACGAAAGACTCGACTCGACATCTATGAGATCTGGCGAAAGACTCAACTTGGTAGGAAGGTGACTGTTTCATTTTTTAACGAGCTTGACACAGGAAAAGAACTATGCTCAGGTCTCCAGGTTCAATCCCAAAATTGTTGTTTCATTTTTTAACGAGCTTGATACAGAGAGGAAAACTATGCTCAAAGCTCCTGTTTCATTTTTTAATGAGCTTTCCACTGATAAGAGAAACTATGCTTGTAACCTTTGTTACATTTTTTAACGAGATTGCTACAGAGAAGAGAAACTATGCTCATGACTTATGTTTTATTTTTTGACGAGCTTGCTACAGAAAAGAAAAACTATGCTCATGGAATCTTCTTAATCATGGCTTCCAAGAGAATAATGCTATGGAAGGACACCATGTCAAGGGACAAAACTCAGTCATGGCTTCCAAGATATCTTCACTGGATGGAAGAAAATCACTCTGGAAGGAACACATGTCGAGGGTCGTGACAGGGTTAAGGAGATGAGGCTCCAATAGCCCTACCGAAGAGATCACCATGTGAACTACTAGATCCAAATCATCGAGAGTCAAAGTCATGGGAGACAACGCCACATAATTGACATGTGGCGGGGGTGATATTGTCTGCATGTAAGAACATTTTAGGGAGGTAATCCAGTCAAGACCAGCGAACTAAAGTTGATCAATAGTCACCATTCTTCCATCATGAGGGAAAGATATCACACAAAAAAGAGTGGATACAATCGCTCTCATGGTATAGACATAATCCCGCCCAAGGAGTAAAGTGAAATCCAAGGGTTCTCGGACTACCATGACATCAATAAAGACATTTTTCCCTCCCAAAGTTACCGGCAACTGAGGAAGGGTCCCTAAAGGTTGACTAGTTCTTCTGTTAAAAGCTAACATATTCTTTGTAACCGACACAAGCTGAGGAAAACCCAAAGCGTGCCAAGCAACAGAGGATAAAATACTAACGGTCACACCTTCATCTATCATTGTTTGAGGAATGTCCTGACCACAAACCTGTAATGTAATATGGAAAGGAATGTGAGAGGGAAGACGAGGTCCAGTTAGCGCACCCTAATCGAAACAGATGACCTCATTGCTTGGAGGGGGTTTCGTGGGAGAATGAGGAGTTCCCCCGAGCACGATAGATTCTGTATCAACGAGAAAAACATGGACAGTATCAGGTTTACTCACTAGAGGGAGAGTAGGATCAACCGATGATGGTATCAGACCGACCACATTGGCACTCTTCAGAGGAAGAGTGGGATTGACCTATGATGTAACTGTAGCAATCACCTTGGCACTCTTCGGATGAAGGGTGGGACTGACCGAGGAAGGGACTGGATCAACCACTTTGGCACTCGTCAAAGGAGGAGTGGGATCGACCAATGACAGAACCGGATCGACCACTTGGGTTTCATTATCTAAGGGGAGAATGGGGTCAACGAGTGGAAACGGATCGACCACTTTGGTGTCACTCTCTAATAGGAGAGTGGGGTCAACCGAGGATGAAAATGGATTGACTACTTGGGTTACTCTCTTTTGATGAAGAGTGGGACTAATCGAGGAAGGAGCCAGATCAGTCACTTGGGTTTGTGGCTCAATCGAGGAGGAAACTATATTGACCACCTGATCAATCGAATTGACCGGGAATGGAACCAAATTGACCAGTCCATCAACTAACGATGGGTTGAGGGAAATCTTATGATAACCTTTTGGAAGTTGAAGTTTTTCCATATGAGAAGAAGCCTCATCCATGCGAGGACAAAGGTGAGAATAATGATCACCTCTGCATAACATACAAGGGAATTTGACAGTTGTCTTCTTCTTACCAACCTGAACATCACTAGTTGATGAGGCATCAACATCATGTCTAGCAGAGGTCGATGTCTCGGAGGACCATATTTCTAAGACCTTGGGAATACCAGGGCAATCCCTCAGAAAGCGATCACCCTTACAAAGAGTGCAAGGGAATTTGGGTTTCAGATTCTTTATTTTAATCTTGTTGACCTCATCAACACTCCTAGTACTATTAACAATAGCTGGCTTCTTGGATCCAACATATGATGTTGTTGGGGCCTTGGTCCTTTTCAAGCTCTTCTTCTTCTTCTCTTTTTGTTTCTTCTTCTTCTGATCAACCTGGCTACTTGTTGTAAAGCTTTCACTAGACAAAGAAGGAGAAAGGGAAGGAGACTTAATGGGTGAAGAAGGTTAACATTCGACATGAGGTTGATGTGTGGGTGATGTACTAACATCTAAATTATTAGGTGCAGTTGAAACATTGGGAGGATTTGAGATCACCAAAGTGGGGAACAACCAAACCGGTAATCCAATGGTGAGTCCTGAAAGACTCAGTGTGGCAATGTACAGAGGACCAAAGTTTCCAAACGAAGGAAAGGTATAAGGTTCCCCAGGAGAAGGGGTTCCTCCATTGGTACTCTCAGGATTTGATGCCATTAACACTACCTTGACCTAAGGTCCACTAAGTAACACAACCAACACACGCTATGAATCTGAGAAGCAAACAATGAAACAAAATCTTCCCACAATGAAACCACTAGTTGGTGATGAAATCCAACGTCGTGAGATCAAAATAGGAAGAGGCAGGGATAGAGAGGGTGGATTAGTTACGTTGGCGACCTGCTTAACGGACTTACGCCTTGGTGCAAGCTTCCACGCAATAATTTTGGATTTACCTTCCAAGGATCCCAAGTGAGTTTGACTAATGTTTGTTCTAGGTACAGTGAGACTTCCCTTCACCGTCACCTTGTGTGACACCCTAAAGATTATGGCTACTAAGGTCACCAATTCGCAGTCAGCCCCTGGGTGGGTACAGTTGACAGTCCGATATGAATGTATGGGCAGGATAACAAGTCCAAAATCAACTCGAGAGGCTCCCAGACATAATCATCAATATACCCTCAAGTGACCCCCAATATACGATCCGACCACTACAAACAATTGAACCACAGAGGGATAATCTACGTAACTCACCCGAATGCAACCTCGTGTGTAACCCTTGTGTGAGAGGGGGATCCCATAAATCCTATACGACAATTGGATTTTCTCTCCCTATCGCAAGATACTAAGTTTGTTTGATAGCTCTGGAAAGTTATCCTTTCAACCTATTCCAAAGCCCTACACCTTAAACTAATGTAGGTTTGCTAACAAAGATGTAAAAAGTCTGATAGATTTTAGTTAAGTGTTGATTTTAGTGGTTGTTGTTTACTCAGAGGTGTATGAGAGTGAAGACTGATGATATTGTGACTTGGTTCCCAAAACATGCATAAAAAATGATAAGCAATCTTTTATTTCAATGAATGTCTAATTAAGGGAAGGAGAAGGATTTTCCTTTCACTGTCAAACACCAAGATGAAATGACCTCATGCAATAGTCCTCAATAAGGAATCCAATGTAATGCTAAAATGTTCATATGTGACTGATAACCAGTAGATGTAAAGCTTCCTATGTTAATCGGACTTCAAGAGTTTTGAGATTTAAACAATCTGGAAGCAAACTTCACATCAACCAAAAGACACCCTTGTTGTGATCAAACAAGAAACATAAAGTCAAAAAATCAAAAGGAAGGAGAAAGAGCTTGGAAAATATGAGTCAAATATCAAAAAGCAGAGTACAAAAGACCTTTGAAAGTCCTTACAAAGTTTTCACTCACTCGGATAAACGAGAAGAAAACGACAAATTGACTCCAAATCGTCAAGGACAAATTGCAAAGTAAGGACAAATGTCAAAAATTCCAAACAAAAGAGAATGAATTCTCAGAAATAAGGGTTTTTGAAAGCCAATATCAAGATGGACAGAGAGTATGGGACCCTGAGCAAAATCCAAAACCAAGAAATAGCTTTAGAAGATGAAAGTTCTGGAGAATTTCTCACAAAAATGGGGTAGGGCTCTTGTGTTAGGGGCACCAGAGCATTCCACTGCTCTGTGTAAGGCTAAAGGGGAGCGCTAGCACTCTGACAACATGAGGAGGGGAGCACTCTGCTCCAAAAACTCAGAAAAAGTCCAAAAACTAAAAAAAAATCAGTCAATCAGGGTGATCCTGATGACATAATGAGGCAATCAAACAAATCTAAGAATAAAAAAGACAATGTGGAGAAGATCAAATCAGTCGGCAAAGGGCCAAAACAAGATCTGGGAATAGAAGCAAAAAATAGAGCTCCTCCCCAGTGGAGTCGCCAATTTCTGTTGTAGGTGAATCCCCCTGTAGACAAGTGGATTCCCTCTTGGTCTCTAGACTCATAAGGCCAAGACAAAAAAGTGCTTAAAATGGACACTAACTTCCTTTTAGATATAATCAAGCTAATGAATGAAAGAAAAGGAGAAAGATATGTACCTTATTATCGACGTTTGTCCTTGCAAAGTACTAGCTGAGCTTTGATCTTGAGCTCCCTGATAGATCCTGTAGGACAAACAAAGATACAATGGACTTCCTACTCTACTAATATTAGCTCAATCATAGATCCATCTACTGGAGACAGACTCATATGGAACAAGCACAAGTTTGAAAGAAACAGGCCAAGCATTGATTATTAATGAGAACAAGTAAAGATACTTACAATCCTTTGAATGAAGGTGCAACAACCTCTTCCAGTTCTCCTTGTCCAACCCCTTTGCTCAAATTATCTCTACCGATTGTTTTGATGGCATCTCCCTCATGAGATCATAAGTTTGATGCAATTCCTAATCTCCATTGTCAATACCTTCTTATGAGATCATAAGTTAGGTATAATTCTCAATCTTCCTTGTACCTTTCACCATGAGAAGGTCTCCTTATATAACCTTGGAGAGGTTCAACCACTTGAGAGATCTTTGGGATGAGTTGAGGATTCTTCTCCTTCAGTTGAGGATCTCCCCTAAGATCATGCCTTAACCATCTATTCGAATCCAACTACCTTCAAGAATTGAGGGATTCTTCCCTTATTTGCCTCAACAAACCAAGAATTTGCCAAAAAAAGGGTGCACAGGGCGCTCAAGCACTCCCCCAAAGAGGCTCAGGGAGCGCCAACACTCCCTAACAGTGGGTAGGGGAGCGCTCCTCTCTAAAATTCAGTTTTTTGGTGGTTTTCTAATGGAAAAAAGCTTGTACATCCTGTCAAGTGCTTTATCTTCTTCCAAACTAACCTTTGAGGTGTCTTAAGTGTCTTTATGATGTCGTTAGAGGCATGACATATGCAAGATGGCAGTGTGATGTTTTTGACACTTGCAACACTTGTAGTCAAGATGTGACACTTACAACACTTGTAATGACGACACTTGCGACATTATCGAAGTGAGTAATTTTGAGGTGTAACAAGATTGAATCCCAACAATGCTTCCCACTGCAGCTGCAAGAAACAGATGGGGATCGATAATGAGCCCTTCGCCATCGGAGGCTATGTTATATAGTATCATTCCCACACCTCTGGCTTGCTTGAACACAGACCCCTTCACCACCCTCAGGTTATTCCCACGCTCACACAACACAAGTCTCCAGATTGGGCACTCTGATGGAAAATGAAGCCACAACGAGAGCAGGCTTGACCCCCAATTTGGTGCCATGGAATGTTATGGAAGTGGTGGGGTTTTCTTTTCATAAAATGTAACGACGGATCGAATCCCCAACAACGCTTACCACTTCGTCAAATCCTACAACAAGATGAGTTTGGTCAAATGCATGTGAGCAAAAGAGCTCCCGAGAGTGTTATGGATTGAGGCATGTTAGCTTGTAAATCGATGTCTCTAGGATGTCTAAGCTTGTGAGAACATCCTTATTGAGAGATGTCACTAAAATTAAGCTATCGGTATTAATGAAGTCCTTCGCTGGTAAAAATAATGCATCCAATTATTGAATATGATCCACGTCATCTAAAATAAAGAGAGCATGTGAAGTTGATATATACCTTCTGAGCATTCCTTTACCTTCATCAGTGTTGTGTATTTGCTCATTTGATTGAATTAAGTCCTTCATAAGGTTGCTCTGCAAGGAAACTGAAGAATTTTCTCTCATATCAAATAAAAAACAAGATCATTTGTATTTTAATCTCTGACGATTAAAGAATTCTTTCGCTGGGGTGGTTTTTCCAATCCCACCAAGACCCACAATCCCTATAACTCTAGACTTCCCACTTTCTTGCTGCAATGACACTATGGTTTCAAAATATTTTAATTTTTCTTCTGAGCCTTTTGGATATTCGGATACATGCAACGTTCTTTTAACATTTTTCAACAGTCCTTCCATGACGTCTTCGAGGAGCTGCTCTGCTCTGAATACCAGGGGAAGGTTGTAGAGTTTGAATTATCATATGCATTTCTGGAGTGATATAGTTGTAAATTCTAACCTTGTACAACATCTACTGCAAACTGATATTCAGAAAACAACAGAAAAGATACAATGGAAAATACAAACATTACACAGAGATTTTTCACCTGGAAACCCAAACCGGGAAAACCAGCATATATTATATTCATACATTGTGTTACATTGTTTACAA
>JZKD02S0106811.1:0-10389 GCA_000966675.3 Picea glauca | reverse complement strand
GAAAGAAGCTCCAACTCCCTGTATTCTCCGGCTCCAACCAGAAAGAGGCTACAACCCCCTTTCCTTGCCCCTTCCTTCCACCATGAAATATAAATGTAGACTCAACCTGTCACTACCACTGTCTCTGTCACTTCCACTGCCACTTGTTTCTGTCACTGTCACTGATACTGATACATCATCATCATCAACCAGATCCACTAACATAGATCAAATAAAATATCAAAATATATAGCCAACATCAAGTATCCAAAGCATGTGCCATATATTCCATGAACCATGTACCAAAAGATGTGCCTCAAACATATGTCATAACATCCAAAACCATATACCAAGTATATGCCTCAAACATGTGCCAACATAAAAAATATGTGCCTCTAACAATGAACCATAACATCCATAAATCATGTACCAAGGATATATCTCAAGCATGTATCAACTTCACAAAGACATGTACCTCAAACATATGCATCCATGTACCAAAAATCCTCTGAGACATGCATTAAGCATGTGCCAAACCATCCATAATACAAGCCTAAAAAACACATAAAAACATACCTTTACTCATGAAGAAAAACCTAGAGCATATCATCACAGACCAATTGACGAACCTGGTGCATATCGTCTTCAGAAAACTCAAGATAAAATCTTCATTGAATTTTACCTCAGACTCACTGGATAGAGGCTAGTTATCTAGTGGGTCATCGTGTGACAAGCCTCAATCAACCCATAGGGGTGCCTCGCGAGACACCCTAAGCCTGACCCGCAGGGTCAACTAAATTAGGGCTTCTTAGAAACCCTTCGCTCTCCTCTACGACTCTGAGACCTTCGACCTTTCTTCGTTGCTTCAGATTCACTAAGAGATCACTTGATAGATATATATTCACGAACTTGTGTATTTACAAATGAGAGGTTTCTTGAGGTGTATTTATACTTTCCAACCAAACTCCTTTACCTGTCTTTAGGGATGACCTGTAACTTTTAGTTGCAACAAATTTTCTCCTTTAATTAATTTTGGGCCGACTTGTAAATTCTTTTTGCAACCGTTTGGGGGCTTCTTAACCATTACTTCGGGTCTTCAAATTCAAGAGAGCATAACTTCTCAACCATGAGGAACCATGTGGCGTACCACCTACTATTGGAAACGACATGACAAGGACTATCCATCTATGAGGGTTTTTTCATGTACTTGTAATGTTCTTCAATCTCTTTTTCCTTAGTCAACTTTGATCTTCATGACCACATCTCTAGGTTTCTTGTAGACTTATTCAAAGAGTCTTCCCGTGAGGGCCATGCTCAAAGCTATGCCATAAGAGGACCACATTGGAGACTTCTTCAATTATACCCATTACTTCTAGAGGCTTCTATAATTCTTCTAAATTTGACCTCAGTGACAACCAATTTTCCAATAACCTCCCTCAAAGTCAGGGTATTCGGGTATCTTGCATGCTCCCCCCTATCACCTAGGTCTATGTCTAGACTTTGTTGGTGAAATTTCAAACCTAGGGTATGCATTTCTAACCATATCTTACAATCGTATGTCCATTTATATTCAACTTCATCAATTTTTATTTTTTTCAGTGTTTCTATCCCAACACTTATGCCGTCATCCTCTTTCCTTTCCATTCCTCCAACTCTTGATGCTCACTTCTTGGTATATATGAAACCGAACAATATATCCAACCACACTTGACATATCCATCCATCAGATCCAAGCATCCAAGCCATATATCCTTCAGAAACTCTGACCCAAATTGGCCAAGTGAGCATTCACCACTCATCTTCAGGCACTCTACATGCACATACACCCAACTCCCATGGCTTCACCATCCACACACAACTCATCCTATATTCTTTAAGTCTCCCATGGCCTTTAACATCCCCTAGGGATTTAAACCCTAGCTCTTTACTTCGAGAACCACATCTTTCTTTTCATCATTGTCAACCATAACTCTGATACCATATGTTAGGAAATAAAAATACGAAAGAAAAATAATATTTCAAATCATAGAAATAAGACACATAAATCACATGAGATTTATCTTGGAAAACCCAAACCAGGAAAAACCAACTAATAGATCTATTAGTTCCTTGACCAAACCTGGCTAAGCCGCCCAACCTCTTGGCCCTAACCAAGTGAGCCTTCACCCCTCACTTCCTGGCACATTACAATGGAGTATCACCAAACTTTTATAGACTTTCATTACATGTAATCCATGGGTTCAATTCCATGGGTCACCAATACCATGTGCCTGAAACCACCATTTTTGACCTAACAACTTTGACTTTTTCACCGAGTCAAGTTTATACTAACAATATGAATATGTTAAGATTTCATTTCCATAGGTAGTTTTACCTCATGCTAAGGAAGAGGAGTGATATTGTTGTGTTCCTTTTCTTTGGTAGCCGAAATTGGGGTAAGGCTCTTTCAATATTCAAAATCTACAGAGGGAGATGGGCCCATTACCTTGCTTATAGAGGTAGTGGGGTATGAATACTAGGAATTGAAATGGATGGAAGATAAGAGAAGATGGGATTTGTAGAAGACAACGACATATGACAACTTTTCTAACACAATCGTGACAAAATGGCCTCATGGGCTCCCTTCAAAGCAATCTTATCCTCTCATTTTGGAGGAATCTACAAAAGAAAATCATCACAAATTTGATAGTTTCAACATATAGTAAGAAGGTCTCCCCTCTCTACCTAAATTAAAAGAACCAACCACTGACACATAAGATGGATTCACTTCTATATTTTCCAAAAGAATAACAAACACAATTAAGAGGATGGAAAAGAAGACTCAGGACCATATTGTTGAGTGTGAGTAGAGCAATATAAATTATCTCTTAAGTGTGGATGTTAAAGATATGTAAGAATATAAGTAACAAAAGGATATTCAATGAGACATAAGAAATGGAGGAAAAGGTAATAATATAATCAATGTATTAACATGTCAATCTACATTATATAATACAATATAAAGTAACCAAAATATAATGGTCAATGATACATAACCAAGAAGATTAGGATTATAATACAAAATATAACCATGAATATGATACCTAGGATGAGAAATATATGCTAAGATACAAATCAAGGTGGTCAAGGACATAATGGGGGCTAGAGGGAGCCAAAGGATAACACCCCCCCGCCCAATAATAAGTCTGTAAAATTGTACCGTTTGAGTGACAAGAATTAGTGCCAAAATTGGTATCTCAAAGTCTTCAATATAATACTCACGATTTCAAATCTCATTGGTCTTGTTGGCATAGTCCATTTTGGGGAACAAAAAAACAATCAAGGAGGAAAGTTAGAAAAGGGACCAGAAAAGGAGCACGCACAGGGATACCAGGAAAAGCAACATGGGGAAGCAGGAAAGTCAAAGGAAGAAAAAAGGATGCAGATCGACCGCATGCATGAAGTTAGAATGTGGAAAAACCTAATCTAATTTGGGTTAGGTTTTTGGTAATTATTGTAATGGGTTTTAACCCATTTTTGTAGTATAAATATGTATTGTAAGATCCGAGGAGATCTAGTTGGTAAGAGTACGAATCTAGTGAGTGAGAAGAGTTATAGTTATTGCTTGAGCAATCTAGTTGTGGAGCTAGTTTTGGAGATGAGTCTTTTTTTGAGAGATATGCATGGTAATAAAGGGTAAGGTCACAAGATGTGGAGCTTGGTGCAACCTTTTCGACCTCACCATCACCATTATCAATAGCTTATGCTATATGCAGATCTAATGCGCATAGCGCAATAACTTAATGAAGATGAATAAAAGAGCAATGAATGCCAAATCTTTGTGGACATAGCCCAGGGGGGGTGAACCAAAGTAAAGCCTTGTTAATTTGTGTAGAATGTTGTCTTTATTCTTGTAGTTATTTAGTTATGCTGAATGGATGAATCTGTTAGTARTAAGATGCARCGCGCACTAGAATAGTTCTGATATTTGATGCAAAATGAATGTTAAATGAATGCACATGGYTACAAAATGATAKATCTGGATTAGATAATATGGTAGCAYGATAKATTTGATGAATGTTGAAKTAGAAAKCATGCCTAATATCCCCACATCAACATATCTTCCAAGGCTRCAGACATCTRGGTCCTACAGTCACCCATAAAGCCATCTCRGGTGAGACTTTATTGTGCACTYTGTGCGYAGTGTTKCCTTCTGGTCTTCAGAAGGGTCGATGGTTTGTAGGGTTTTGTTGGAAACCTAAAGTAGAACCCAGGTTAGCCCAATCAATCCAAAAAATGGTTTCATTGTCGTTTGGAACTCAGAAGAATAGATTGGAGGGGATTTGATGAGAGGACAATGAAGAGAATGCAGTAGTATAAGGAGATGTTCAGGCCAAGGAATCCAACTAATCAAGATATTGAAATATGGTTACCAACAAAATATCTCGAGTTCACATAGAAGGAAAATAGAAACCCTAAGTATACTCCACATTGGTATTTGGAAAGGTAAGTTTTTACTAATCTTCATGAGACATTTTTCTGTAATTTCCCAAAATTACTGCAGGAGTGGATACTGAGACTGAAGGACAATCATCCAACTAATCGAATAAGACCAGTAGAGTGGGCTACTGAGAATATTGCGCGGATACAAAGAGCCAATAATAAATTGGTGCGCACAATGGATTTCTAGTTAGACATTATTGTTGCAGGATTTGTTATTGATTTTGCAGTCGATACTGCAAAGTCTTACACTACTGTAGAGCATGATTTTTTGAAGGGACCGTGAGGAAGATATATTCGATCACTTTACACATCGATCAAGATTTTATTTCATTATAAGGAGTGATGACAATGGAGTCAGACAACTAAATCACTTTGCGCACATAGGGAGACTGGGGGAAGCACTGAGGACGATATGAGATATGGAGGAGGACCTGGATAGAGGTCAAAAGAAGGAAGCAATGGACCCCATCATGATGGATAAAGATCATATAAAGGAAATAATGGACAACGTGGGAACAACGGGCAGTGGAATACCCTACCAGTATAATATCAATAGGAAAATAGGGCAGTAGTTGAGCGAGAGGGCCTGGAAAATAATGAAGAGGAGGTAGAGGATCTCTATGCTATGGGGCAGATTGAGGACCTCATATGTGCCACATATGAGAGAAAAATCAGAGGTCAAGGGTCTGGCCTAGAAGAAGGTTGTCCATTCTAGATTAGAATTAGTGTGGAACCCACAACCCCATGTGCGACTAAGACATATGAAGAGAAAGAATTGTTTAGACAACCAACGATCAATAGTAGAAGGATTTTAGTAGGATGAGGTTCTAGTGGAAATTCAAGTAGAGGTGCGAATTCAACTAGTAGTAATCAATTATATACAACACATGAAGGCAGTACACCAAATTTCACAATGGCAGGACAAGATCCAACTATTCGGTTACCAGAGTTTCATGGAGAAGGGTCGGAGGACCCAGAGAAGAATTTATTCATTTGTGAGAATATTTGGGCAGCTAAACAAATCACAGATGAAGATACAAAAGTAGTGCAGCTTGCAATTACATTCAGAGACTGTGCATTGCACTGGTATATGGGTCTTGAAGTAAAAATCCCACAAGGAGCACCTACAACCATCACATATGTGAAGACGACACTAATCAATGAATTCCAACGACCAAGTTTAGAAGACCAATACATGAATGAGATGATCGAAATAAAAAAGAAGCCATGAGAATCAGTTTGGGAAATCGACCAAAATTTCAAGAGATTGAAAGGTAAGTTGAAATACCCCATCACATATATGCAACATAGGAACCTATTCATTAACTAATTATTGACACATCTTAAATATCCATTGAGGCAAGATAATTTCCAGACTTAGGATGAGGCTCTACAAGCAACCTTACAATTGGAAGAAAATCAATATAGACATACATAGCCAACTATAGAAGAGCTGAGAGTAGATCTCAAGAATTTTACATTTCAATTGAATCAGAACAAATGAAAGGAAAAGAGGGAAGTTGTCTGGTGTACTTTATGTAGAACATAAGGACATCATAAGAATGAGTGCCCAACATTTTCACAGTACTCTGGAGCAGGATTTTCGAATCCCTTATCTACAGGAGGACCATGGTGTGAAATATGTAGAACACATGGACATGATCCATATCATTGTCCCATGATCTAAAAGTGTCAAACAATGAATAAGAGTACATTCTGTAATTTTTTAAGTATCTAGGACATGAGGACAAGGATTGTAGAACCTTAGGAATGATGAAGGAGAGGACCTCAGATGCATATAGGATACATGATGAACCTATGACAGGTCCACCTGTGCAGCAGTATAATAATGCACAACAGTTTGTAGCGCCACCGCAGTATAATAATGTGCAACCACAATATAACCAAGTACCATAGTATAATACACTGCACATAGACAATCAAGGTAACGTAGGAGGATTCAGAGGAGGAGGTCATGGAGGAAGAGGATTTGGAGAAGGTAGAGGACCAATAAACTGTCACAATTGTTAGAAACCTGGACATTATGCAAGGGATTTTCTACAACCACCCACGACATGTATGTATTGTTGCGCAACAGATCATAATACAGAATATCGTCTGATACTTTTGATAAAGATACAGGAAAAGAGGAACCACAATAAGCAGAATGTTCAATGGATTGTTGTGGAAACTAGAGAGGATGATGGGAAGAAGATCCATATAGTTACTGGAGGTGGAAACAAGACATGAGTAGATGAAACAAAGTAGGATCAAAACCAACATGAGTGGGTCAGAAATAATACAACACCTCAACAACATTTTGATGTACGAAAAAAAAAGGAGGCCAGAAAAGAAATTTTGAAGGAAAATATTGCTTCTACTTTAGGTACAAAGCTAGGAGATGATGTATTAGTATATGATATGTCTCACCTATTTGATGATACCAACATAGATCAATTTTCATAACAAGTAAGCAATCTAAGAAACTTTTTGGGGTCTTGCTTGAAGTTGTTAAATGATAAATCATCTATACAAAAGTTACAAGGTCTACTAGAAAAATGCAATTCTGGAGAAGAGATACAACTGGAACAAAATAAAGTAAATCATGTTCGTAGGAAGACAAGAACAAATAGGGAGTTTAGATTGAATGCAAATATTGGAGACTTTAACATGGCTGGCATCATATTAGATTTGTGGTCCGAAGTAAATGGTTTTCCTAAGAAAACATGGGAATGTATGGGGGAACCTACATTGGGATATTCACATATTCAGTTGAAATTGGAAAAGAAACATAGGGTGATACCAATTGGTATATTGAAGGGCATACCCAGGGATTTAGATGGTGTGGGCACTATGGAAGACTTTGAGGTAATTGATATAGTGGATAACACTACACCATATCCAACATTGTTGGGACTGGATTGGGCTTTTGACAATCAGGCTATCATCAACTTGATGACCAAGAAAATGATTTTTGAATCAAAAGAATATAGATTCATTGCGCCATTAGATCCTTCATAAGGAGGAAGATATTTTGAACCTGCGACAAAGAACTTCATCATAGAAGAGATAAACCAGTTGTATAGAACTACCGCGCGCAAGGAATATTAAATTAACTCAACAACGGATGGAATGCTTAGGTGGAGAAGCATTAGTTCTTGTGCTTAAGATTCTAACACAGGATTGGAGAATTTGAAGCAATGATCGCATGAGATATCTACCAGAAGATGTGCAAGAATGACACACTCACTAAGATGGGTTGGAATAGAGGTAAGAGAACCTCCCATTTTTTTATGGTCAGAATGATTTAGAAGAATGTTTAACAAAGTTTGAGTTAGAATTTTTGGAAAGTCAAAGGTTACTAGTTTTAGACATTGACTTGAAAGATATACTTGCACATTGGTGGGGTACTCATAAAGAGAAGATTCAGAATTGGTATCAATGCAAAAGATTACTGCGCATCAAATTTGGCGTAGAACAAGAGAAGAAATATATGCAGAAATATGATGGAATAGGACAACCCAAGAACATGTAGACAGATGTATAAACCAATGGATATTGGTACCACCAGAGGAGTGACCACATCACTTCATTCATACATTGGAAGGAATCCCAAGGAATTGGTACACAAAACGGGAACTGCGCAGAGAAACTGCAAACTGGGGAGATTTGCAACAGAATTTTGTGATCACCTTTGCATTTGAACATGAGAATACATAGATAGATACAACACTGAAGTTGATAAAAGAGAGAATATTTGAAGAACTTGAATTTGAAATTTTAACAACTTATCAGAACCACAATCGACAGACAATCAAACAATTGTTACACTATTACCAGGTCACAGAAGATGACCCAGCAGAAGAAAACTCGCACGATATTTAGATTACAAAAGTTAAAGGAGAAAGCGAAGTAGAAGGGCCAAAGTTAGAGTCATAAGAGTTTTTTGCACCACTATAGATAAACAAGGTAAATATTGGAACATAAGAGAATCCAAAGATTTCAAGTATTGGTGACTATTGGGATAACTAGATAGTGGAAAGAATAACAGAGTCACTGCGTAAGTATTGTGATTTGTTTCGAGCGACGTTTTCAGAGATGAAAGGGGGAGCATGAGAACTTGGAGAGATCAAGACACCCTTGAGACCAGATGCCAGACCAATAAGACAGAGACCATATAGATTGAATCTAGTATATAAGAAGAAAGTGAAGGCAAAATTTGATAAAATGTTAGAGGTTGGGATAATAGAACCCGTTGAAGAATTTGAGTGGATTAGCCCTATGGTGGTTCAGGAGAAGAAGCAAGGGGGAATAAGGATCTGTGTAGTCTTGAGGAATGATGCCTGTCTACATGATCCCTTCCCTAATCCATTTACATATGAGGTCTTGGAGAATGTAGGAGGACAAGAATCATACTCATTTACTAATGGATTTTTAGGGTATCACCAGATCAGAATAGCCCCAGAGGATCATCATAAGATTACATTTGCTACAAAATGGGGGTCATCAGTACACAACGATGCCATTTGGATTGAAGAATGTCCCTATTATTTTTTCAAGGGTAGTGGTAGCTGCATTTAAGGATTTCATACATAAGTTTTTGGAGGTTTACTTAGATGATTGAACAATATTTAGCTTGTTAAAGGATCATGTGGAAATTTTAAGATTAATGCTAGACATGTGTAGACAGTGTCAAATCTCTTTGAATATTAAGAAATGCATATTCAATGCACCATT
Source organism: Picea glauca (assembly GCA_000966675.3). NCBI lineage: Eukaryota > Viridiplantae > Streptophyta > Pinopsida > Pinales > Pinaceae > Picea > Picea glauca. The sequence continues at coordinate 1,191 of JZKD02S0106811.1, read as the reverse complement.
TGGAATTTTTCTAGGCCATGTAGTGTGTAAACAAGGTCTCCTGGTTGATCCTGCGAAGATTGTTGTCATTGTGAATTTACCACCACCTAAGTTAGTGCGCTAATTAAGAGCTACACTTGGTCATACAAGCTACTATAAGAAGTTTATAAAGAGCCATGCACATATTACTGTGCCCATGGAGAATTTGTTAAAGAAGGATATCAATTTTCAGTGGAATGATGAGTGCCAATAGAGTTTGGACATATTGAAGGAGAAAATGGTGACAACGCCAATTCTGGTGTTTCCAAATTCGTCAAAGGAGTTTTGTGTTCATGTGGATACATCTTCAATAACACTTGGATCAATATTAACACAACCATGAGAAGGTGATATAGATCACCCAATAACATTTGCAAGCATGAAGCTCTTAGATTCAGAACAAAACTATAATACAACATAACGAGAGGGTTTGGCTATGGTGTATGTATTGCAAAAGTTTAGACATTATTCGTTAGGCTAACATTTCAAGATGTTCACATATGACTTTGCTCTTAAATACATGGTCAACAAGCTAGTGTTGGTGTTGGATATGTGTTATGTGATATATTCTTTCCTCAATTTTTGTGTCTGTTTTTGGGTGGTCCTCGATTTTTGTGTCCATTTATGGGCGATTTTTCGACACATGGTTTTTCGCCGATGGTTTTCTATTTCCGGTTAAGGAATTTGGGTTGTTGACTAATCTAGGTCATTGGATCAGGTTTTTGGATGCCGTTGTCTCCTATATGTATATTTTATTGTAAACAATGTATGATGTGAATGAATATAGAATATGTTGGTTTTCCCGGTTTGGGTTTCTGGGGGAAAAATCTGTGTAATGTGTGTATTTTCCATTGTATCTTTTATGTTCTTTTATTGAAAATCATTTTCTAGTAAAATATTGTACAAAGTTAAAATCTATAGTTGGGGGGGAGAATATGTAGATGGTTGTTGTTATTCCAAGAATTTTATTTTGAAGTAGTTGTGAAACCTGGAAGATTGAATGAAGGGCCTGATCGTCTATCTAGGATAACCCGTGGGGAAGAACCAAGCAGTTTGGAGGACAATTTTCCTGATGCAGAATTGTTTTCAATGCATATTGTTGATGAATATTTTGTTGATATCATTAAATTTTTGAGTAGAGGATTTGCCCCAAAGGAATATACCATTGCGCAA
>JZKD02S0106745.1:12424-24577 GCA_000966675.3 Picea glauca | reverse complement strand
AGCCTGCACATCCTTTCACCTTCCCTTCCTCCTGATGATCGAGAAATCAAAATCCTTAGAACTCTGAAGGCGAGGAGACCTTTGAAATCGCCATATAGGGATGCTATCTGCCGCCTAAAAACCAGTCTATACATACACGGCACGGCAACGCAAGACAGGTCATCCAACCGCACCGCCATTGCCAGTTTGGTATAAAAAAATTCAGACACATCCTGTATCAATCCCCGCTAAAGATTCCTTTACAGAGTAAATTATGGCGGCTCCACGGGTTCCTCACTTTGATGATATAATATATATTTCTATAAATACCATATCTATGAAAGTTTGTACAACCTTGAATTCCAGAATTGAGTTTTTAGTCAACGGTTTAGGATGGTCCCAGCGTTGACTTTTTAGGTAACGGTTTAGGATGGTCGAAATCCACGCTTACGTTGAGTTTTTAGTTAACGGTCACATCATATTGGTTTAGGGTGGTCGAAATCCACGCTTACGTTGACTTTTTAGTTAACGGTCACATCATATTGGTTGAAATCCGATGAAAAAATCTATTATATGATGTGAGGGTGATGTGGTCCAAGCCCGCAAAAAAGACTCGAACTAAATATTTGGTGCAAATGGTTTCGAGTTTTAACACAACGGTGTGAATATTATAGTATAGATACATTTTCATTATGATTTATTAATTATTTGAAGGGGTCCAAAAAATTATTGTGATGTAAATATTTCTCTTTGAAAGTTGCTAAATTAATATTTATTTTTTATTATTCAAATCATATTATTTGTTGATTCAAATTAATTAGAAATAATACTAAATATAATTGTCTTTCTTAGGATGGATGGGATGGACGCGGCTAGGGTTTCCTTCTCTAGGGTTTGCAGAAAATGGTATTTTGCCCTCCGTTTTCCCTACCGTTGATGTCAAAAGATACGTTAGGGTTAGTAGTTTCATGCGCCATCTTCGATCGAGTTTACTGTTATTCTCGAAAGAGAAACGCACGAAAACATATATGGAACTTGATGGATTTGCAGTAGGGATTGATGGTTCTTTTGCCCAGGGAGGGTGAGGAGTTTTTGTCCTGTGAGTGCATAATATTCCAAACAAATGTATAAAAATAGTAGAGGAAGTCATTAAAGGGCACAAATGTGTAAAAGTTTTTCAAAAAAGTTTGTTGAATCTGATTAGCATTTTTTTGTTCTCACTTGAGACAAAACAGTTGAAGAAAAAGTATATGATTATAAGCAGGAAAGATCGTGTCCTAGAAAGATAAGTGATCTTCTTTGACCGATTTCTTTTGCACTGCTACAATCTCCCTAGTTCATTCATGATCGGAATCCGGCCGGCCACATCAGTATGAGTTTCACGGGTCAAAATCCACGCGACTCGAGAATCCTATCTATAGCTCGTTGAAACTACTTATAAAGAGGTAGTTGTTGAAGAAATTTGAGTTCTGAACAATTAAAATTCAGAAATTCATGCCCCAGTTTCATATAAAAAGTCGTGAGTATGCCTGGATGATAGTTGACGTGGGAAGAGGGAAGTTTGGTGAAGAGACCTGGCACGGGAGCGTAAAATGAAGACTGGAACGTATAGAATCTACAAGTACGTGGTTGTAATATACCAATTTTTTTAGTGGTCTAGGGTTTCTTTGCATATGTGTTTTGATGGATTCCGAGCTTCAATTGGTTGGATTACTCCAAGGAAACAATCCGATCTTGTAAGAAGACATTTTTGTCTCCTATGGGTTTACCGATCTCAAGGTCTCTAGGGCTAGGGGTTTTGGACCAAACACTTTTTCTCTTTCAAACTTTGGATAAGGGATGCACTGAAGACACTTGACAGATCTATGCCCCCACATGAGCACTAACCACTAGCACCAACCTACAAGTGGAGTCTAGTTGGCAAGCATAGGGCATTTCACGCTCTTCCCGGGTGGCCACATCAAAAAAGAGTGGTGGTGTTCTTGTGTTTGTAGTCAATGTGACCATAGGAAGGAGTAATGGGGGTGTTAGTGGACTAGAGGTGCAGGTTTCGTCATAACTATCCAATCTTCAAGAGGAGCGGGTTGGATGTGGAGTTGGGCCGAACTAGAATGATCCAGGGTTAGGGTCCATCGATGTGAATTTTTAGTTGAAATATCTACAGGATGGTGGGGTTATTCATGTCACAGATCAATGAGGGAAGAAGAAGCGAAAGGTGATTAAATCAAGGGAAGGTGGTATTTCTTTGGTTGTTGGTGAAGATATTTGGGTAGAGCAAATTGGATTGTAAGCAAGAAAGAATTTAGTGGGAAAATTCCGGTCTAAGTAAAATTACCAAGTATTTCGATTTGTCAATGGACTAGAGGTGTGGGTTTCGTTAAAACTGTCCAATTTTTAGGAGGAGTGGGTTGGATGTGGAGTTGGACCAAACTAGAATGATCCAAGGTTAAGGTTCATCAATGTGAATTTGTAGTTGAAAGATTGTCCTCCCCCTTAAAAACAACCTTGTCCTCAAGGCTTGAGATGAGGAAATTGTTGCAGAATAGTAGTTGGCTCCCAAGTGGCATCTGCTGGAGTTGTATCTTTCCACTGGACTAACACTTCCTTGATGGTTCGTTGACACGAACGACACTCACACTGGTCCAAAACTGTTTGTGGTTGTAGCCAAATGGAGCCTTCTTCGTCCAACTCAAGAAGGTTGGTTTCAGTTTGACACTTAGTTCCAATCACCTTCTTTAAGCAGGAAACATGAAAAACATGATGGAGCTTAGAATGAATGGGCAAAGCTAACTGATAGGCAACCTGTCCCACCCACTTGAGAACAGTATAAGGACCACAAAATTTGGGCGCCAGTTTCTGACAATGGTCAACCTTGAGGGAATTTTGCTTGTAAGGTTGCAGTCGAAGAAACACCTGATCCCCTTCTACAAATTGACGTTCAAAGCGACCTTGATCTGCTTGTTGCTTCATGCGATTTTGGGACATGACCAAATTCTCTTTGAGGGTTCGGAGAATAGCCTCTCGAACTGTAAGTGTTTGGTCAACTTCTTAGACCTTTGAGACACCTGACAAATATGAGAGAATTGAAGGTGGATTTTGTCCATATACCACTTCAAAAAGAGTCATGTAGGTAGCTTTACCGTAAGAAGTGTTGTACCACCATTCAACTAGTGGTAACCATTGGGCCCATTCATTTTTCCTTTCCGATGCAAAACACCTCAAATATGTTTCCAAACACTTGTTGACCACTTTAATTTGACCATCACTCTGGGGATGATAAGTTGTGTTGAGACGCAATTGGGTGCCTTGGAGCTTGAATAGTTCTTGCCAAAAATTGCTGGTGAAAGTTGGGTCACGATCAGAAATAGTAGACTGCGGCATGCCATGAAGCTTGAAGATCTATGAGGGTCACATGAATTCCTAGTCTACCCATGTTCCCTCTCTTGGACAAACTCTATTGTAGGGATCGAAGGACCAACCTCTCTCCCAACATCACCTATAAGTATCGCGTGACAGGATAATGCTATACAATTGTTGTGTTGCACCAGGCTCCAAGTCAAGGTGGATATGGATGCATGTGTATGGTTGATGATTTCTTCGATGGGAGGATGCTAAGAAGGGGGTTATGCCTTATCCTGGGAGGATGAGAACCTAACATTGGGTCACACCTAACATTTTCTCTACCTATACGAACCCATGACCCACCCCCTAGAATTCACCAATGTCAAAGTAGTTGACATGAAGACCTAACGTAAACTCTATCCATAATTTCCTAAGAAAATATAGAGGCACCTCCCTATTATTGCAAGGATATTTGTCAAAAACCATAAACCACCTATCCATCCAATTCTCTAAAAATGGTTGGTGGGTGCAAAATTCCATTCAAATGCATCTCTTTGTGATTGGTGGTTGTACTCCTATTCTAGGATCAATGAACAATGTCATCAACTGTTGTTTTGTAATGTTTAGGTCTCTAAATTGGCTTTTATCTAGCCCATTTCTGTAAATTTCAAACATTCTAACCTTGTAATTAGAAATATTACTTAATAGGCCTTGGGCACTTGTAATGGAAGATATAATTATGTCTAGGGAACTGGATAGTGACAATAGTGAGGGATCTCTAGTACTCTATAAGTCTTGAACAAGAGTTCTAAGAGACCTCAACCTTCATCAATTTTCATGTTTATATTTGCCGGTTGTGGGTTGGGGTTTGGTATGCCTCCATGTGGTGGTGTTGAGTTTGGGTTTTCTATAGGTTACATGTTAATTGAGTTTGATGTAATTTAGTAATTTGGAAAATATAGTTTAAGTTTATTTTTTAAACATTTAAACAAATTAGGAATTAAAAAAAAATTGCAACCAAATACATACCTAGAATCAACTGGAGATGATGCAAGGAGAGTTTGGATTCCACATCAACAAAATTAAACTAACAATTTGTTCAATATCTCTTTAGAATGTGTGGCACGAGCAATCTATTGATGAAATAGACTTACCACACCCTTGTTTTTTGCATTTATGTAGAGGAACGTGAATGCTTTCCTAGAGCGCATGCACGTTCCTAAGAATGCATGTACGCTCCAGGAATGCACACACACTCTTAAGAGCATGTGCACACTTTTGTTGAGGGGATGGCATGGCTTCCTTTGTGGTGGTTTGGGGGATGTCGATGGTGTCACATCAGGAATGCATACACATTGCTAGGAACATGCATGTGTTCTTGCGTGAGTGCATTCATGATCACTGCGTTGCGACTTTTTTGTCCACCAACTTCGTGCAAACACCCTGTAGAACTCTTCAGAGATGATGAGAAATATACAAAGAACAACACCATGAAGTCCACATTTAAGGTAGCAAGCATTCATATACTAATAGGTTGATCCATCAATCAAAGGAATGCAACATGAGGAATACTAATAGATGAGCGCCCATGACCATGATAATCCATCAAGGGGAAAAATGAGTTTCCTCCGCCTAAATGCCAACCCAATCAAATTAAAGTAGCATCTCCAAGCATACGATTGTAATCCAAAACTATCACGAATGGAAGAAACTCCATGAAGGTGTGTACCCCAAGTCCATCCAATGCTCCATATATATCATCCTAAAAGTCTCGTCATGTGATGAAAATCATATGCTTACTCTTCATACAATAAGAGGGATAACAGAGTGAGAGCACCAAATCTCCTCTGAATCAAGCCAAAAGAGGGTCATCGAACTTAGATCTATGAATATTGAAAGCCTCCTGTCCTGTCAAGTCTCAATGATGATGATCACTGCCAGACCACTTAGCATGATGATGATCATTGCCATACTTCTCAACTTTAAGTATGTAGTCTTTGTCAACTACCAAAGGTTAAATGGTAGTAAGTTGCATGGAGGTGACCAACTATGAAGCAAGATCTCTCACTATCTCATAAGATAAATGGTAAATTTTCCTTTGTCTCAAGTGAAAATAGTGCCAAGTAAAGACTGGAAGACCCAATCGACCCTCTCAAGTCTCAATGGTGGTGGTAACTACTAGACCATTACCAATTATGAAGCAAAATATTTCTTTATCTCACAAAAAATGGTGAATTTTCCTCTATCTCAAGAAGAAATAGTGCCAAACACTCGATGCACTAAACAATATTATCCAAAATAGTTCTCCAAGGTCCTAGTTTCCGAGTCATCCCAATGGGAATCAATGCACTCTATTGTCTAGATATTGCCATTCATTAGTTCTATCTACTTCTACGTACCAACACAACATAGAAGGCTACCGACTACTTCTATGTATCAACGCAACATAGAAGGCTTATGTCACCCACCACCAATCCCATCTCTACATATCCCAAACCCAACATTATACTTACTAGAGTGAATTAGAAATCAGAAAAATGATATATTAAATAAATAAAAGGAACAATATAATTTCACGCTTAAAGTAAACTAGAGGGAAAAAATATTTGTAAGGAACATATTAATAGAACTAACCTATCACTACAATAGCACTACATAACAAGCATCCATCTTAGCTCCAAATCTATCATATACGAATAGGGATCAAGTTACTTGGAGAAAACTTTTTTTAAATTGAAAACACTCAAGGAAAGTTTTGCACCTCTAAGGATTTTATTTGGACTTAAGATGGATCTATGTTGGTTGATTTTCAATTGATATATATATATATATATATATATATATATATATATATATTGCTTAAGGTGGACATTGAAATATATATTTTATTAATAATTATATTTTTTAAATGGTACTTGTCAACTCCATATTGAATATGAAAGGAATTACACATCTCCCTCATACTAGGTTGTAGAAAACACCTCTTAAAACGAATACATTATAAATTAAGTAACAAAGCATAATAATAATAATAATTTATTTTTAAGATCACAAAGTAACCAAATACTAAATTTATGCATGAGGTATCATTATTTTTGAACAACTAACAACTATTTTATTGCTTAATATACAAAGATGTGAAGTGTACATACATATACATCATAGTGTGCATATTTAAGTATTAGTAATTAATGTGTTGCATATAAGGTGTATAGAGGATGCCACACCAAGCATTGTTGCCTTGTTTCAACAACTATACTAAGTTGAAATGCATTACACATGGTGTGATCATTTTTGTTAGTAATTTCTTATTTAGATTGCAAATTAGTGACATCCAATGGATATGGAGAAAAGTTAATAATTTACCTTCTTCCATGTCTATTGGATAACTAAATCTGCAATCTAAACTAAGGTATGTAGTTTCATGTTCAATGAATTTTTTTTTTCTTCATATTTTAAATTTATAGCAGGCATCGAAGGGCTTCTCATTCACTTGACAAATAATTAACTAAATAAAAACTAGATCTAATTAACCTTGTTTACAAATAATTAAATTAATTTTTTTTTATGTCTATGACTCTCCGCTCCACTACTAAAAGTGTGAATAGAAACTAGAGAGTTCTGCATCTTTGCATAATGTATATTGACTTTCAAAACTTATATTGACATCTTTAAAAATTATTGGCATCTTTTGTAAATGATAATTTTTAATTAAGGACTCGAGTTCTAAAGGCGAAATGACTTTCCATCAAAGTTCAATTTTACATCAATCTTACGAGTGGTGTACATTTCTCAAGAGTTTCACAAGATGTACAATTCAAATTAATTACAAATTTATCCAAATTTTGTGTTTTTTTATGAGTTGGGTGGAAAAAGCATTTGCAAAGTTTAATGAAAATTAGAATTGTGGACAAAATTATGCATTATGCACTAAGTTAATGATTAGTATCCTCGAGGTGTAGGACAGTCGGTGACGAAGTGTGTTGTTAAGACACTCTGTGTTGTTAAAATCACCTATTCGAAACCACCATTATTTTGGATCAGTAAATATAATGAAAATAATACACTAAAAATCATTAAATTAATGTATGATACATATTATTTAGACAAACAATATTTGCTAGATAAACCTTTTTTAACATAAATGATATATTTAATTTCATTTAAAAATACTTTTTATAAAATATATATCTAATTTCATTTAAAAATAATTTTTTAAATCAAACCGCTGGTCAAAAAAAAACCATTTGATTCTTTATCCTAATTTAGAAAACCGTGAATAAAATTATAATTTCACCTAGTAAGAGACACACAAACGGATGAGAAATTCCATATTGTTTGAACTTTTTCCATAAAATTTGAATAAAATTAAAATTTGGCAACTAATAATACATGGAAGATTGTATTAATTTTATACACATTTAAAATTGTTTTTTATTTTTTAAATAAAATTATAATTTCACAACTTGGAGAATTGCAAAGTTTTAAATAATAAATTCAAAATTGTTTAATTTTTTACATAAATTTGAATAAAATTGTAATTTTACAACTAACTAATTTGCTAGTGAAAATTGTGTTTTTTTTTTATAATGAATTTTTCAATAAAATAATAATAATAAGTTTTTTTTAATTAATGTTATTAATTATGAATTTTTCAAATTTTAATAGTGTAATTGGATTTAGAGAGTTTAGTTTTGTAAGATAGTTAAAATTAAAAAATTAGTAATAGTTTAAAAGAGACACCAAAAAAATCCAACATGTTAAGAGTTGATGTAATCTAAAATAAATATAATAATTAAATGATTTTCATCTCTTCTATTTACACATATTGTCCATGCTATGTTGATGACCAATGCAATCCAAATGCTATGTTGATGACCAATGCAATCCAATTACCGAAAAAAAACAATAACTAATTAAAAAAAAAAAATACAAATATTTTGTCCAATGACTAGAGAGAATAAAGAAGGATTGTCTTTTGTTTTTGTTGTTAATTCACATGAGGTTACAAGTCACGGGATTGAATTCACATTAATTCGCATGAGGTGAGGTTACAAGTCAAAAGGATTGAATTCGAGACGAAAAAGGAATGGTTAAAGTGATTGAAATTGATTCCAATCACTTGGTTGAGTGTGCTCTCAGATATTAATATAAGGTTTATTTGAGACATTATTTATTATTATTATTTTTCTTCTTCTTCTAGAGTTTCACTTAACTGTTAAATTTTTTATGCATCTTTTTCAAAGCTTGAGTACATGTCTTTGTATCCCTTCCAAGGTATGAAGTACAAATTCAATGTAGTGTTATAATTGCAATTATAAGTTTACAAATTCAATGTAGACTTATAATTGCATGGACAATTAATTGTTTATCTTTAACAACACCATTGTGTTTAAAGATGATTTGAATAATCAATTTTACGTCATCATGTAATGTTTTTTTAAAGAAAATCATATTTAATGATCAAAATTAACGTTACTTTCCTTTCTCTCCCAAATTTGTTGGAGGTATCATTTAAATCTAATATATTTGATTTATTTTTTTTATACTTGGTTTCAAGATGTGATTATTTGGTATATCTAAAGTGTTTTAAAACATTAGTTTAAATGTGAAATTAGAGAAAAAAAAAGGGCATATTTGTTCATTGGTTTTTGAAAATCTTCCAACCACTTGTCTTTGGCAATGGGACTTTGAGAGTGTTTACTTTTGCCAATTGAGGAGTAAATCATGTCTAGGTATTATGACAAAAAATAAAAGAACACACACGCTTAATACTCCATGGTTTCCATTCAACATTCCCACATGCCCCCCTCATGGTTGTAGAAAGATAGATTACTATGCAATTAACTAGATGTTTGTTTGCATAAGAAATTAAGGATATAATAGATGGGATGCTAACAAGAATGGATCTCCTTCACAAGTTTTGGCTCTCTATGGTGTATAAAAAAACTCTATTTTTATATCCATCTTTGTTGTACTTTGCTTAATAACTTCTTACCCTCTGACATATCTGGGAAGTGGTAGGGATTGAACAAGCACCTTGAAGGTGCCCATTCAACATAGTCAAATACATTTCCTTCTTCAAATGATGATTAGTGGGGAAGGGATTCGTCTATATCGCATGCGAGGCTCTTGCTAGATGTCGAAGCAACAATGGCTGAAATTTTACATATGCACTTTGGTACCCTCTCTCCCTCCCTCCCTCTCTATGATATGTACCTCAATAGTTATAGTTAGTGTCAAAATCTCTCTCCCCCCTTATGAAGGATGTGAAAAAATTCCCTTTCATTTCTGACAAGTCAAAGAAATCTAATCTCATGCACTCAAACTAACATATCAACTTCATCAAGAACAATGGGAATTTGTTTTTTCTCATTCTATATAATTCTTAAAGCATGAAAGGATGAAAGAGATTAATTCTTTATCTTTGAATTTGAAAGCAAGATAACTTGATTTAGACGTAAAAAACACATTTAATTAGTATCTAGCCCATCAAATGTAGAATGCATTAATCTTTTATTAGTTTAATATTCTTAATTTGAACTTTTTTTTTTTCTAAATAGAGACTATTTTTTCTTTTGCATCAATTTGGTAATATGAATATACTTTTGTTTCTTCAATTCAAAATGGATATTAAATGAAATATCTCTCATTAGTTTTGAAATAATGATGTTTGATATTTAATTTCAATTTTCAGTTTGGTAAACTATAAAGCACATTTAAAAGTATATCTATTGCTTTGTAGTAATTATATTCAAGTTCAACAATCTCACAATGAATTGGTCAGGTAGTATCCATGCATGCGATATGTACTTGTTCTCTTCAATTGTAAAATTTATACATGGTAAACATAGGCAACACCATAGTGGACAATTTTGCCTCTAGCCTTGATAAATTAAACTGTTGTTTGAAAACAAATGTAGGCAAATGAAGGTCTGCATTCAAACATATGTGTTTCATGCTCGTCTCTTATTGTGTGGGTTAAATGAAAAATTTATAGAATGTGATCTAGGCCACATGCCACTTGTTTGAAATGAGATTTATGCCTAGGTCATGGAACATATATACCTTAGGAAAGGATAGTCATCAAAGTCAATGTCTCACAACTAATGGGAAATTATTGACATGATGATCCTTTTGGTGCATGATAGACTATTGATCTCATTTGAATCGGTGGTTTCTAGCCTCTAACTGAGTTGTACTAGTGACATATCTGGTATCAGGTCTATTTTCGGGTTCCGGATCCACGCAGGAAGAAGCAATCCTCGCTACCCACTCTGCATAATCTACAGGAAAAGAGTCCTTGAGTTGAGTATCGATCCATGACCTCAGCCTCCCTGTAAAAGTGTTGCTTGCCTCTGGAAAAAGAATATTGAAAGTCTCTATAAGACCTATTCTCTTCATATGGCGACTGCCCTCGTCAACCTGAACATACCTTATCGGCTAGTGGCTGGAAAGGAGCTCCAACAACACCACACCCAAAGAAAATGCATCTGTCTTCTGCGAGACGATGCCACTCGCTATGTATTCCAGTGCCATGTAGCCTTATGTGTCGATTATCTTCAAGATGGAACTATAAATTTAATAGATTCAACGCCCCTTAATTAGATTAATAATGTGTTGGTGTTCACAATTATAGATGTGTGGGGGTGTACAAAATATGTTGTCCTACCATATCCATTGTTATGACCACCACTGAACCATAGATCCATTGAGGTTGCTACCTTGTTGTATCTGAAAGTGTAATGCACATTGTTGAGCTGGACCCGACCATCAACCAAAACATAATAAAACTGTACATGAAATGATCTCACCAAGAGGTGTAGCCTAAATGATTCTCTCTCCTCATCTGCTTGTATACAAGTCACATTCTATCTTTCATAACTATTTTATTTCCAAATGAATACATTATGTATCAAGTCAAATTAATCTCATATCATTGATGTTGTGTTACTTTGGTTTAAATGGAGTAGGTAGCAAAAGGATGTCTCTCAAGGAAAGGAAATAATCAACCAAAAATCGGTTTAAATGATGGGAGAAATAGGAAGCTCCCATAGTCTGTGTACATCATGTATGACCTTTGTATAGTTAGAAACACAACCCAACAATTGAAATTCGCCCCAACAATTGATTTAAACACCCAAAAACTCATGAAAGAACCCAAAAATAAAATAAAAATGCCCAAAATTCAATTGAATTTCCCAGCAACTATGTTCATCACCTAGGTACAACCCATGAAAGAACCCAAAAATAAAATAAAAATGCCCAAAATTCAATTGAATTTCCCAACAACTATGTTCATCGCCTAGGTACAACCCATGGGTGATTGAAAACACCCCATGGAATGTAGTTACAGTTCAATGAGATTGTAATTCGACCCCAAGGAGGAAATGCATCAACCAGATAAGGGAAATTGACCAAGTAAGAGTAAAATTCGACCCAACCATGTGTTAAATTGACTAGGGAAAGAAGAATCAATGCAGGGAATGAGCAATCGGGCCCCTGGAAAGAGAAAATCGTCCAGTTAGTTGTCCAATAGTCTGTGGGTGATTATTTTCTAAATACATGGAGATGGGATTAGAAATATAGATGAGGAATGCAACAACTCTCTCACCACGACCTCAATCTCTCTTAAACAATTGAAATGGATGGTTTAATACTACTAGCTATTGTAATTAACCTAGGGATTGACATTAACCAATTCTACACAGAAATTGTGATCCGGATTTATGTAGGAACACAATGAAATACATAAATACACATAAACGCAGAGATGCAGTGGAAATAAGACTTCATTTCATTAATAACAAATGACTAAAATATGCTTACAGA
>JZKD02S0106734.1:0-24577 GCA_000966675.3 Picea glauca | reverse complement strand
CCATGGACATCACACTTCCATATCTCCTAGACGCAGTGGTTACTGTGGATGATATGATCGGAAAAGTACCAAATCTTAAGTACTCAAGCCAAGATGTGCGCGATGTGACCAAATTCCCAAAATTGGCTGAAGAGACATACTTAGAAAACACAATGGAAATTGTACCTCTAGGTAAACTAATAATGGAGCCCACATAGTGGATAACAGGGCTATATAAGATCGACATAATGAACCTCTTGGATATAACACACTTCGGGTGCGGTAAAAACATTGGGCTCTGTGTGAAACAGCTAGTAGCCCGGGTACATGACGAAATCCTTTGGATGGATAGACCAGTAAAATTGGATGTAGCATTGATTTCCAAGATTACAAGATTACCTACATTCAACACGTAGCCAGAGGATTACTTGGATAACAAGGCATACGAGAAGGAAATCATCGAGTTGGTAAAAGCACATTTTGGCACCAGTAGGGGAAATAGGGGAATTGTGTTCAAGGACATCATTGACAGTGCGATGAGGTTCACCGGCAAGATTATGGCTTGAAATTTGTTGAGGAAATACAGAAAAGAAGAAGCTCCATCATAAGACATAGAAATATCTGCGTAGTGAGCGAAAGGAGTGATGTTCATCTAGGCACCATACTTGTTGAACCAATTTTTGGTTGATTCTAAAGATGCATTAGATAATGGAACCGAGTTCCATTACTCTTGGATCATCATTATTATAGCCTTGGTAGGGTGGCAAGAGACAAATTTTCTAGCCTTCCTAGATAGGAAAGGAAAATGTTATGCGGCTAGATATGAGTCTCTCTGGTAGGCCAAGAATAATAAAAATCAACAAGAAAACAATACAGTGTTTGTGATGTTGGTGGAATAAATACAATAGCGTACAACAAATGTGTGGCGCATTCCTGGGGAGGTAATCCAGGAAACGGAAGGGATAGTCAGGTTCAAGGAATTCAATCATCATATGTGGATCTAGGCACAGATGGTTGGAGATGCAATATTGCATCACCAAGGAAGAAGTTGTCTCGATAATCAGAGACTAGCCTGCACAGTGGAATCTTCCAACAAAAAATCCATCTGCAACACAATCTACCAAGCCAAAATAAAATGTTGAAGTGGGTTCCTTAGAAAAAACAAACATCCCAGCCGACAACACTAAAAATGATGCAGCACGGAATTAGTTGTTAGGAAGAAGCACGGTTCCTAAAATACCAAGGAGGATAGCAATAATGACAAGGACAGAAAGCTAGAAACAGACCAGAAATGGGGATACATCACACGATGGTAAAGAAAGAGTCCAAGTTACAACAAGTGGGGTGTGGCCCTCACAAACAACAAGGAAGTCAGTGCAGGTAGAAGAGGTGTGCAAAAAGAGGAAGTATGTCATGGAAGACCTAGTCATCACATTGACAGAGGATGATGTTGAGTTAGTCACAGACAAGGTCCAAGAGAGGGGAGGAGAGGTGGTCTATATTGAAGAGGCACAAAGAAAAGAGATCATGGCCAAGCTCATAGAAGTACATGAAACTCTACAACAAGTATGGATTCAAGCAGTACCACAGGCCACAACACAACAAGAGGAAAAGACATTGCAACCCCCTACGCAAAAAGCAGGAGAGGAGACAGTACACTTGGTAGTACAAGGCAGGGAGACACTCACAGTCACATGCCAAATGATCAGAATGGATCATGAGACTGCGCAGAAACCCATGGGGGAAGTTGAGTAGTTTGAAGTCTCCATGGAGTAGATACCCACCAAGGCACTATATGGAATCCGAGCCAACATAATGAAATAAGTGCAATCCATATCCCGTGCATATGTGACTAACTTGGAGGTGGGTAGGGGGAGTCATCAAAATGTTACAAATCACCTACGACCAACTGTCCTCAGAAAAAGAGGAGGAGAAAGAATGTGTGGATATGCTAGAACAGGGGCTGACAATGGTATATAATCGCATCCCGGACATCGTGCAAGAACCATAGAGGAGCACAACGGAGAAGATAAAAAATATTTCACAAACAATTGAGGGAAATGGGCAAGAAATTGAGGAGCTCAAAGAAAATCTTAACCCTACGACTCCTTCAGAGGTTCAAGAATAGAGAGAACAACAATATTCACTCCAGATAGTGTAAATTGAAAAAGAAGTGAGGGAATTCGCAAAGTTGTTAGACAGAACCACGCAGATATGGACCATTTTAGAAGAAGATGAAAAGGTCCAACACTGGGACTAACAAGAGGAGAAAATCAACACTTCCATACAGAAGCTAAAACAATGGCAGAAAAAAAATGAGTATTACGAAACACTTGAAGGGAACTCAAGAAATGAATACTCTGCAAGCAGAGTTAAAGACAACACAGACAAATAAGAAAGAAACACAAACCCAATTGGAACCACTCTAGGAACAAGCAGCATAGATGATTTTGCAGCTGGAGGAAGAGAAGATGAGTATGGAACAGGCACAGTCATAGGGCATAGAATTGCTATAGAAAGAGATAAAAACACAGATAGTCAAGGTGCTAACAGACAAACATGTGAAGATGAGGGAAAAAGGAAAGGAACTAGAAGAGAAGTTCCACAGTTTGGAAAAGGCAGTACAGGGAGTGGCTCGGGATGAGCCACATGTCAGTGTTGGGGGCATGTTGGGCACAGGCCTATTTTGAGAAGGAATTCTATTTTGGAAACACGCCTATTTTTGGAGAAGGATTTGTTTTGGGGAAAGACCTATTTTTAGAAAGGAAGACATAATTTTGGAGCATGTGCAATAGGTGGCAAGAAAGCAGCATGCAGAAAAAGAAGGAAATGTAGCATGCAAGAGGAAAAGAAATGTGGCATGCAGGAAGACCAACCTAACCGTGATAAGGTTAGGGTTTCTGGGTAAGGATTGTAATGGTTATAATCCTATGGAATAGTATAAATAAGGACCTAGGAGGTCTAGGTGAGGGAGAGGAGATAGAGAGATATCATATCATAGTAGAGAGAGTTGATTATTCTAAATTTTGTAAGCTGGCAATGATAATAATCCTTGTAGAAGAGTCTAGTAAGGTAGTATTTGAAAGTTACGTCACATGATGATGAGCCTGGTGTGATCTAGTCCTCCTCACAGAGGGTTCTTAACCTCAATCTTGATTGTATTACTAAAGATGTAATGGATGTAGCACAAGATTTTGTAGCAGATTAAATAAAAGAGTAGAGAAGCCATATCTTTGTGGACGTAGCCCCAGGATGGGGTGAACCACGGTAAACCTTGTGTTTTGAGCGATTGTTAATGAATGTTTACTTTATGTTGATCATTATCTTGTGAATGAATGGTTAAACTAGCTATATCAGCATGCATGCATAGGTTTAAAGATGAATGAATCATAGAAGTACTTGAATAATTTACAAGGGTGATGCATAAAGAAGGAAGAACATAATCCGATATCCCAACTCATTCCTAGACTGCAAACACCTGACTATTACAGTGAACCATAAAAGTTATCTTGGGTGAGATTGCACTATGCACCCTGTGCATTACGTTTCCTTCTAGTGTACCAGGAGGGCCAATATTTTTTTATGGTTTGGTTGGAAACCTGTTGAGATCCGAACCTAGGTATGCCCAAGAAGAAGTAAGAGAGAGAAACAAAGCAACACAATTCAATTAGAGGCATGGGAATTTTGATTTTTGATAATTCATGTTCAATGTTAAAAGATGGAACATGTTTGTAAGATTATTTATGTTCAAACCCCCTTTCACTTGTTCTAGAGTATCAATTTTCTTTGCAATATATACAAATTATTTATCCTTATATTTGGATTAATTTGGGGGGAAACATTTGGGTTGTGGTTAATTTTCCTACTTAGCAGCATT
Source organism: Picea glauca (assembly GCA_000966675.3). Taxonomy (NCBI): domain Eukaryota; kingdom Viridiplantae; phylum Streptophyta; class Pinopsida; order Pinales; family Pinaceae; genus Picea; species Picea glauca. The sequence goes on along the minus strand of JZKD02S0106734.1, from coordinate 20,721 downwards.
TTTTCTAGGTTTGAGGTCATACTTCTTATGCATTTCTTCTTGTAAGGCATAAAAAAACCTTCTATATTGAGATGATGAGAAAGATTCTTGACTCAACTCATTATTTGGAACCTGACTTTTAGGATTGAGGGGATTTTTAAAATCATTTTGAGTTAGATGAATGGAATCATTATCATATTGAACTAGGTGAATTTCCTCTTGAAAATCAACATGTTCCTCATCCACCAGATCTTCAATTAAATTTTTATCATTATTATTTATAATAGGAGGTTGAATGGGTTATTCTTCATTCCTTCTTTCCTTTCTTAGGATTTGTGGGTTGAATGGTCTTCTGAACTAATTAGGATTTATGGGACCTCCCTCCTGAGGAGTTTTATTTGCATTATTACCCTCAACTTCAAATATAGACAACTTATTTGACATGTTTCTTATCAATCTAGACATATCTTCAATTTTTTCATCTTGAGAGTCTCTATTTGGATCAGAGGTACTCGCTTCTTGTTTAATTTTATTTTTATCTTTATCAGTCCAATATTTGTTATGTTTAATTTTTCTAGAGGTAATCATATTCCCCTAGATATCTATTACATCATCTTGCATCATGAGCATGATTAGGGATCTCCTCTCCCTCGACATCATAGAAAAATCAACTTCAAAGGCTCCAACATAAGTAACCTTTATTGTTGGCTGTGAAGGTTTGATATCAATAGGGATATTATTGTGAAGTTAAATATCATATTGAATTCAACAATAGTTTCATTTTGCTTTTTCTTTAATGAGCCAAAATCAATCAAATAATATAGGTGGTCTCTTTTCTCTCCCCATTATCTCATAAAGGTTGATTCTAATACTTTCAATGTACCTATTGTGGCAATAGGTAACCCCTTGAACCACTTTCTTACATCCCATTCCAAAGTATGAATAAATAATCTCATGAAAAAATCATGATGTCCACAAAAAGGTTATCAATGAAGTCTTGAAATGCAACCATATGCTCTTCAGTGGTGATGGCATTTTCCCCATCATGTTTTGGTAAGCATTTGAGGTAATTTTCAAGGAGGTCATGGATATTTTGAGGAAAATGTAGAGGGCCATATATGGTTTCTACCTAGGGATTTATTGGTGGTGGAGGTGGTGGTTTATTTCCCCCACATATATCTCCTATTAGTCTAGCCATTAGGTTTTGAAGAATGATATTATTGACTTCAAAAGACAAAGGAGATGTAGGATTTCTCAAAAGGGGTCTTAAAGAGGAATTTCCTACTTGAGGAAACTCTAGAGGAGAATTTTGTAGATCTATCATAAGTTTATGGGGAATTTTAATAGCAGAATGTGAATCTAAAGGTATTTCTGTTAGATCTACATACTAACTTATCCCATTACCAAAAGAAGGAGATGTATCTAAATGAGGATTAACTGTGGGAGAATACAGTTATCTCTCCTTGATATTTCTCTAGGTAAAAATATTTTCTAGATCTGGATAAATTGGAATCTAGGTACGATTAGGGTTCATCCTAGTATGCCTTCTTGTAGATTCAATATTTACTATTTTGGAGTCTCCATGTAAAAGATTGATAGTTGGTTTCTTGAATCTTATTGACCATCAAGAATCAATGCTTGCAATGTCATATCCCAGGTAAAAATGACTTCAAACTTTCATCCTGGCAACAACACCATTTCATATTTTGTTCCTTGATATGTTCCAAGCTATTAATGGAACTATGCCAACACACCTCAAGGGTTAAAACTCATATAGATCTTTAAATACATATTTGTATTGGAAATAATTTTTTGAATCTCTCTCTCTCTCTCTCTCTCTCTCTCTCTCTCTCTCTCTCTCTCTCAAACAAACAAACTCTGATCAGATGACTAATAACTCTCAACTCCAAGAGGAGGCATGTCACCATGTGAAATCAAAAGTTTAGAACTTTTAGAAGGGTGGATGGGTGAATTTTAAGGGAAACAAATAAACTAGCAAGGTATTTCTGAGAATAAATCTTGTAGCCTTTTTAGAGGAAGAAAAATATGTTGAGAAATTAAGAATTCAACAATTTGAACAGAATGAATTTAAATGATTCATACATTTAAACATAATAGAAACCTTCTACATATATCCAAAATATATCAAACAAAATGATAATAATTGGTCATACAAGATGAAATCAATTCAGATATCATGAAAAACATCACACAATAACATTGAATGTGGTGCTAATATTTTTCTCTCATATTTTATTAATGTGGATGTGATACAATAATCAGAATGGAAGATATGTCTTCAATGGAAAAACAATTAAAATGAATGAATATGAATGTGGAGTCTAGAGACTGAATACATCATGGTGTATGAATCTCTTAAGGAATGTTGACTTCATCATCTGTATGTGCCCGAGATCTATGATTTTGTAACCTTGAGTATAAGAAACTCTTTAATTCCCGAAAGTGTCAAACTCTTGAAAAAATGCACCTTATTTATCTTTAATACCCTTGCTCTCATACAAAATACCTTCTTGAACCTACTTACTGCTTCTATATTCCTCAAAACTACCTCTTGTTTTGGGAAGGGTCCCACATAGTAAAAAATGTTTTACATAAAATATTTACCTTATAAAAATTTACTCTTAGGAATTTGGGCGTGTGCCACTTGATTCTCCCTATCTTGCTAAAGGAATCATGGAAAACTTGTATATATGATTCCATGTTTTTTCCATGGGGTACTCATTTTTATTCATATTCCTCACCAGATCATCCATATTTGTGTATCTCTCATAGGATGATTAGGGAAGATTCTTGAAAATCACCCTTATATTATGCAGTATTTCAAAATCTCCAGCAACCATTTCTAGGACATATTTTCCTTTCAAAACTCCTTCCAATTTTCCAAACCTACTGTCATCATTTATGGTGTTTTCTAGCAACTCCTAGTATTTATTGTGTGTGTCTGTATATATCCATTTCCATCCTAGGGAAGTGGCAACCCAATCTTGATGAGATCAGTAAAAATCCTTTTAAATGAAGTTACCTCCATTGTCATCTCATGCAATTTGTTCTCAACATTTTTCATAATTCTTCTTTTTGTGTGGACCTTCTTAGAATCTATCACAATGCTGGTTTTATTAATGACATTGAGATCCTTGAGCTTCTCTTTGGTCCTGTTGTTCATGAAATTTATAATTTCATTGGCCAAGTTTGGATTTTTTTTCAGTTCATTTGTTGTTCTAGTTATATCCATCTTGGCTAAGGTGAGTAACTCAAGCTAATCACCTATTAGGGAAAATTGGGGCCAAATATTGGATACTAGAGTGGATATATTGTCCCAAATATCAAGTTTGGATGCTTTTCAAGCTAGATTTCCTATCACATTCATCTTTAATTGAGTTAAATATTTATGGGCCTCTTCCTTGGCACCATTTATTTGGGATAGAATAACTTATCTGCTCTTTGCTAGTTCTTCAAGTTCTTCCACCCTTGCATCTTTGTTTTTGAGATGACTGGTCATGGTAACTAGCTCCATTTCCTTCACACTAAGGTCAACCATTACCTTAGTCAAACCTTCTACTAGATCTGCCAAGGGAGATTGCTTTGTCCCTGGTTTTCTTACTTGCAAGATCCATTGGGCTTGTTGGTTTTTTAGGGCCGCATTTCTCTCTTGTAACATCTTCATGGCATTCTTGCTTTCCACCAACTAATTGTTAATTTTTAAGCTATTATTAGAGTTCTTTTCATTTCAACAATAACAATAGCATAAGATTGGATCACTGAAAAATACACAATCACAAGAGACACATCATTTATCCTGGGAAACCCTCATGGGGGAGAAAACCCAGTAAAACTTCCTTATTATAGATAGCCAATACAATTCCAAGAGATAAATCAAACAAATATAGAAAGTCCTCTCCCAAGGATGCACCTCTCTCTCTCTCTCTTCTCCAACTACAACTTTGAAACTTGTCTCTCAATGAACAAGTGAGTGTGTTTCTAAGTGAGGTGTTAGCCTCCTTATTTATACAATTTTGGCACATGCAGAAGTGTCTCTTCATTGGCAGGGACGAATTCTCAATCTGGGTGGTTATAACCACCTTTAATATATTATGGGGCCTCTTTAATATATTTTGGGGCCAACTTCTTATTCTGCCTATTACAATTATATTTTGACCAATTTGCAAAAGGGGATTTGGTCCTTTACAATAGTTGACATGATCAATCCGCAATGGGGATTTATCTAATGAATAATTCCAAAATAATAATTAGAATACACTTTGCAGTTACATTATTTCAACACTCCCCCTTAACAAGAAGGGTATTCTTCAACAGCATCAGGCGAGAGAGAGGATTGCATCATCAACAACATCAGGCGAGAGAGAGGATTGCATCATCAACAGCATCAGGAGGATAGCATCATCAATATCATCTTGGAGCACTTACTGACATATCTATAAATCATCGAAATTTTTCTCATCGGCATCATCGTCATTCTCAAAGGAATGCAATCATCATCTGCATCAATATGGATTAGTATAAAACTAATACATCATCATCATAGCACGAGGCTGGCTCATCATCACAATACTAGACTGGATTTACGTCACAGCTATCAAGCTAGAAGAAAAGTACTCGTCTTGCTTTACATCACATCAATCAAACTGGAATCAAGATACTTGTATTGCTTTACGTCATAGCAATCAAGCTAGAAGAAAGATACTCATCTTGCTTTATGTCACAACAATCAAAATGGAAGCAAGATACTCGTCTTGCTTTATGTCACAACAATCAAGTTGGAAGCAAGATACTAGACTAGCTTTACATCACAGTTATCAAGATGGAAGCACAGAACTAGTCACATATCATCTCATCATCTTGCTTTACATCACAACAATAAAGCTGGAAGAAAGATACTAGACTGGCTTTACGTCACAGCTATCAAGCTAGAAGCACATTAGTATTCACATCTCATCTCATTGTCTTGCTTTACGTCACAGCAATAAATTTGGAAGCAACATACTAGACTGTATTTACGTCATAGCTATCAAGATGGAAGCACAGTACTAGTCACATCCCATCTCATCGTCTTTCTTTATGTCATAGCTATAAAGCTGGAAGCAAGATACTACACTGGATTTACATCATAGAGGTTAGGCTGGAAGCACAGTACTAGGTATATCTCATCACAACACTGCTCCCCCTTTCGAGGAAGGTCCTTTTGGACTATACCAATCTTATCTCGAAAGTGCTCAAACTTTACACGAGATAGAGGCTTGGTCAACACATCGACAACTTGTTCATCCGTGCTAATGTACTGGAGCTTTATGGATCCTCTATGCACCATGTCACAGATGTAATGATATTGTATATCTATGTGCTTCAACCTGTCATTGAATACAAGATTCTCTGTCATCTTTATGTAGCTCTGGTTGTCACATAGGGTCATGGTTGCTTCCATCTCTAGGTCAAATAGATCAGTCAACAACTTATGAAGCCATATACCTTTGAAGCTAGCAGAACACACAACAATGTATTATGCTTCCGTTGTACTGAGAGAAAGGTTGGATTGTGTCCTACTCTACCATGAGATCATGGTTGATCCCAAACTGAAACAACATCCTAAAGTGCTCTTCCTATCAGAAACACTTCCAGCCCAATCTAAATCAGTTTACCCACTTCCATCCACTAGGTGAACATGTCTGGTTTCTACCAGAAACTAACTCAAGGTGTTCACGACAAAACAAATATATGGTCTGATTTTCGTCAGGTACATAAGAAATCCAATGATTTGTCTATACAGCATGGCATCAATCAATTTTGATGAAGTGTCGACCAGTAGCTTTAGCTTTGTTTCCATGGGTGTATTCATGGACTTTCATTCTAACATGTCAAATCTCTTCAGGATTTTGATTGCATACTTCCCTTGGTTAAGGAAGATTATCTCTGGGCTCTTCCATACTTCAAGACCTAAGAAATAATGCATTAGGCCAAGGTCTTTCATCTCAAATTCTGAGGTGAGCCTCTTCTTACATTCGGTGATGATCTTTTCTTCTCCAGTTAAGAATAAGTCATCCACATACAGTAATAATATCACTGGCTCATCGTTCATAACCTTGAAGTAGAGATTAGAATCTTCTTTACTCTTGGTAAATCCCAAGCTTGTTAGAAAACCATTTATCCTGCCATACCAAGATCTAAGAGATTGCTTCAATCCATATAGAGCCTTCTTCCACTTGAAGACATGAGACTTCCTGTATTCAACTTCAAATCCTTGAGGTTTCTCTATATACACTTTTACTTTGATAACACCATTTAGGAAGGTTGTCTTTACATCCATCTGGTGTAACTTCCACTTCATCTTAGTTGTAAGGGCTATGATGGTTCTGATCGAAGTGTATCTAGAAACAGGAGAGAATGTCTCTTCATAGTCAATGCCTTCTTTTTGAGAAAAGCCACGAGAGAAAAATCTTGCTTTATGTTTTTCAATACTTCCATCGGCAGCATGTTTTATTTTGAAGATCCATTTGGAAGATACCACATCGTGACTCTTTGGTCTGGGAACTATTTCCCATACATCATTCTTTATTATGGATTGGTATTCCTCTGTCATGGCGTCTTTCCATTCTCTCTTTTGAATGGATTCTTCAAAGAAAGTAAGCTCATTCTCTAGGATATCACACATCAAAGTCGTATAACTGGAGAATGGCTTTGGTCTCTTCACTTGTCTCGTGGTTCTTTCGGGAACACCATACATCTCTCCATATTGAATAATCTCTCTTGCCCAAGATGGATTTCCCTTATGGGAGATTGTCATCTAAGGAGGTTCTTGAAATTCTACTATGTCATGATCTTCTAGAGTTTCCTCATCAGGGGAAGTTACAAATTCCCTCATTGGTTCTGTAGCTCTAGGAACCTCCCTCACTGATTCTGCAATTCTGGGGATTATGAGTTCCTCTTCATATACTTCTTCAAGCTGGCATCTTCTTGATTTCTTGAGCATTGCATATTCATCGAAGGTCACATCCCTGCTGATCTCAATGTGATGGTGACCTGGTATATAAATCCTGAAGGGCTTGGAGACCTCACAATATCCCACAAATATTCCCTTATTTCCTAAGGGTTCCAATTTGTTTCTCTTCTCTTTCAGAATATGTATAAATACTAGGCAGCCAAATATTTTGAGATGGCTTACCTTTGGGTTCTTTTTGGTGAACATCTCTTCTGGGGTCTTGAACCCAAGTGCACTATGGGACAATCAGTTTTGCACATATACGGCTTTCATTGCTGCTTCTGCCCATAAGCACATTGGAAGATCTTGATCATATATCATGCTCTTCACGGCTTCCATTACCGTTATGTTCTTCCTTTCAAATACACCATTTTGTTGAGGATTATAGGGAGTAGTGAGTTCCCTCTTGATCCCAACATCTTTGCAGAAGTTCACACTCTTTTGAAGTGTATTCTCCTCCATTATCTGACCTGAGTATCTTGATCTTTATTTTGGAAAGATTCTCTATCAACGCTTTGAATTCCTTAAATTTGTTGAACACTTCATCTTTTGATTTCAAAAAGTACACCCAGGTATTACGAGAATAATAATCAATAAAATATACATACTATACATACCCACTGATGGAGGATGATGGCATTGGGCCACACACATCTGAATGAGTGAGTTCTAGGACTCCTTCTGCTTTGTTGTCTCTCTTCGAAAAATGGTTCTTGATGTTTTTCCCTTGTGCACATCCATTGCACACGCCTTCATGGTCAACCTTGAGTTCTAGTAGACCTATGACAGATTTACATATGTATGGTAGCGCCTTGCTGGATATTCTTCTATGCTAAAGTTCACATGGATTCTCAATGGCATGGGTCATGGCAGCTTCTGAGTGACCCTTTAGCTTATACAAGCCACCTTTTTCTTTTCCAATGATGATTGCTTCTTTTAAGGTTTCTCCNGTGTCCTACTCTGCCATGAGATCATGGTTGATCCCAAACTGAAACAACATCCTAAAGTGCTCTTCCTATCAGAAACACTTCCAGCCCAATCTAAATCAGTTTACCCACTTCCAGCCACTAGGTGAACATGTCTGGTTTCTACCAGAAACTGACTCAAGGTGTTCACGACAAAACAAATATATGGTCTGATTTTCGTCAGGTACATAATAAATCCAATGATTTGTCTATACAGCATGGCATCAATCAATTCTGACGAAGTGTCGACCAGTAGCTTTAGCTTCGTTTCCATGGGTGTATTCATGGACTTTCACTCTAACATGTCGAATCTCTTCAGGATTTTGATTGCATACTTCCCTTGGTTAGGGAAGATTATCTCTGGGCTCTTCCATACTTCAAGACCTAAGAAATAATGCATTAGGCCAAGGTCTTTCATCTCAAATTCTGAGGTGAGCCTCTTCTTACATTCGGTGATGATATTTTCTTCTCCAGTTAAGAATAAGTCATCCACATACAATAATAATATCACTGGCTCATCGTTCATAACCTTGAAGTAGAGGTTAGAATCTTCTTTACTCTTGGTAAATCCCAAGCTTGTTAGAAAACCATTTATCCTGCCATACCAAGATCTAAGAGATTGCTTCAATCCATATAGAGCCTTCTTCCGCTTGAAGACATGAGACTTCCTGTATTCAACTTCAAATCCTTGAGGTTTCTCTATATACACTTTTACTTTGATAACACCATTTAGGAAGGTTGTCTTTACATCCATCTGGTGTAACTTCCACTTCATCTTAGTTGTAAGGGCTATGATGGTTCTGATCGAAGTGTATCTAGAAACAGGAGAGAATGTCTCTTCATAGTCAATGCCTTCTTTTTGAGAAAAGCCACGAGAGAAAAATCTTGCTTTATGTTTTTCAATACTTCCATCGGCAGCATGTTTTATTTTGAAGATCCATTTGGAAGATACCACATCGTGACTCTTTGGTCTGGGAACTATTTCCCATACATCATTCTTTATTATGGATTGGTATTCCTCTGTCATGGCGTCTTTCCATTCTCTCTTTTGAATGGATTCTTCAAAGAAAGTAAGCTCATTCTCTAGGATATCACACATCAAAGTCGTATAACTGGAGAATGGCTTTGGTCTCTTCACTTGTCTCGTGGTTCTTTCGGGAACACCATACATCTCTCCATATTGAATAATCTCTCTTGCCCAAGATGGATTTCCCTTATGGGAGATTGTCATCTAAGGAGGTTCTTGAAATTCTACTATGTCATGATCTTCTAGAGTTTCCTCATCAGGGGAAGTTACAAATTCCCTCATTGGTTCTGTAGCTCTAGGAACCTCCCTCACTGATTCTGCAATTCTGGGGATTATGAGTTCCTCTTCATATACTTCTTCAAGCTGGCATCTTCTTGATTTCTTGAGCATTGCATATTCATCGAAGGTCACATCCCTGCTGATCTCAATGTGATGGTGACCTGGTATATAAATCCTGAAGGGCTTGGAGACCTCACAATATCCCACAAATATTCCCTTATTTCCTAAGGGTTCCAATTTGTTTCTCTTCTCTTTCAGAATATGTATAAATACTAGGCAGCCAAATATTTTGAGATGGCTTACCTTTGGGTTCTTTTTGGTGAACATCTCTTCTGGGGTCTTGAACCCAAGTGCACTATGGGACAATCAGTTTTGCACATATACGGCTTTCATTGCTGCTTCTGCCCATAAGCACATTGGAAGATCTTGATCATATATCATGCTCTTCACGGCTTCCATTACCGTTATGTTCTTCCTTTCAAATACACCATTTTGTTGAGGATTATAGGGAGTAGTGAGTTCCCTCTTGATCCCAACATCTTTGCAGAAGTTCACACTCTTTTGAAGTGTATTCTCCTCCATTATCTGACCTGAGTATCTTGATCTTTATTTTGGAAAGATTCTCTATCAACGCTTTGAATTCCTTAAATTTGTTGAACACTTCATCTTTTGATTTCAAAAAGTACACCCAGGTATTACGAGAATAATAATCAATAAAATATACATACTATACATACCCACTGATGGAGGATGATGGCATTGGGCCACACACATCTGAATGAGTGAGTTCTAGGACTCCTTCTGCTTTGTTGTCTCTCTTCGAAAAATGGTTCTTGATGTTTTTCCCTTGTGCACATCCATTGCACACGCCTTCATGGTCAACCTTGAGTTCTAGTAGACCTATGACAGATTTACATATGTATGGTAGCGCCTTGCTGGATATTCTTCTATGCTAAAGTTCACATGGATTCTCAATGGCATGGGTCATGGCAGCTTCTGAGTGACCCTTTAGCTTATACAAGCCACCTTTTTCTTTTCCAATGATGATTGCTTCTTTTAAGGTTTCTCCTTTAGTATGTTTCCTTCTGCAACCTTCACTATAGCTTCCTCAGGGTTATTACCTGTGACCTAGAACAAGGTCAACAAAACAACAATCAAGAATAATATCCTTTTGATAATATAAAGCAATGGAATAAAAAATCATCACAGTAGCTCCTTTAGAGATATCACTTGTAATTTGTCTGAAGCAAATATTAAAGGTAAGCAATACAATATGAAATGAGGTCAACACTCTCATAGTGTTTTGATCAAACATTCCTCCATGGAAACCTAGAACTAACACATGAAGTTTCTCCTGGGACTCATCTTCAAGAGTGTGTTTCTTTTCTTCCAAGTCTCCTTCATTCAAGATGACAAGTGTTTTCTTCAACCTATATTTTGTACTAGGACAATATGCTCACTTGACAAAAGGTTAGGTTAGAGAATAAACTCTATGATCTCTACTTTAATCCATGTAATAATTTGATCATAGCTTCAACATGCAACACTAATCAAAATAAAGTCATAATAAATAGATGCATATCAGAATAATCAAACCTGAGTTGCATTATTCTTCTGAATGTGTTGGATATTGAGATCCTTCTGGATCTATGGAAATAAATCCCTTCTCCTACAAATATTCTTTAAATTTTAACCATTTAAACATATGTGAGTGCATACCTCTAATAGAATTTGTAGGTAGTGGAACCATCTGGAAGCAGCGGTAATTATTACCAACTCTTGAAAATTTCAAGGGTGACTACAACTAGTACTACAACTGATAATTCAACTGGTACTGCAACTACAATTGATACTGCAACTGGTTTTGAGACTGCAACTGCAACTTAGAGTTTTATGAGGAAACCCTAATTTTTCAAACTTTAAATTTTGAAATTATGATCTAGGGGATAGATGTGCTGAGCTGAGGCGACTAAGATGGTGCAGTTAGATTTCTGAAAATCCAACTTTTACCCCCTCAAACTTGATCTGCGAATTTTTGTACTAGTGCTTATGTTTTATGGTACTTTTGGTACTCTAGTTTTATGGCTTTCTGGTACTTTGTGAAAACTAGGGTTTCACTTTTTGGGAGATCTAGCCACTGAAAAGTTGCGCTGAGGATGCCAAAGTGATCCTTGAGGAAGGGTCCACTTTTCTAGATAGTTTTAGGGTTGAAATACTTCACCAACAAAAATCCCTAATTTGCATGTATGACAATAGTGACATTTTTCACTTTCTCTTGTGAAAGATGCTCTCTTTAGATTATCTCTAAAACCATGTTAATGTTTAAGCTATTATTAGAGTTCTTTGCATTTCAATAAATAACAATAGCATAATATAGGATCACTGAGAAATACACAATCACAGGAGACACATCATTTATCCTGGGAAACCCTCATGGGGGAGAAAACCCAACAAAACTTCCTTATTATAGATAGCCAATACAATGCCAAGAGATAACTCACACAAATACAAAAAGTCCTCTCCCAAGGATGCACCTCTCTCTCTCTCTCTTCTCCAACTGCAGCTCTAAAACTTGTCTCTCAATGAACAACTGAGTGTGTGTCTAAGTGAGGCATTAGCCTCCTTATTTATACAATTCTAGCACGTGTGGAAGTGTCTCTTCACTGGCAGGGCCGAATTCTCAATCTGGGTGGTTATAACCACCTTNTTCACATGGATTCTCAATGGCATGGGTCATGGCAGCTTCTGAGTGACCCTTTAGCTTATACAAGCCACCTTTTTCTTTTCCAATGATGATTGCTTCTTTTAAGGTTTCTCCTTTAGTATGTTTCCTTCTGCAACCTTCACTATAGCTTCCTCAGGGTTATTACCTGTGACCTAGAACAAGGTCAACAAAACAACAATCAAGAATAATATCCTTTTGATAATATAAAGCAATGGAATAAAAAATCATCACAGTAGCTCCTTTAGAGATATCACTTGTAATTTGTCTGAAGCAAATATTAAAGGTAAGCAATACAATATGAAATGAGGTCAACACTCTCATAGTGTTTTGATCAAACATTCCTCCATGGAAACCTAGAACTAACACATGAAGTTTCTCCTGGGACTCATCTTCAAGAGTGTGTTTCTTTTCTTCCAAGTCTCCTTCATTCAAGATGACAAGTGTTTTCTTCAACCTATATTTTGTACTAGGACAATATGCTCACTTGACAAAAGGTTAGGTTAGAGAATAAACTCTATGATCTCTACTTTAATCCATGTAATAATTTGATCATAGCTTCAACATGCAACACTAATCAAAATAAAGTCATAATAAATAGATGCATATCAGAATAATCAAACCTGAGTTGCATTATTCTTCTGAATGTGTTGGATATTGAGATCCTTCTGGATCTATGGAAATAAATCCCTTCTCCTACAAATATTCTTTAAATTTTAACCATTTAAACATATGTGAGTGCATACCTCTGATAGAATTTGTAGGTAGTGGAACCATCTGGAAGCAGCGGTAATTATTACCAACTCTTGAAAATTTCCAGGGTGACTGCAACTAGTACTACAACTGATAATTCAACTGGTACTGCAACTACAATTGATACTGCAACTGGTTTTGAGACTGCAATTGCAACTTAGAGTTTTATGAGGAAACCCTAATTTTTCAAACTTTAAATTTTGAAATTCTGATCTAGGGGATAGATGTGCTGAGCTGAGACGACTAAGCTGGTGCAGTTAGATTTCTGAAAATCCAACTTTTACCCCCTCAAACTTGATCTTCGAATTTTTGTACTAGTGCTTATGTTTTATGGTACTTTTGGTACTCTGGTTTTATGGTTTTCTGGTACTTTGTGAAAACTAGGGTTTCACTTTTTGGGAGATCTAGCCACTGAAAAGTTGCGCTGAGGATGCCAAAGTGATCCTTGAGGAAGGGTCCACTTTTCTATATAGTTTTAGGGTTGAAATACTTCACCAACAAAAATCCCTAATTTGCATGTATGACAACAGTGACATTTTTCACTTTCTCTTGTGAAAGATGCTCTCTTTAGCTTATCTCTAAAACCATGTTAATGTTTAAGCTATTATTAGAGTTCTTTGCATTTCAATAAATAACAATAGCATAAGATAGGATCACTGAGAAATACACAATCACAGGAGACACATCATTTATCCTGGGAAACCCTCATGGGGGAGAAAACCCAACAAAACTTCCTTATTATAGATAGCCAATACAATGCCAAGAGATAACTCACACAAATACAAAAAGTCCTCTCCCAAGGATGCACCTCTCTCTCTCTCTCTCTCTTCTCCAACTGCAGCTCTAAAACTTGTCTCTCAATGAACAAGTGAGTGTGTGTCTAAGTGAGGCATTAGCCTCCTTATTTATACAATTCTAGCACGTGTGGAAGTGTCTCTTCACTGGCAGGGCCGAATTCTCAATCTGGGTGGTTATAACCACCTTTAATATATTATGGGGCCTCTTTAATATATTTTGGGGCCGACTTCTTATTCTTCCTATTACAATTATATTTTGACCAATCCGCAAAAGTGGATTTGGTCCTTTACAATAGCCGACATGATCAATCCGCAATGGGGATTGATCTAATGAATAATTCCACAATAATAATTAGAATACACTTTGCAGTTACATTATTTCAACACTAATGATATATTTGCTCTTTCTCCTCATGGATTGCTTTCAATTTTGGAGTCTTCACATGCTATGACTCAAGGATATTCATTCTCTTCTTTAGGACTTTGATTTTAGTGTCATTTTGTTTCATTAAATCTCCCACAACAATGGGGTATTTTGTATCTATACCCATATCTATGATCTTCTTTTCTATTCAACTATCCTTTTTTGGTTTGATCTGGTGGAAAATTTATCTTACTACAATTGTCTATTAATTTTAAGCACCATTTCCTCCATATTATTTTCATTATCAGAATACTAAAGAAACCCTTTGTACAAAATGTCGCTTGTTGGTGCAAGTCAAATATATTAATTGGTTAAATATCCCCCATCTTGAGTCTTATCTGAGTTGCTTTGTAATATGATGGAGAGAGGGACTTTGGCACTTTATATTCCAATAAGGACAAATTGAAAGTGCCTTGTTGGTAATCAACTATTGATAGAAAAACAATTGTGGTTGTATCCCCACATGTTTGAAGATATATCTCCTTTTTTAGCTCCCAGTTCTATTTTTTTATATCTAGGTAACACGATAACAAATAAGGTTATTTCTCTGTTGATCCTTCACCTGGAGAGGTTTTCTTGATTCCTCTTGTTGACAAGATACCTGAGGAGAGATGTTAAAAGGTTAGGGTTGGTCCCTTATGCATTTCCCCGGCCTCACTTTCCCCTTGATTTATTTGCAACATTCTCTTCCCTTTATCCAAGGCTCCTATCATACTATCCTCCATTTCCACTTCTTCACCTCCTTTGGGATTTTTTTTATGTTGATCATCCACCTCCATTCCAGACAACAACTCTGAGAATGTATTCTTATTAGGTTCGGTAATCTAGATGTGCTAGCCTGGTGAGGCAACTTGACTGGGGATCTCAATTCCTAGGATATGTCTGATTTCCTCCCAGGAATCAATATTTGCAGCTCTTTCCACCAAATCATTGGGTCGGTTCTTATAGGTTGGCTTCCTTGTTGAGATGACACAATATGGGTCATATAACCATCCCTCCCATTTGTCAAAATCAAATTTCTTGAGCTTCTCTTCTACTGTGTCAAAAGTTATCCTTTGTTGAACCAAAAAGGGACCAACCTCATGTGGTAATGGGAAGGTAATGGCCTTTATGTATTGAGAAAAGAGGAAGTGATCTACCCACAACATTTGTTTGATATATTTGAAGGAAAAAAATCCTTGGTATTAAGAAGATAGGGAGTTTGTAGGTTCTTTCTCAAAGCCATATACCCTTATGATGGTATGGTCTTCAGCTAGATAACAATATCATGTCCTAGCATATTTTCTTAGCTAAAAAATCTATATTATCTCTAGGAACACTCTTGGAAGTGGAGTGTCACGTATCATAGTGTAAATCACATTCATGTACTTATTGACATAGAGGCTAAGACCTCTATTTTACTCTTGCTTCCTCATCTTATGGATCCATTCAATGATTATTTTTAGATTTCCAGCTTCATCTATGATATTTATTCCCAAAGCCTCAAAATATGGTTGGTTTTGAGATAAGATGAGGTACACAAGGTAAGATTGGTATCTGAAAGATATGGTACTATGAAAATATATCAATTAAGTCTTCATGAATTATTCTAGGAGCTGGAGGTAGTCAAATTTTGGGAAACTCATGGATTCTATAGGACATAGAATAGAGAATGGGCCAAGGATAGATTTATCAAATACTCTATCATGCTCATACCATAGGATTTGGAATATGGCCACAACTCGTCTGGTGATTTCAGGAAATATGTTGGAATTGAAAGGAGGTGGAGTGGTTGGTAATGGATAATTTGAAGCCAATAGATTACCTGAAATCCTTTCTTTATTAGACTGGGACAGTGCTTGATACTTGGCCTATGGGTTGTGTTTCTCCAAGTTCTCATAAGGGATTTTAGGAAAACATAGAATTTTGGCAAGGGAGTTTTGTGATATGGTGTAAATAATCTTATACCCATTTGTAGACATCACCTTTCCTTCATCGTTTTGATAATTAGCAGCACACCAATGGATAATCTCATGGAATTCAAAGGTTTGTGAGATGTTGGATCGATTCGAGTTAAATTCCCACAAGTGTAGGTAATCTTCGTTGTTATTTGCATTGGTTTGAGCACTATGAATAATTGGGCATAGGTCTGAAAATGATAGGAATTGGTCAAAAATATCATTATCTCTATCAATTAGGGGCTCATCGGCTATGATGGGATTCTTGGATGATTGATTTTTATTAGGGCTTGATACAATGGTGATTTTACCAGCTAAGGAGTGAAATTAATTGTAGAAATTGAATGTAGGGCCTTTGTGAATTCTCGGGTTATCTTTTTAACCATTGGAAGTTGCACAAGAGGACATTGTTGTGGTGCTTTGAGAGTTCGAGTGTCAACTCGCCATTTGGAGCATAGTTCTATTTGTTACCAATGATGGTTTTTTTCCTTATTTTAAATTCCAAGTGCCACATGTCTCCATATCATTGGTGGAAGCCTTTGAAATTTGAAATGGCGTGAAATTTGAGTGACATCATGTATGATGTCAGCAGGGACCTACNACATGATCAATCCGCAATGGGGATTGATCTAATGAATAATTCCACAATAATAATTAGAATACACTTTGCAGTTACATTATTTCAACACTAATGATATATTTGCTCTTTCTCCTCATGGATTGCTTTCAATTTTGGAGTCTTCACATGCTATGACTCAAGGATATTCATTCTCTTCTTTAGGACTTTGATTTTAGTGTCATTTTGTTTCATTAAATCTCCCACAACAATGGGGTATTTTGTATCTATACCCATATCTATGATCTTCTTTTCTATTCAACTATCCTTTTTTGGTTTGATCTGGTGGAAAATTTATCTTACTACAATTGTCTATTAATTTTAAGCACCATTTCCTCCATATTATTTTCATTATCAGAATACTAAAGAAACCCTTTGTACAAAATGTCGCTTGTTGGTGCAAGTCAAATATATTAATTGGTTAAATATCCCCCATCTTGAGTCTTATCTGAGTTGCTTTGTAATATGATGGAGAGAGGGACTTTGGCACTTTATATTCCAATAAGGACAAATTGAAAGTGCCTTGTTGGTAATCAACTATTGATAGAAAAACAATTGTGGTTGTATCCC
This sequence comes from Picea glauca, assembly GCA_000966675.3. Taxonomy (NCBI): domain Eukaryota; kingdom Viridiplantae; phylum Streptophyta; class Pinopsida; order Pinales; family Pinaceae; genus Picea; species Picea glauca. The sequence goes on along the minus strand of JZKD02S0106734.1, from coordinate 3,640 downwards.
CACATGTTTGAAGATATATCTCCTTTTTTAGCTCCCAGTTCTATTTTTTTATATCTAGGTAACACGATAACAAATAAGGTTATTTCTCTGTTGATCCTTCACCTGGAGAGGTTTTCTTGATTCCTCTTGTTGACAAGATACCTGAGGAGAGATGTTAAAAGGTTAGGGTTGGTCCCTTATGCATTTCCCCGGCCTCACTTTCCCCTTGATTTATTTGCAACATTCTCTTCCCTTTATCCAAGGCTCCTATCATACTATCCTCCATTTCCACTTCTTCACCTCCTTTGGTATTTTTTTTATGTTGATCATCCACCTCCATTCCAGACAACAACTCTGAGAATGTCTTCTTATTAGGTTCGGTAATCTAGATGTGCTAGCCTGGTGAGGCAACTTGACTGGGGATCTCAATTCCTAGGATATGTCTGATTTCATCCCAGGAATCAAGATTTGCAGTTCTTTCCACCAAATCATTGGGTCGGTTCTTATAGGTTGGCTTCCTTGTTGAGATGACACAATATGGGTCATATACCCATCCCTCCCATTTGTCAAAATCAAATTTCTTGAGCTTCTCTTCTACTGCGTCAAAAGTTATCCTTTGTTGAACCAAAAAGGGACCAACCTCATGTGGTAATGGGAAGGTAATGGCCTTTATGTATTGAGAAAAGAGGAAGTGATCTACCCACAACATTTGTTTGATATATTTGAAGGAAAAAAATCCTTGGTATTAAGAAGATAGGGAGTTTGTAGGTTCTTTCTCAAAGCCATATACCCTTATGATGGTATGGTCTTCAGCTAGATAACAATATCATGTCCTAGCATATTTTCTTAGCTAAAAAATCTATATTATCTCTAGGAACACTCTTGGAAGTGGAGTGTCACGTATCATAGTGTAAATCACATTCATGTACTTATTGACATAGAGGCTAAGACCTCTATTTTACTCTTGCTTCCTCATCTTATGGATCCATTCAATGATTATTTTTAGATTTCCAGCTTCATCTATGATATTTATTCCCAAAGCCTCAAAATATGGTTGGTTTTGAGATAAGATGAGGTACACAAGGTAAGATTGGTATCTGAAAGATATGGTACTATGAAAATATATCAATTAAGTCTTCATGAATTATTCTAGGAGCTGGAGGTAGTCAAATTTTGGGAAACTCATGGATTCTATAGGACATAGAATAGAGAATGGGCCAAGGATAGATTTATCAAATACTCTATCATGCTCATACCATAGGATTTGGAATATGGCCACAACTCGTCTGGTGATTTCAGGAAATATGTTGGAATTGAAAGGAGGTGGAGTGGTTGGTAATGGATAATTTGAAGCCAATAGATTACCTGAAATCCTTTCTTTATTAGACTGGGACAGTGCTTGATACTTGGCCTATGGGTTGTGTTTCTCCAAGTTCTCATAAGGGATTTTAGGAAAACATAGAATTTTGGCAAGGGAGTTTTGTGATATGGTGTAAATAATCTTATACCCATTTGTAGACATCACCTTTCCTTCATCGTTTTGATAATTAGCAGCACACCAATGGATAATCTCATGGAATTCAAAGGTTTGTGAGATGTTGGATCGATTCGAGTTAAATTCCCACAAGTGTAGGTAATCTTCGTTGTTATTTGCATTGGTTTGAGCACTATGAATAATTGGGCATAGGTCTGAAAATGATAGGAATTGGTCAAAAATATCATTATCTCTATCAATTAGGGGCTCATCGGCTATGATGGGATTCTTGGATGATTGATTTTTATTAGGGCTTGATACAATGGTGATTTTACCAGCTAAGGAGTGAAATTAATTGTAGAAATTGAATGTAGGGCCTTTGTGAATTCTCGGGTTATCTTTTTAACCATTGGAAGTTGCACAAGAGGACATTGTTGTGGTGCTTTGAGAGTTCGAGTGTCAACTCGCCATTTGGAGCATAGTTCTATTTGTTACCAATGATGGTTTTTTTCCTTATTTTAAATTCCAAGTGCCACATGTCTCCATATCATTGGTGGAAGCCTTTGAAATTTGAAATGGCGTGAAATTTGAGTGACATCATGTATGATGTCAGCAGGGACCTACGAACATATGGCAGCCTCTTGTTGGTCCAAGGTGGAATTTATTTAGCACAAGTGGTAAGACACATGTCACCGGGTTCAGGGTCATCCATATTTTCCTTTTGTAATTTTGAGTGGGTCCCTCTTATCCACATGGTAGCTGTTAATTGGTCCCTATGGATTCCCTGTTGGCAAGCCCACCTGTCTTAAGTTCCACCATGTTGTGATATGTCAGTGCCATAGGTGTGTTGTGTTAGCTTCCAAGTGCGTACATGTCCTAGGTGTAATTGATGGTTTTCAAAACTACAAATGGTTTCACATGCCACCCGATGGTGGTTTACCCAATGCTTTGGGAAATGTGATGCCAATGAAAAATGGACACGTGTCCAAGGGAAAATCCTTCATCACATCGTCGAAGAATCCTTAAGTTCGTCACATGTTCATGATGTGACGTGAGATGAGGATCATCGATTTCCACTCCTTTGATATGGAAAAAGTAATCGGGCCTTCCTCCATTGGTGTTGGCCCCTGGAGTTAACTATAAGCCCCATGACAATTCATTTTAAATGCTTTTGAGGTCACGATAGGCTCCTTTTCCTTCTTGATGGGAGATTAAGCCCATTTTTAGGCACCTTCGACCCCTTTTATCCCTTTTATTCTTAATTCAAGCCCCCTATGCTTATCTATTTATCCATAGGCCCATAATTTATCCCCTTTGTACTAGAACCTTCCAAATCATGTCTTTTGGCCTCAAAATTTACCCAATGCTTGGAAAAATTTTGGATCTCGTATGAACAGACTCATGATCAAACTGATTTTCTCTTAATAAAAACAAAACACATTTCTTACTAGAATTGATCAATTTATTATCTTGATTAGCACTTACTAGTGAATTTTTTTATTTTCATGTATGCACGTCAATGATGAAGGATTTCCCATCCTTGATGAGGAAGTATTGGTTGGATATTTTCATAAATATAGAATCTCTCATATACATGTAAGGGATTTCAAACACTACTCTGCATACATCCAGTGGTACTACGTCCAATTCTACTTCATATATAAAATCAACACTTACAACAAATTTAATATTGTATTGCTTTGTTGCATTGATCTATACATCCTTGTTTACCCAATTGAATGGATAGAGGATAGGATGGTTGTGAACCTCCAATCCATGTTTGTTGACCAGATCCATTGCTATGAGATTAGTCTGTGAACCAGATTCAAACAAAGCATCTATCTTTGTCTTCTTGACTTGAATATTGATGTGGAAGAGCTTGGTCATCTCCTTCTCTTCATGGTGATGAAGGCTACTCAGATTCATCTCCTTCTCCACATATGTGCAGAAAATATTTTCATCCACATTAGAGATACTTTCAACCTGGATGCTCTAATATGTGGCTAGAAGGTTCTTTTTCTTTTTTTCCTTCTTGTGGTTCTTTGGTTTCATCTCTCAATGTAGTTTCCATCATTTTTCCTTAGTGTGACCATCAATATTGCAATGGTTTCAATTGTTTCTAGGATATTTTCATTTATGTGCAATGGTTTTCATTTTCTTATCCTTTCCCCCCTTTCACTTCTTCTT
>JZKD02S0106723.1:0-16649 GCA_000966675.3 Picea glauca | reverse complement strand
TTACTTACTTCACCAAGAATAATCAAGCAATAAACACCAGGTTGTAGAAATTTACACCAAAAAGCATAAAAAACCATCCATAACAGAGTCTCCAAGTGGTGCGCCTTAGTAATTTCAACGAATAATGCCTCTAGGGAGAAAATTTCAGTCCTCCCTCTTGTGAGAGGTGAGTTTATGATGAAAAATGATTTAGGCTAGCCATATTTATATGGGAAACCCCAGCCTTATTAACCAAAAGTTACGTCTTTTCAAAAATTTGAGCCTACTTCTTAATTTGCTCATTAAAATTAAAAATAAATTAATTTTTTTACAAAATAACCCTCAAAGGGTGACATCATGCCCTTCTGGGGTGACGTTGGGCATCCAATGTGGAACGTTGAGGTTTCTTAGTGGAACGTTGGACCTCCAAAGGCCAGTAACCATGCCACATGTGCCAAAACATTGTGACATAACCTCCTCCCATATGATCAAACCTTAGCCTTCTTCATGGTGACGCCATAGGCTAGGTAAGTCATGTCTGAGCCTCCAAAGGCTAGCATCCAGGTGGGATAAGGTGGGATCCCTCCATCTAGGCTTGCTAGAGTGGCTCCAAAGGAAATGAACTCCTATGTAATATTGATCATTGGATTGCCCCAAAAATGGGGTCTCTGCATCCATCCTTGGGCTCCAAATCCCCCATGAAGGTCCGAACAAGTCATCTCCTCATGAATACCTATCCACCGAGAAAGGTCCTGTAAAGAAAAACAAGTATTCCCTCCAAGGGTCCATAAGTCACTAGAATCATGCCTAGTAAGACACATATAATAATCAAGCCACCCGAACATATGCACCAAACCCACCTTTTCAAACTAAACAATTGCTTAAAGGTGTCATACAATTTGTCAAATTAAGTTGTCAGAGGGGTGTCAAGGCATCCTATTGGGTCAGTCGGTCCTTAAGTCAAGGGTTTTTTCCAGGAGAAACCCATCTAATTCATGTATGAGTGTGAGGTGGAGTGGGTAAGACCTTTGGGCATGGGGTTCATGACATACAATGGTTCGTATTGTCTCATTTTTAGGCGCATTTGTAGAGGATGTGTTGCACCTTCATTTCAAATGCATCCTTTTTCCAAGCCCATTTATTTTCCATTAATTAATTAAATTCTAGAACAATTGGGTACTCCAAATGGGTAACATAAGACTTTGGAGGAAGTACCACAATGTCACTTGAAGGGAGAAGTACACATAGTGCCATAGGGGTAAAGAAAAGGTTGTAACACACTTGTGTAGATCCCTCGACAAGTGGGACGTCTATATAATATGAAAATGTTTCTTTCAGGTCTTTGATTTTTTAGGAGAAATGTTTCATTGTTCTCAAGACCTCGTTGGGGGAGCATCTAGAAGGTTATAATTTTGGCTTTTATCTTTGCCATCTACATTCCCTCAGGGCCTTTAGCCCCTTCTTCCCATGAAATGAGGTACAATCCCTTCTTGGTTCAGTGCACCCAAACATCCTAAAATATGAGGAAACAAAATGGAAAGAGCATGGAAGGTGATACGTATGATCGAGAATGGATGATGACTCTTCAAGGAACCCCCAATAGTACCCCATCCTGAAGGGTGACCAACTTACTAGGACAAAATGACACCCACCAAGGTTAAATAAGGAAAAGAGTATAATTTCCAAGCAAACATTTTGTAATCAAGAAAGAATTATTCGCAACATGTTCAAATGCTTTAATTATTAGGGTGACACTTACCATGATACCAAACTTATTACCTCATGAAGCAAGACATGTTGTCCTTTGGGGCCAGGCTGATGTGATGAAAGTTGCTCTATTGTTGGTGACGTATGATGGTGCATCAATGAATAGGAGGGGCCCTACGGGGCTATGCTAGTCATTCTTTCTCTTGACGGTTCATGTCTACTACTTGTGGGCCTCGAGACATGATCTCCATAGTTACCCCTAATATATGGGGGTAAAATCAGGCTCCTACTCGACGACATGTGCTCACTTTAGAGCGCATGAGAACCTCAACATCTCTGGTACAACCTGTGCCTACACACTCAAGCAAAATGTTAGAGTACCTAGGGTGGTGCTATCACCCCTTGTTCTTATGAAAAATGATCAAAATCGAAAAGTAAATGCTGAAAAGAGAATTATATTCTAACATGTCAATGAAAACATACAAGTATGACATATCAATGAAACATGAAAAGAAAGGAACATGTAAATTATAAGTATGTATGCAAATTAATCTAAGCTAAATACAAACTATACTACCGTGATATGCAATATGCAACATATATACAATGAAATGCAAGATGAAAATGCCTACCTACCTACACTATTCTATGTTAGTAGAAATTTTAGATATAATCATATAACTAGTACAACCATGCTAGCATTGTATCACAACACCTACCTTTCTGCTTCATCATAAACCAAAACAAGCATAAGTCAAGCACAAAAATAACACGAGTTAGAGCATACAGTATATCATAGCTAATCATAAAATCTAACTCATGGAAGCGGGAGGTAGGGACAAAATCATGCCAAGTCACATTTCCAGAGGAGTGCTCAATCCATCTCTGAAAAGGGTCGTGAAGGGGAAAAGACTGAAGAGGCTGAAAAGAAGGCCTAGAAGATTGACTACCTTGAACCTCATCATTCCTTGAGGTTTGAGACAAGATGAACAAGAATCTAGAGGATGACTTACAACTTCTCGGGGAAAGGTCAAAAGATCGAGGTACTAGACTTCTTCTCAAAAAGTTCAATCTATCTTTAAATTCCAAGAAAAGGCTTTGCCCTGGGAACCACCTGGGACAAAGGAGACATTTTCCAGCTACATCCTTGGTGACATAGAGATATAAAGGAAAAGAAAGAGACCGGGAAACCTCATCACAAGTATCCTTCTCCTCGCAAACCATGTCCTCACCCTTATAAAAATCTAAGCACAACGATGGTTGAAACTCTTCTTCATAGAATATATCCAAGTGATCAAAAGAATATTCATCAAACTCTTCAAGGTATGACTAAAACTAATTATGAGAACACTACATTAATTCATCCTTGGGTGTTTGGAATGCATCTGTAATTATGTCATCTCCTTGTTTCCAAATGTCAGAATCAACAATAATCTCATATGATGGTTGTGAAGGAAACAATTGGAAATGATCTTCAATGTCGTAAATGCAATCTCCATCATAGAAAATAACATCCCATTTACATCCCCTAACATGTATAAACTCATCAATATTCTCAATCAAATCATCACTTTCATTATAACATGAAGGTACTGGTGCATCAAAGGGTTCCTCTATTTCTTCACCTTCCGAATTATAGAGCAGAGTGTCATAAAAAACGTGAAAAGGAAAATGACTAACCACATTCTCTTCTTCTTGTGCAAGAGGAATGAAAGATTGGATGACTTCGTCAAATGGAGGAGCGGACACCAACATTTCATCCTCGTGTTCTTTAATCAAGTCTTCATTGTCTTCAATATCATCATGAGATAGTTATTTCTCCTCTCAAATGGGTTGGAAACCTTCTTCATAAATCTCTTCTTCTCTCATGTCACAGGGTTCTTGGTATTGAGCATGGTGCACTCCCCTGAGATATTCTACAATTTCAGTGGTGAACCCTTTGTCCTCAAAGACTATTGTGAGATTTCGAAGGACATATTAATATCTATGGCACCGTGGTCTTGAAAACTCAAGAAACCTACCAATGAGATCTATGAATGAGGATATACCCTTTGGTTCACAATAACTCTTGACCCATTCTTGTGCAAATGATGGCAAGCAAATCATAAATAATTTTACCAAAACATCCTCCCCTCCAACTTTTATCTCACATATAAACTTCAAGAAATCTACAACATGGTTAAGGGGCAGGCCTCTGAATCTTGGAGAGTTGTTCAACCATTTTATGTCAAAATAATGTGGGTATCCCTAAAAAATTTCAAAATCAATAGAAGGATACACTTGCTCCCAAGGCACCATGATTCCATTTCTTGAAAATATCACAAAGTTGAGAGTAGGATGGCACCTTGGAAAATGTTATTAGAGTTGTCATATGATCCCGTTAGGATCACTAAAGGAAGATGAGGGAATTACCCTCAGTGGAGTCGCCGAGTAATCTTGTAAAATAAAGGCTTCGGGAAAATCTTACCAAAGATACGTCGTTGAGGAAAATTGACTCGATTATCCCCGGAAGCAGGGACAAAATTTTATAGCACAATTTGTACTTCTCCAAATCCCAGGACTAGTAGGGGAGATTGGAGTAACTATAGGATAACCTATAACTATCACCTTAATAGGAAATGCCCACGTTTTAGGGATAGGCAAGGTTTATCCTAGGGGAGGCATCCCTGATAACCTAAAGGGTTGGAAAGCTAAGGTTATGGTCAAGTTTATCCCCCCTCTCACTGGTTACCAAAATCACAGGGTCTATGTCTAAGAGAGTGAGCAAATGAAGAGTAATTTGCGTACCTTCCCGGAACAAGAACAATAGAGCATATATATGGCAGATTCAAGTACAAAAATGATAGTAAAGCCTCAAGAGACGATTGACAATGTGAATATAAGCTAGCTGATATAAAATTGCAGCAAAGTAAAAGTTTACAACAATAGATAGTATTTTGTAACAGTTGCAAGAAATATGCCTCAGAATTGCCTAAAAACACAATGAAAACTTAACACTTATCACATAGATTGATTAGCAATTGTCACAAGAAAATTCTAAGTTAGTTAGCTATGAGTTAGGTTAGTGTATGCAAAAAATTATAGCAGTTAGTATGGTTGTGGCAATGTTTTACAACAAAAACAAGTAGATTAATAATTTAGGCTAAGCTACAGTTAGAGTTTGTTAGTAAAAGTTTCAAGGAAGAGAGTGTAAGAGTTGTTTTGATCAAATCCTTCAACAAGAGCAAACATAAATTAGTGCCTTTTGGGTTTATGGAATCAATTACAACAATAGAAAATAACTTGGAGAAATAAATGATAATAGTGGTCAAAGGACAAAGAAATAAATGAGGTGTTGGCACTTCAAGGTCTCAAGCATTCAAGTCTTCAATGATGAATTCACTAGAGTGTAAACACTCTTAGGCCCTCGTGAATCCTTCCCTCCTTAGACTCTTGAAAAATATTTGCAATCAGTTCTAGAACAAACTTCTAAAGTGCTAGCACTTTAGGGCTTTAGAAGCCTATCTAGACAAGATCCTTTTAACAATTAACAAGTGGAAAAGACTAGAGAGAGGAAGAAGCACTTTATGTCCCTCTCCTAGGGTTTAAGAGCAAGCAATTTCATACTCTTAAATATGAACAAGTAGAATATACCATAATCATTCAAAGCATGAAGATAAATTGCATATTTTACTTACTTCACCAAGAATAATCAAGCAATAAACACATAGTTGCAGAAATTTCCTCCAAAAATCATCCATAACAAAGTCTCCAAGTCGTGCACCTTAGTAATTTCAGTTAATAATGCCTCTAGGGAGAAAATTTCAGTCCTAACTCTTGTGAGAGGTGATTTATGATGAAAAATGATTTAGCAATATTTATATGGAAAATCTGATCCTTATTAACCAAAAGTTGTGTCTTTTCAAAAATCTAAGCCTACTTCTTAATTTGATCATTAAAATTAAAAATAAATTCATTTTTTTACAAAATGACCCTCAAAGTATGGAATCATGCCCTTCTAGGGTGACATTGGACATCCAATGTGGAACGTTGAGGTTTCTTAGTGGAACATTGGGCCTCAAAAGGCCATTAACCATGCCACATGTGTCAAAACGTTGTGCCATAACCTCCTCCCATATGGTCAAACCTTAGCCTTCTTCATGGTGACGTCATAGGCTAGGTACGTGACGTTTGAGCCTCCAAAGGCAATGAACTCATGTGCAATAATGATCACTAGCTTGCCCCAAACGTGGGGTCTCTACATCCATCCTTGGGCTCCAAAGCCCCCATGAAGGTCCGAACAAGTCATATACTCATCAATACTTGTCCACTAGGAAAGGTTTTACAAAGACAAACATGTACTCCCTCCAAGGTCCATAAGTCACGAGAATCATGCCAAGTAAGACACATTTAATAATCAAACCACCCGAACATGTGCACCAAACCCCCCTTTTCAATCTAAACAAATGCTCAAATATGTTATACAATTTGACAAATTAAGGTGTGGGAGGGGTGTCAAGGCATCCTATTGGGTTAGCCAGTCCTCAAGTCAAGGGTGTTTTCCAGGAGAAACCCATCCAAGTCATGTATGAGTGTGAGGTGGAGTTGGTAAGACCTTTGGGCATGGGATTCCTGGCATACAAGGGTTCATATGGTCTCATTTATGGGTGCCTTTGTAGAGGGTATGTTGCACCTTCGTTTCCAATGCATCCTTTTTCCAAGCCCATTTATTTTCCATTAATTAATTAAAGTCTAGAATAATTGGGTACTTCAAATGGGTAACATAAGACTTGGAAGGTAGTACCACAATGTCACTTGAAGGGAGAAGTACATAGAGTGCCATAGGGGTAAAGAAAAGGTTGTAACACACTTGTGTAGATCCCTCAACAAGTGGGACGTCTATATAATATGAAAATGTTTCTTGTAGGTCTTTGATTTTTTAGGATAAACGTTTCATCATTCTGAAGACCTCCTTGGGGGAGCATCTAGAAGGTTATAATTTTGGCTTTTATCATTTTCCAGCTACATTCCCTCCAGGCCTTCAGCCCCTTCTTCCCATGAAATGAGGTACAATCCCTTCTTGGGTCAGTGCACTCAAACATCCCAAAATATGAGAAAACGAAATGGAAAGAGCATGGAAGGTGATAAGTATGATCCAGAATGGACGATGACTCTTCAAGGAACCCCCAATAGCACCCCATCCCCAAGGGTGACCAACTTACTAGGACGAAATGACACCCACCAAGGTTAAATAAGGAAAAAAGTATAATTTCCAAGCAAACGTTCTGTAATCAAGAAATAATTGTTTACAAAATGTTCAAATGATTCAATTATTAGGGTGACACTTACCATGATACCAGACTTATTACCTCATGAAGCAATACTTGTTGTCCTTTGGGGCAAGGATGATGTGATGAATGATTCTTTGTTGTTGGTGACGTATGATGGCGCATGGATGAATAGGAGGGGCCCTGCGGGGCTATGCTAGTAGAGTGCATGAGAACCTCAACATCTATGGTACGACTTGTGCCTACACACTGAAGCAAAATGTTAGAGTACCTAGGGCAGAGCTATCACCCCTTGTTCTTGTGAAAACTGAGCAAAATCGAAAAGTAAATCCTGAAAAGAAAATTATATTCTAACATGTCAATGAAAATATACAAGTATGACATAGCAATGAAACATGGAAAGAAAGGAGCATGTAAATCATAAGTATGTATGCAGATTAATCTAAGCTAAATGCAAACTATACTACCATGATATGCAATATGCAACATATATAAAATGAAATGAAATATGCAAATGCTTATCTACCTACACTATTCTATGTTAGTAGAAATGCTATGTATAATCATATAACCAATACAACCATGCTAGCATTATATCACAACACCTACCTTTGTGCTTCACCATAAACCAAAACAAGCATAAGTCAAGCACAAAAATAACGCAAGTTAGAGCATACATTATATCATAGCTAATCATAAAATCTAACTCATGGAAGCGGGAGGGAGGGACAAAATCATGCCAAGTTACATTTCCAGAAGAGTGCTCAATCCATCTTTGAAAAGGGTTGTGAAGGGGAAAAGACTCAAGAGGCTGACAAGAAGGCCTAGAAGATTGACTACCTTGAACCTCATCACTCATTGAGGTCTGAGACAAGATGAAAAAGAATCTAGAGGATGTCTGACAACTTCTCAGGGAAAGGTCAAAAGATTGAGGTACTAGAATTCTTCTCAAAAAGTTCAATCTATATTTAAATTCCAAGAGAAGGATTTGCCCTGGGAACCACCTGGGACAAGGGAGACGTTTTCCAACTGCATCCTTAGTGACATAGCGAGATAAAGGAAAAGAAAGAGACTGGTAAATCTTATCACAAGTATCCTTCTCCTAGCAAACCATGTCCTCACCCTTATCAAAATCTAAGCACAACAATGCTTGAAAATCTTTTTCATAGTGGTCAAAGGACAAAGAAATAAATGAGGTGTTGTCACTTCAAGACCTCAAGCATTCAAGTCTTCAAATATGAAATCACTAGAGTGTAAACACTCTTAGGCCCTAGTGAATCCTTCCTTCCTTAGATTCTTGAAAAATATTTGCAATAAGTTCTAAAACAAAATTTTAAAGTGCTAGCACTTTAGGGCTTTAGAAGCCTATCTAGACAAGATGATTTTGACAATTAACAAGTGGAAAAGACTAGAGAGAGGAAGAAGCACTTGATGTTCCTCTCCTAGGGTTTAAGAGCAAGAAATTTCATAGTCTTAATATATGAAGAAGTAAAATATACCATAATCATTCAAAGCATGAAGATAAATTGCATATTTTACTTACTTCAGCAAGAATAATCAAGCAATAAACACCTAGTTGCAGAAATTTCCACCAAAAATCATCCATAACAAAGTCTCGAAGTCGTGTGCCTTAGTAATTTCAACGAATAATGCCTCTAGGGCGAAAATTTCAATCCTCCCTCTTGTGAGAGGTGATTTTATGATGAAAAATTATTTAGGCTAGCCATATTTATATGGAAAATCCCATCCTTATTAACCAAAAGTTGTGTCTTTTCACAAATATGAGCCTACTTCTTAATTTGCTCATTAAAATTAAAAATAAATTCATTTTTTTACAAAATGGCCCTTAAAGGGTGATGTCATGCCCTTCTAGGGTGACGTTGGGCATCACATGTGGAACGTTGAGGTTGCTTAGTGGAACATTGGGCCTCCAAAGGCCAGTAACCATGCCACATGTGCCAAAAAATTGTGCCATAACCTCCTCCGATATGATCAAACCTTAGCCTTCTTCATGGTGACGTCATAGGCTAGGTAAGTGACGTCTGAGCCTCCAAAGGCTAGCGTCTAGGTGGGAGAAGTTGGGATCCCTCCATCTAGGCCTTCCAGAGAGCCTCCAAAGGCAACGACCTCCTATGTAATAGTGGTCATCAGTTTTCCCCAAACATGGGGTCTCTACATTCACCCTTGGGCTCCAAATCCCCCATGAAGGTCCGAACAAGTCATCTCCTCATGAATACCTATCCACGGGGAAAGGTGTTGGAAATACAAACAAGTACGCCCTCCAAGGGTCCATAAGTCACGAGAATCATGCCAAGTAAGACAAATCAAATAATCAAAGCACCTGAACATGTGCATCAAACCCCCCTTTTCAAACTAAACAAATGGTCAAAAACGTTATACAATTTGTCAAATTTTGGTGTGAGAGGGGTGTCAAGGCATCCTATTGGGCTAGGCATTCCTCAAGTCAAGGGTGTTTTTCAAAAGAAACCCATCTAAGTCATGTATGACTGTGAGGTGGAGTGGGAAATACCTTTGGCCATGGGGTTCATGACATACAAGGGTTTGTATTGTCTCATTTATGGGTGCCTTTGTAGAGGGTGCGGTGCACCTTCATTTTCAATGCATCCTTTTTCCAAGCCCAATTATTTTCCATTAATTAATTAAAGTCCATAACAATTGGGTACTCCAAATGGGTAACATAAGAATTGAGAGGTAGTACCACAATGTCACTTGAATGGATAAGTACACACAGTGCTATAGGGGTAAAGGAAAGTTTGTAATGCACTTGTGTAGATCCCTCAACAAGTGGGACATCTATATAATATGAAAATGTTTCTTGCAGGTCTTTAATTTTTTAGGAGAAACGTTTTATTGTTCTCAAGAACTCCTTCTGGGAGCATCTAGAAGGTTATAATTTTGGCTTTTATCTTTATCTAGCTACATTCCCTCTAGGCCTTCAGCCCCTTCTTCCCATGAAATGAGGTACAATCCCTTCTTGTGTTAGTCCAACCAAACATCCCAAAAGATGAGGAAACATAATGGAAAGAGCATGGAAGATGATAAGTATGATCGGTAATGGACGATGGCTCTTCAAGGAACCCCCAATATCTCCCCATCCCCAAGGGTGACCAACTTATTAGGATGAAATGACACCCACCAAGGTTAAATAAGGAAAAGAGTATAATTACCAAGAAAACGTTCTGTAATCAAGAAATAATTCTTTGCAACATGTTCAAATTCTTTAATTATTAGGGTGACACTTACCATGATACCAGACTTATTACCTCATGAAACAATATTTGTTGTCCTTTGGGGCCAGGATGGTGTGATGAATGTTGCTCTGTTGATGGTGATGTATGTTGGTGTGTCATTGAATAGGATGGGCCATGTGGTGTTATGCTAGTCAATCTGGATCTTGACACTCCATGTCTGCTACCCATGGGCCTCGAGACATGATCTCCATAGTTACACCTAGTATATGGGGGTAACAAGACCTTAGAAAATTGTAAACATCATTGCCAAAAAAAATCAATGATTTAAATTCAACATTACTGAAATTTTTAAAGGGATAAGTAATAAGTTCACAATAATTACATTGTAAGGCATTCCCCTATGTGAAACATATGTATGAATGTGATCAACATATCACTCATCGTCGTCCAAATCCATTAAATTATGGTTAGTGCACCATTGGCTATCCATACCAACACCAAATTAGTTAGAACAAAAATAATGTGAATTTTTTTCTTTCATGCAACTTTTGATGCAAGCAATGTTGAAACTCCTCTTTTTATAAGATGCAAAGTATGACATGCAACTTAACATCACCAATCAACTGAATATTCTATTAATCTACTATGGAGAAATATGTAGACTAGAGAGGTTGCACAATTAAGACTTCAACGTGGAGGATATAGAGCTGCAATATGTATTCTTGATGAATATTTTCATTTTAAATATGCTCTATCCCTTGAATTTCATTATGTATGTGATTAATATTCAAGGGTTGTGATTTTCGAAAGCATTGCACTTGTGGTTGTGGGGAGCAACCTCCTCTTACACATCTTCAATTATATGTATTTTTCATTGTGCAAGTGTTACTAACTGCAATAACACTAGCCTGTTGATGTCTCTAGTTGGAGCCTTCATTTCAAATGCCTTGTAAAATCATTATTTTTTTACTCATAAAATTCTCAATACATCAAATTATTAGTGTAACAAGGGGAGTTGCAAAGGCAACAAGTCCCTGCCTTCGGCCGGTTGAGATTCAGAACAAGGGAGTCTAAGTAGGAACTTATGTTATATGTAGATGGTTCATGTCTTATATTGCAAGCGTGCTTCAACTATTGCTTTGTTAGGAATTCATAACTCCTGAAGTCATAGAAAATTATAATGCAAAGTATCAATATTATGGCGATCATGATTCAAGACAATAACTATAATTTTTTTTTAATACCCTCAATCATAACAAGAATGGATGATAATAAGAAAAGAACACTTAGAAAACCTGATATTATGACGCAAGGATAAATTATGGAGTTATGCCAATTGTCAAAATATTTTTTATTCATTTCGAAATCCAAATGGTTTCTTAATTCTCAAGCTTTGCTACAATGTTTACTAAAAAAATGATATTTAGAAGCGAATTGAATTTGAAACCAAATCTCCAATTTTGATATTATGACGCGAGGATAAATTATGGAGTTATGTCAATTTTCAAAATATTTTTTATTCATTTCGAAATCCAAATGGTTTCTTAATTCTCAGGCTTGGCTACAATGTTTACAAAAATATGATATTTAGAAGCGAACTGAAGTTGAAACCAAATCTCCAATTTGAGTTTAGTCTAAATAGATTTATTACTTAAATTCTTGCATGCTTGGATATAAATATAGGTTCCCAATCACTCAGTTATTTCATAAGATTATGTAGAGGAACTTATGTTATTGACTTTGGTAAATGTGCATGGGAAAGATTCATCGCCATGGATTTGATCATTTTACAGGATCTCAATGCAGTTTATATACACACGGTAGCCAGATGTGCACGCCTACACGTTCTATTCTGTCTTACAATGTTGAAGATGAGACTTTGACCACATGCCTCACTATCGTTTCCCCTTAGAAATCATTGACTTGGAATAAACCCCACCTGGCATGATAAGTTGATTGTGGCAGAAAACGACCACTTCCTCTCCAATTGGCGGATATCATGATGTTCAAGTAAGGAAACGCTCCCATCTGCTGGTCCCTTTTGGAAGAGACCCCATTCATCTATGTTCAAGTAAGGAGACGCTCCCACCTGTAGGTTTCTTTTGTACATCACTGATAATGAGCAGTAACAGCTTGAATGGGTGGCATGTTGTAGAGATATAGTAGTAATAGCTCCAATGGGTGACCTATTGCATTTCAATGTGTTGGTAGTTGCAATTTTCCTGATGGTTTCATCTTATGGCAGTGTATGAAATAAAACTAATGCACTACAACATCTCCCCTCAACGGCCCAAGCTATCATCCTTCTATCTAAGTGGGGTAGAACAAAAAATGAGATGTATTCTGGAAGAATCTAACTTGATTAGCACATCTATCTCTAGTTATGGAGCATGTGATTCCACTACTATCTTCGATACTTCCCTTTCCTTCTACTCCCATCTTCTTACGTGTGTTACCGGCTCAATTGAATGATTATGAAGGACTACACTTATATTCGAATAAGAAAATACAAAGATCTTGATCATATAGATGGGTACTTCTATCAAGCAGGAAGGCTTCCCCTCAATTCAAAACAAAATGAGCGGGAAGGAAAGAAAATAAGGAAGAACTGGCCACCTTTCAGGATCGACCCTATGCTAGCAGGAGGCGGGGGTAGGAACCTGCAGTGCATCTTCAGGTCGTCAGACAAACAACTATCGTTATTCTTCCGTTATTACTAGTACTATTGCTTAATACCTTAGATCCTAAACTTGTAATGGATACATGGATTCTAAATTTATCGATGTGCCCAGAGATTGTTCGATATGATAGTTGCAAGAGGGGAATCCAGTGTCTCATTTGGAATCACGTATGTATGTAGGGTTTTCAACTTTTCAACTGTCGAATGCATCTTGTTAAATAAATCATGTAATCATGTTGTAAGGATGAGGAATCTTCAGTGATATGTTCATTTCCTACACATAATTATGCTTGTTCCTTACAGACTATACAACCAATTCCAAAGAACTTAGATGCACCAAGGATGAGAGACGAACTATACAGCTAGTTCCAAAAAACTTAGCTGCACCAAGGATGAGAGACTTCATCAACATTCTGATTCATTGATTCAAGATGGTGGGCTTCATAATTTAAATCAATACGTTGGGAGAAAAACATGTTCTCGGAGTTTACCACACTCTGTCGCTTCACAATAGGCCCCATGAGACGGTCATTGTTATTAGAGTAAGCAAGCAATCGTAGAGTGAGTCCTCCATAGGTCCTCCACATTAGTGATGATGGTGGGCTTCGTTCCTTCCATGACAACCATGGTCGAAACCATGGTGCCCAATAGATTCCCACCAGTCTGACACAAATAACCTCTTGAACTCCCATGAGGGACTTACTTTTTGCACTATTGTGGCTTCTTGTTCCACATAATGATGAAGCCACCATTAAAGTTGGGATCTTTGTCCAGACCGAGACTAAAGAAGGCACTTCTCGATTCTCGTGTTTGGGTTTTCTTAGAAGAGCATTTTTGGAAAATCTCGTGTGAGTATCACGTATGCAAGCATAATCCATTCCAAGCACGATTTTTTCTCTCAATTCTTTTAATGCTCCATGATAAAGTTAAACATGTTTTCCTCCATTGTCCAACAGATAGGTCATAAACGTATTCTTGTTGTATGGTCGTCAACGCTGAAGTTACTGGTATTAGAGCTCTGTTAAATGCTCGAGACCATCCAGAAGAATTTGGTCATGAAGCTCTGTGTACTCAATATGGTGGAGGGGAAACAACAATTCTAGCACAAAGAATTTAAGCGGCATAACCAACGACAGAGAAAGAAACAAAGAGGACATGTGCTCTAATTTGTCCTTGTGGGGATGTTCCATACATATTCTACACAAATGCACGCTATGTAATTCCAAGCATGGATCCCATTGAATTTAGCCATGAATCACCCTGGTGTGTCTCCTCTAAGCTCTAACTCCTAGTTATTGCATGCAACATATAGACCTAATAGGAAAAAATAAATCCCTAATTTGAGCAAAATATGACAAAGATTTTAGCTATTAAATATTTTTAATTTGAGGCAAATTTGGCAAAAATAAATCCCTAATTTGAGCAAAATATGACAGATATTTTAGCTATTAAATATATGTAATCATAGGAAAATTTGGCAAATATTTTAGGTATTAAATCCTACAGAAAATTTCCTTCGAAAAGTGCTAAGCTTGAGCATAATTTTTATCTAGTAGCCTTCACAGTGTAAATCAATGTAAAAATACTGCCAAAGGCACATTTTCCTTGACTCGTGCAAAGAAGGTGACAGAGTCCGTGGAAGAGGGAAGCTTCTTTCTCTTCAAGAAGAAACTGAAGAAGGAGGACTTTGAGCTTGATTGAGAGCCACTAGCTCTCATGCCAACAACACAACAGGGACAGTTTCAAGGCAGAAGGTCATTGCATATTATAGTCGACATATTGTTTGCAGGTAGAAGATTGTTACATATTGCAGGTGGAAGGAGGGCTAATCGAGCACATGTTGCAAGTTGAAGGCTGATTAATCTAATAGACAACTAAAGCTACATGCCACTGACCAAGTGGAACTAGAGGGAAGTTGGCAAGTGCAGGGAAGTTGGCAGCTCATCAAGACACAAAGTAGGGTGATGGACTGTGAATTATGTATCTCAAAACATTTAGCATTTAATGTTTTGAATTAATGTTAAGTTGAAACTTAGCATTAATTCACTTTTCTTCCTTCATATTTAGTTTGCTAAGTTTCAAGTCTATGGTTTCCTATGTTTTGAACAGATTGCCTCGATATGAGGCCAAATAAGGCCTCAAACATAAAAACTTAGGACAAAAGATGAACATCCTTCCTTTTCTTCCTTGATTTGTGTGAAAATTATACACGTGAACTGGAAACTTTGGTTAAAATACTTGGTTTGCGTGCAATACTAATAGAACATTGAAAAATCGATTACTAATAGTCCCTCAGCCCGAAGGGCAAGGACTAATAGGGTGCATTATAAATTCGGTGTCTGTCTTATGGTGGTATTGAATTAAGATAGTGCATTGGATATATAAATTCATACAAGCCAATAAAATGATATCTAGACAATAAATATTCACACAAACTCATCACTCTAGGACTCAACTAAATCATGGGTTTACCTTGAGCTACTTAACCTCATGAGAACTGAGTTCACATTGATATATACTATGGTTACGTATATAGTTTGACCCATAGTGTACATACATGTGTGTGATAATTTAATCAACAATATATTAAATGTGGATAGTGTATTGAGTTGCATGTACCATTAAATAAAATAGGAGTCAACTTAAATATACCCATCAATAAAACTTGAGTCAACTTGAATAATTTAACTTTTCTATATCCACGAAAGTTTTTAGTTTTTTTTAAGAAAATAGAGTAATCAAAATTTTACTCTTCATTACATACATAGTTGCAACGTAGTTCATTGCATACATAGTTGCATTTTGTTAAAAAATGATCATGTCCCATACTTGTCTAGTGAAAGGGTAGGGTACTTGACAAATGGGAACACTTTAATTGTTTGCTATGATACATGGACCAAAAAGGAGTGAAACTATCAAAACCTTCCATCATTGGTTAGTTGGTTTGCGTTGCTGGAAAGAAACAAAAAAAAAATTGAAAATGGGTTTCCATCTGCAAGTGCAGTTGTCTACAAAACACTTCGTATGCTTACCAACTGGACAACTCTGCATCCAAGACAAGAGGTAATCAAAAATAAAGTTAAGACACACATCCCAGAAGGTATGCCTATAGGTTGGTTCAATGGTGTAGCGTAGTTAAATGGCCTCTAGAGTAGAGCAAGGGGCTTGATAATGATTTCAAAGAATTCTCATTACAAATGGACCTTCAACTATGGCCTAGATACCAACACCAGAGTTGAATTATTGGGAGTCTCGGCTGCTCTCCACCTGGCAACTAGATAATTTAATTTAGATAACAAATTTGAAGGATCCATGGTCAGGATGGTATTGATAGTGCTGGGAAAAGGTTCATATTAAAGATAACAAATTTGAAGGATCCATGGCTAGTTCATATTATAGACTAATTAAATAGCAAGGGAAAACTCCAGGTCATTTCTCTATTAGGCTGGAAGGAAAGACTCAGAGAGCTACAATCTACTTTTAGGCAGATCAACTTCAATCATACCTACCACGAGCACAATAAGGAAGTTGATTTACTTCCAAAGACCACCCTCCAGAAACAAGCTGGTTTAATCACTTTCAATCATTGGATTGATGGGCATGAGGCCCCCCCTCATTTTCTAAATCTATGTTAGTACTTACACATCAATAGTATCTATCTAGCTCTGTATCCTTTGCAGAGACAATGTTGTTATTCATGTTTCTATTTTGAGGACATAAAAGGTTTCAGTACAGAGATAGTCAGAACACTGGTTTTCTCCTTTTTGGTTTTCTTTGGATCACTCACTATGGAATCTTGTGTAG
>JZKD02S0106712.1:7233-24579 GCA_000966675.3 Picea glauca | reverse complement strand
TGATGATTGATACATAGATCATGATCAATATGATACAATGAATGAGTGGAATACACTCATATATAGGGAAAATCATTCCATAATTAAGAAAAACAATCAAACAGTTAGCTTTCCTCAGGAATGAATGCATGCATAATAGTGATGGTAAAAATAGAAAGTCTATAATAGAACTAGTCAGTTAACTCCCACTGAACTCATGTGTCGAAAATATTAATTTCTCCAACACGCCCCCTGAACATCACTATGGAGTAAAAAATGAGTCCCGACTACTAGGCCATTTTAGGTACTCATGTACAATGAAACTAATGAACACTGAATAAAAGTGAGGAAAGAGGGAAAACCACGTGAGAACAAACCCCCCCCTCAAAAGATAATGTATCAAAAGAAGAAAATAACAGTTGTTAGACAACTATGTTCTTCACTGCAAGAAGATCTTGCAAAGTCTGAAACTTCTTCTGACTCAAAGTCTTCGTGAATATGTAGAAATCTTTATGGATCTGATGAAGTCCTTTGGAAACCTGTTTGGCCTTGTATCTCTTGATCCTATGGACCCATCTGCACCTGAAAATATTCCTTTCTGGTGGATGTGGAGCTAGATTCCACGTCTGGTTCTGTTGGAGTGAGTCATACTCCTTCTGCATGGGTGCTTTCCATAATGGATTTCCCACAACCCTATTGTAGTTTTGTGGATCAGTAGATTGAACCATATAGCAATGCATGGGCATCATAGGTTCTGAAGTTGAAAGTAAATGAGAAGTCCCCTCATGCTCAGATTGAGTCATCCTCGAATCCAATAGATTCCCTGCAAGGTTTCCTATTACCTGAAGTGTGGCATGTGACTTCTTGGGAATATGATGAAGCTTCGGTGATAACTTCTTATCTGGATGTACTACCTTCTTATTTCCATGTACATAATCTGAGTGTATGGAATCATCTATGATGTATGAAACTGATGGAAGAGAAAGAGTATATGCATGTTGCACTGGAGGTGCATGCAAAGTACTCTCCTTATGTGTAAGTAGAATAGAGGAGTCATCATCAGAAAACTTAGTGAATTTATACAACCTTGACTTGTGATCCACCTCACCAATTGCAATGATGGAATTGTCATGCATGTCAATTACTGAATCCAAATCTGATGTAAATTATACCTTTTTACCTTTCTAAGTGATTTGATAAATTGAGAGCAGAGTCATAGAAATCTTTGGAACATGTAGAACATTCTCAAAACTCCCATTATGGAGTTCCACTCTCCCTTCTCCTGCTACTGCTACTGGAGAATCATCCCGCATGAGAAGAGGGGGTCTTGAGCATGGACTCAAAGAAGAGAAAACTTCCTCTTTCGGTGCCATATGATGGGATGCACCAGAATCTATAATCCATGAATCAAATGAGGAATTAATTGCAACCAGAGCATGATAATTACTTTTCTTAGGTGCATGGTCTTATTCCTTCTTCTTCTTGTCTCCTCCAAGAATGAAGTCTCCAAGGTTATTCCTCTGAAGTACCTATTTCATAAGATCAATATGCTTCTTCATGCATGTGGATTATTCATGATTCAGCTTATTGCAATAAGTGCTCTATTTTCCCTTCTTCTTCTTCTTGGAATCTGAAGAGTCTTTGGAACCTAAAGAATCCTTGAAGGGTTTGGAATATCCCTCCTTCCTGTTATGTTTGAATGACCATTTTCCATCATGCATGGTGAGTGCATGTGCTTTGGGATCTTTCATGAGGCTCATCTGTATGAGTTTTTTCTGCTCTTGTGTACGAGACTCAATTAACTGAGCCAACGTAGGCATTTTCCAATTTGTTCCAAAAAGGCATCTGCTAGAATGGAAATTGGAGACATATACAATGTATTCTGGTCCTAGATTGGCCAATATTGTTCTAATAAGTTGTTTCTCTTGTGTAGACTTATCAATACCACATCCACCAAATCTCAATAACAAATATTTAAATTTAGTAAAAATATCTTGTATATTATCAAAACTCTTAGGGTCTAAGGTATTCAACTCTACCTCAAACATATGACCTCACATCTCATCCTTCTTTCTAAAGAGTCCTTCCAAGGTGGTCCAGATCTCGTTTGGAGTCTTGCATGTAGCAACATGAAACCAAAAATCGGTGGATATTAACTCAAGAGGTAGTCCTATGGCCTCATCCTTACGGTTCTCCCATCTCATCTTCTCAATCGTTGATGTAGGTTTTGTTTCTATCGCCATCGTCAAATTATACAATCCTTTTTTTTTTAGTTGGAATGTCTCCTTGAGCTTCCAATCAAAATAATTGTATGGTGTGAGGATTACCACCAATTTTGACTGTATAATAGTTGTCATATCCATCTCTCCCACTGTTACTAAGAACCCCGAAAAATTTACTCTCAATTTCCTGAGCAAACAGTGAGGAATCTCGCCCAAAGGTTGAAAACCCACTTCCAAAATGGGCCGATTTACTTTCATTGCGGGTCGTTTCCTCCAAAACGTAATATTTTGNATGGGTGCTTTCCATAATGGATTTCCCACAACCCTATTGTAGTTTTGTGGATCAGTAGATTGAACCATATAGCAATGCATGGGCATCATAGGTTCTGAAGTTGAAAGTAAATGAGAAGTCCCCTCATGCTCAGATTGAGTCATCCTCGAATCCAATAGATTCCCTGCAAGGTTTCCTATTACCTGAAGTGTGGCATGTGACTTCTTGGGAATATGATGAAGCTTCGGTGATAACTTCTTATCTGGATGTACTACCTTCTTATTTCCATGTACATAATCTGAGTGTATGGAATCATCTATGATGTATGAAACTGATGGAAGAGAAAGAGTATATGCATGTTGCACTGGAGGTGCATGCAAAGTACTCTCCTTATGTGTAAGTAGAATAGAGGAGTCATCATCAGAAAACTTAGTGAATTTATACAACCTTGACTTGTGATCCACCTCACCAATTGCAATGATGGAATTGTCATGCATGTCAATTACTGAATCTGAATCTGATGTAAATTATACCTTTTTACCTTTCTAAGTGATTTGATAAATTAAGAGCAGAGTCATAGAAATCTTTGGAACATGTAGAACATTCTCAAAACTCCCATTATGGAGTTCCACTCTCCCTTCTCCTGCTACTGCTACTGGAGAATCATCCCCCATGAGAAGAGGGGGTCTTGAGCATGGACTCAAAGAAGAGAAAACTTCCTCTTTCGGTGCCATATGATGGGATGCACTAGAATCTATAATCCATGAATCAGATGAGGAATTAATTGCAACCAGAGCATGATAATTACTTTTCTTAGGTGCATGGTCTTCTTTCTTCTTCTTCTTGTCTCCTCCAAGAATGAAGTCTCCAAGGTTATTCCTCTGAAGTACCTATCTCATAAGATCAATATGCTTCTTCATGCATGTGGATTCTTCATGATTTAGCTTATTGCAATAAGTGCTCTATTTTCCCTTCTTCTTCTTCTTGGAATCTGAAGAGTCTTTGGAACCTGAAGAATCCTTGAAGGGTTTGGAATATCCCTCCTTCCTGTTATGTTTGAATGACCATTTTCCATCATGCATGGTGAGTGTATGTGCTTTGGGATCTTTCATGAGGCTCATCTGTATGAGTTTTTTCTGCTCTTGTGTAAGAGACTCAATTAACTGAGCCAACGTAGGCATTTTCCAATTTGTTCCAAAAAGGCATCTGCCAGAATGGAAATTGGAGACATATACAATGTATTTTGGTCCTAGCTTGGCCAATATTGTTCTAATAAGTTGTTTCTCTTGTGTAGACTTATCAATACCACATCCACCCAAGCTCAATAGCAAATATTTAAATTTAGTAAAAATATCTTGTATATTATCAAAACTCTTAGGGTCTAAGGTATTCAACTCTACCTCAAACATATGACCTCACATCTCATCCTTCTTTCTAAAGAGTCCTTCCAAGGTGGTCCAGATCTCGTTTGGAGTCTTGCATGTAGCAACATGAAACCAAAAATCGGTGGATATTAACTCAAGAGGTAGTCCTATGGCCTCATCCTTACGGTTCTCCCATCTCATCTTCTCAATCGTTGATGTAGGTTTTGTTTCTATCGCCATCGTCAAATTATACAATCCTTTTTTTTTTAGTTGGAATGTCTCCTTGAGCTTCCAATCAAAATAATTGTATGGTGTGAGGATTACCACCAATTTTGACTGTATAATAGTTGTCATATCCATCTCTCCCACTGTTACTAAGAACCCCGAAAAATTTACTCTCAATTTCCTGAGCAAACAGTGAGGAATCTCGCCCAAAGGTTGAAAACCCACTTCCAAAATGGGCCGATTTACTTTCATTGCGGGTCGTTTCCTCCAAAACGTAATATTTTGCGATAAATAAATGTAGAAAGGTACGACCACATATTCGTGTCAGTTTCAAGAGGCTATCTTGTGGCTTAATTTCTGATCAAACAGCGAAGAATCTCGCCAAACGGTTGAAAAAACACTTCCAAAATGGGGCGATTTACTTTCTTTGTGGGTCGTTTCCTTAAAAACGTAATATTTTGGGAGGCATAACTGTTGAAAGCTACGACCACGAATTTATCTTGTTGAACCTCCAATTTTCCTTATTATTTGGCTTGTCTCGCTTGCTCCAAGCAGAATAGCTCTGATACCATGTCAGTGTTTCATGGAAACTTGCACAGAAGATCTAGCTAAAGCAAGTACAAACAAATATTATCAAGAAAGGAAGAGAGATTCAATATGGAAGAATGAGAAAATATATTCACACTACTCCAATGAGCTGATGATTGATACATAGATCATGATGAATATGATACAATGAATGAGTGGAATACACTCATATATAGGGAAAAACATTCCATAATTAAGAAAAAACAATCAAACAATTATCTTTCCTTAGGAATACATGCATGCATAATAGTGATGGTAAAAATAGAAAGTCTAAAATATAACTAGTCAATTAACTCCCACTGAACTAGTGTGTCGAAAATAGAAATTTCTCCAACAACATCCTCCCAAGAAAATATTGTTTAGGTGAAAACCTCAAATAACCTCATTCCTATCGATTATCACAACATTTTTTCTTTAGTTGTTCAACTCTTCAGATCTAGTTATTTTTGGAGCATGCCCTCTCACCTAGATCTTTCTTAGGTGAAAACCCTAGATGTATTCTTTCCTAGGGATTCTTCTTTTTGTTCTCTAGTCTCCAAATCCCACCCAAAAAATGTTTTTCACTAATGTCTAAGTTCTTGGAGGCCATCCTCCCACCTCAAATCCATTTTATAACAATGAATTATCTGTAGCATCCTCTCTTCACAATATTCCTCCACACAAAACCATTTGTTTTGATGATCAAGATGAATCTCCTATCTCCAACATCATTTAGGATCTATCTGGAATTCTCATAGAATAACTAATATGTCATTCTAGGGTTCCCACCTCTACTGTCTAGATTAATACCCACATTTTTTTACCCATATATGGAGGTAAACTGCATGTTGAATTACTAGACTCATGGATTTGTATCCTAACTTCATATTTCAATACTTGCCCAAAGATGAATGAACAACATAAATTTCTCATCGTAGGAAACCACTAATTAAAAGGTGGTGCACATGCATGGTGGCAATTCCACACTAAATCTATATAGATTTACATTGAAATCAACGAAAACAGTACATATAGCTCCAAGTCTAGGCACATCACCACATGGGACACTTTCTTCCATGCCCTCAAACAACACTTTTACCCTCTTGGCTATCTACATAAATTGATGTGAAAATTGTTTCATTTGTGACAAGCCTTATGCCAAAGTGTCCAACATTATGTTGAGTTTTTTACAAAGATATAGATCCAACTACCAATCATATATTCTAAACAAGTACTTATTCTTGCATTTAATTCTAGTTTGTTAATGGTTTTTAGAATGAAGTAGATAAGTATTTGAGAGAAATACTTTATATCAAGCAATCCTCCATTACGTCATAGTGGAACATAAGNCAAATATTTAAATTTAGTAAAAATATCTTGTATATTATCAAAACTCTTAGGGTCTAAGGTATTCAACTCTACCTCAAACATATGACCTCACATCTCATCCTTCTTTCTAAAGAGTCCTTCCAAGGTGGTCCAGATCTCGTTTGGAGTCTTGCATGTAGCAACATGAAACCAAAAATCGGTGGATATTAACTCAAGAGGTAGTCCTATGGCCTCATCCTTACGGTTCTCCCATCTCATCTTCTCAATCGTTGATGTAGGTTTTGTTTCTATCGCCATCGTCAAATTATACAATCCTTTTTTTTTTAGTTGGAATGTCTCCTTGAGCTTCCAATCAAAATAATTGTATGGTGTGAGGATTACCACCAATTTTGACTGTATAATAGTTGTCATATCCATCTCTCCCACTGTTACTAAGAACCCCGAAAAATTTACTCTCAATTTCCTGAGCAAACAGTGAGGAATCTCGCCCAAAGGTTGAAAACCCACTTCCAAAATGGGCCGATTTACTTTCATTGCGGGTCGTTTCCTCCAAAACGTAATATTTTGGGAGAAATAAATGTAGAAAGGTACGACCACGGATTCGTGTCAGTTTCAAGAGGCTATCTTGCGGCTTACTTTCTAATCAAACAGTGAAGAATCTCGCCAAACGGTTGAAAAACACTTCCAAAATGGGGCGATTTACTTTCTTTGTGGGTCGTTTCCTTAAAAACGTAATATTTTGGGAGGCATAACTGTTGAAAGCTACGACCACGAATTTATCTTGTCGAACCTCCAATTTTCCTTATTCTTTGGCTTGTCTCGCTTGCTCCAAGCAGAATAGCTCTGATACCATGTCAGTGTTTCATGGAAACTTGCACAGGAGATCTAGCTAAAGCAAGTACAAACAAATATTATCAAGAAAGGAAGAGAGATTCAATATGGAAGAATGAGAAAATATATTCACACTACTCCAATGAGCTGATGATTGATACATAGATCATGATGAATATGATACAATGAATGAGTGGAATACACTCATATATAGGGAAAAACATTCCATAATTAAGAAAAAACAATCAAACAATTATCTTTCCTTAGGAATACATGCATGCATAATAGTGATGGTAAAAATAGAAAGTCTAAAATATAACTAGTCAATTAACTCCCACTGAACTAGTGTGTCGAAAATAGAAATTTCTCCAACAACATCCTCCCAAGAAAATATTGTTTAGGTGAAAACCTCAAATAACCTCATTCCTATCGATTATCACAACATTTTTTCTTTAGTTGTTCAACTCTTCAGATCTAGTTATTTTTGGAGCATGCCCTCTCACCTAGATCTTTCTTAGGTGAAAACCCTAGATGTATTCTTTCCTAGGGATTCTTCTTTTTGTTCTCTAGTCTCCAAATCCCACCCAAAAAATGTTTTTCACTAATGTCTAAGTTCTTGGAGGCCATCCTCCCACCTCAAATCCATTTTATAACAATGAATTATCTGTAGCATCCTCTCTTCACAATATTCCTCCACACAAAACCATTTGTTTTGATGATCAAGATGAATCTCCTATCTCCAACATCATTTAGGATCTATCTGGAATTCTCATAGAATAACTAATATGTCATTCTAGGGTTCCCACCTCTACTGTCTAGATTAATACCCACATTTTTTTACCCATATATGGAGGTAAACTGCATGTTGAATTACTAGACTCATGGATTTGTATCCTAACTTCATATTTCAATACTTGCCCAAAGATGAATGAACAACATAAATTTCTCATCGTAGGAAACCACTAATTAAAAGGTGGTGCACATGCATGGTGGCAATTCCACACTAAATCTATATAGATTTACATTGAAATCAACGAAAACAGTACATATAGCTCCAAGTCTAGGCACATCACCACATGGGACACTTTCTTCCATGCCCTCAAACAACACTTTTACCCTCTTGGCTATCTACATAAATTGATGTGAAAATTGTTTCATTTGTGACAAGCCTTATGCCAAAGTGTCCAACATTATGTTGAGTTTTTTACAAAGATATAGATCCAACTACCAATCATATATTCTAAACAAGTACTTATTCTTGCATTTAATTCTAGTTTGTTAATGGTTTTTAGAATGAAGTAGATAAGTATTTGAGAGAAATACTTTATATCAAGCAATCCTCCATTACGTCATAGTGGAACATAAGATTCACATGCTCCCAAATATCCATGTCCCTCACCCTCTTCTTCATCATCTTCCATTCAATAATATGCTAGGAAAATCATCCCCTAACCTTAACCCTAACCCTAATATTTTTGGGACCCCCCAACCTTTCTACCTTTAATGGTGGGGGAGTCTAAAAAGTGGTTTTCCCCGCGTCGTTCCCACCTAATGTGGAATTTCTTCAACATTCTGGACCCCCCCTCCTATTTCCTCTTACAACCTACCCCCCCTCCAAAATCTGCCAAATTAAAACCCAATACCACTCACCTCACCCTGCCATTGTAATCCTATCGCTACATGCCATCTATCCTACACTATATACCCGTTATCCAATCAAAATGTTCCATGTGATCGTTAACCAACCCGTAACGAACCCATGCCATAACATATATATATTGTACACCTTAAAACCCCATTTCACATCTTGTTATGCCATTTGCTAATACAAACATTGTGGATACCATGTTGAACCAAGATGTCAAGTTAACTGCCACCACCTCTCATCGTCAACAAGAAAATATTTCCTCGTATAATACAGTTCCACCATTATTTTACTACAAGATCTATCAATTATGACCCCCAAGGCTAAATCTGTAGATACATCCGAGAAACCAATCCTTCCCCATCCTGTTGACTTGGACACCATCCCTCTAGTAGATAAGGATTACAAATTCACAGAGTTGAGGTATGAATTCGACTTCTTCGAATTACACTCATGGCTAAAATATATTTTTCTTGACAAGAGTGATGAAATTGGACTCACCACTTCCCCGAATTCACTCTCAGATGTCAAGCCCACTCTTTTCCCAGCCAAAGAGCCATTGCCTCCTCCTCCGATGAAACAATTTTCACAGTCACCTCCGAATCCATCAACTAGCTACTGCAGATCCCTAGAAATGACTCGGTCATCCCATTCTTCATTGAATACCTGAACGACCTATACCAGAAATTGAATTTCCCCCAAAGAGCCCAGATCTTTGAGATTTTCCTCCCAGAAGATGCCAAATTGCCCAAAAAGAATCCACCTTATGCATCTTCCATTTTCACTGTCAAGGCCAACCAAATCATATCCATGCTTTCTTACCTGTTAGGTTATTAATCAGATGAATGGGTATATGACCCTATTTTAGGTTTTCTATCCATATTTTCTACAAAAGAAATAGTTTCCATTAAATTCAACTTAAATCAATTTCTGGATGATAATATTCATGATCAGTTATTTAGGTTTCCAACTGAAGGGATGTTCAGATACTCTTCAGTTCTGGTCTACATGTTTTTTCTCTACCAGTCAGACATGTTTCCCTGTGCACTTCAGAAATTAAACCAGGAAGGAATCCCACAACCAGTGACACAATGGACCTCATTGGTGAGAAAAAATTCAATAGATCTCATCTTCAAGGACTTCACAGATCAGTTCATTCACCTAGTTGTTTGTATGTTGAACAACATCACAGAGCCAAGGATGAGTGAAGAAATTTAGAAGGTATTGCACATATCTAATCAAGCTAGGTCAGGGTATTGTTATTTACACCAAAACCATACATCAATAAGGATATATGGGAGTGAGATGCCTCCTTATAAATTTCCCAAATACCTCCAAGTGAGTATTTTTGCATTAGAATACATAAGGCAAATGGTGAATTCATATGATATTCACTTTGTTTCCGCAAAGAAGAAGTCATAGCTTAGAATCAAAACCCAGGTTGGACCTTTCATCTGTAATAGCAGATCGACAGGAAAAGGAGCAAATAACCTCTTGAAATAAATGAGGTTTCTTCTAAGTTCCACTTGGGAATATGACTCATTTCGTGTAATTTCTGAACTCAGAACAAAACAAAGTAGAACTCCTTATGTTAACACATAGAGGCCAGAGGTGGAAATATATATGAACCAGATAGAGTGGCAGGAGAATACATTGCAAGAACCAAAAGAACAGCATATCCCTGTAACCACTTGACAGACTAATACACCCCAAAATCAAGTAGAGAAGATATCAAGGAAGGAATTTTCTCCTTCAGTCACAGAGGTATCGGCTAAGGATTTCCAAGTATAAAGAAAGAGGGATAAAACCAGTCATAGAGCAGATTTACTCAAGGAGGGAGAAATTCATTCCACCATAGTCTTGGAGGGACCACACACTTCAACCCATTAAGACAGTCTAGTTACAGTTTCTCCATCATCACCAACATCTCAAAGAAACCTAGACACTACTCTGACAGTTGAATCATCTCATGGGAAAAAAGAGACAAATATTTTTGACAAATATAAACAAATCAAGCAAAGGAATGAGCTCCTAAAAAACAACACCTATGCTCAATTATGGAAGCAAACCTCCACTTCCCAACACAAATTATTGTCATATTTTAACACAGAAAGAGGAATAATGCAAATGGAATTCTTATAAGCACAAGTTTCCCATCCAAGAACAATTGCAGACTACAAAAAGACTGCCTTTGAATTTGATGTAAAATATGTCCATCTAGTGGACTAGATGGATATGCATAGGAAGATAGGACAAATGATATTCTCAACTTTGAAAAATACCTCAATTAATTCCTCTAAATTTCAGGTATCCCTAAACAATATCCAATACCAACTAAAGCTTGAGAATATTTCTTCTTTGGCCAAGGATAACAAAATAAAATCATTAGAAGAATTGGTTCTTAAGATTGGGTATGCCCAACAAATTTCAAGGAAACAAAGGAGTTGTTAAAGAACAAGAATGTTGATATATCATATCTTAGAAAGCAGTTGAAGCTTCCAACTATAGATTATTCACAAGCCAAAGAAGTGGCTGAGACCGAAGGCCACAAGGAAGAGATGTTAAAGTTAATCATGGAACAAAATGAACAGATAAGGGAAATGGAAGTAGAAATGGACAAACTGATAAAAGAAAAGGAGAAAATTGTGCAGATGGCCATGATCCCACTGGATACAGTGCCTCTGATAGGGATCATAAAAGAAAAAGGGTCCACATCAACATAAATTTTAGCAGAAATTCCATCAAAAATCCCATCAACAGTCCCAGTACAAGTTTCGTATGCATCTGACAAACTTGTAAATTCGTGGAAGATATGTCCATACAAGGGGAAGAAATCAGAAAATTACATGAAGAGGTAAAGACATTGAAGGAATTGAAATGATTGTTCTAGGACAGTCATGAGGAAGAGATGCATAAATCTCAAAGGCTCAATCAACAATTACAACAATTAGGGAAAGAGTCTTCCATGGAAAATACCTTAGCCCAATCTAAGATATACATATGGATATATATCAACAAATCCATGTCAGAAATATGGCCCTCCATACAGATCAATTTTTAGAAAAAGGAATTAGTACAGAAATCCAGGGGAGCAATTGAAAGCATCAATGAATAATTTGGAGAAAGACCCATAGAGGCCACTGAACTTATCATATTTCTAAACTCCAAAAATAAACAAGAGTTAGAAGAACTGGCGATTGAGGATAGAACTGAAACCATGCTTTAGATTAAGAATGTTCTAACCAAGAAAAGGCTCAAGTGATGGACATAGGTGTGCATAGGTTCTTCAGTAAGTTTGGAGTGCTACACAAGAAAGGGCTTCTTGGATTGTTAGTAATGAATGATGGATTGATCACTCTGCCTGATTACAAAAGGAAAATGAGCACAGTGGCAAATGACAGTTCAAATTTTGTTGGGATACAGGGAAGCATTACTTGTAAAGATTCCTAGAGACATTACAGTTAGACTTAAGCATAAAACATGAAATTAAGCATATCTTCATCACTAAGCCTACCATTTCCAAATACACATAGATGGATGAGATATACAGGAAATTACTCAAGATTTCCATCCCAACTAAAAAGATATGGGAATATATATGCACATAACTTGAATATAGACAATTTGGGTGTTCTAATCAGCATGGAGAAACAACTAGCCAAAGTCAAAGAGATGAGTCACCACCCACTTCCACCAAATCAACAACAAAGATCCGAGCAAATTTGCAAAATCCCTACATTTTGTATTTAGAGATTTTGTTAGTTAGATATTCCTCCATAATATCCTAATCATTTATGACAGGATTTGTTGTAAATAGTTGTATATATACTTCTCTCTTAGAAGTATTATGGGTTGATTTTTGCACCCAAGAGATATTGTGTAAATTTTCAAAGGATCGACCCGTAATAAAAGAGGCTTATTCATAGGATTCTTGTGTCAGATTGTTGGTGATATGATTTCTCTCTTTGTCAAATATTTTTCTATTCTCTGTAACCATTGCATGTGTTTCAAATTCTAATCATTAAAATAAAGTTAAAGAACATAATTTATTTCATTATACTCCGTCTCTAGTTTTTCAATGATCTTTATGTTGTTCATCTAAAACTAAGTGAAGGAATTCTTAATTGCTCTTCTACTTAGTGGATTTTTCTCCTCTTTTCCTCTTATTCATTTCATTTGATTCAAATAGATCCAACAGTTTCACTACCCTACCCTGTGGAGAAAACCTTATAAAAAACTAAAACATGCCCTTATCTTTAAGTAGAGACCCCATATCCCAATGGAAAATTAATCATTCATTCAACCATATATTTCAGACAAACAAACACTAAAATTTCATTACTAACCTAACACTCAAAACTCAAACAAATCTAAATCCTATAGAGAGATCCCTTTCTGAAGCTCACGGGGCTAGATCCCAGCTTCCGAAGTGGTTTGGTAGTTACCTCTTTCTTGTCTTCTACAACCTAAGGAAATTACAGAGTGATAACATAGTGGTGACCATACTGGTGAAGGATAAATTTTCCAACTTTGTAAAATATCTTCCCTAAGGAAGAAAAATTTATTTCTCGAAAATCAAAGATCTAAATCTTAAGAGATAAATTTTCATAGGTTGTAAAAATGTGTAAATAATAAATTAGTTTTTTTTTTAAGTTTAATTTCTAGCTCCAAAAAGAATTCACACCAGATCTCATCCTGATCCAGAACCTATAAAAGTAGTAGATAACCCTGAAAAATTGATTACAAAATTTTTTTTAGCAGAAATTCAAGAGAGTAGTAGTCATCCTCCTAGGGAAACCTCTCTTCCAAATACGTTTGTCACAATCCAAGAAATCCAGTTTGATCTACCATTTGAGCATAGTCTATTCAAGACCAAATCTGATAGCTTTGTGGATGAAACAATTTTAGATCAATATATCATCCAACCTAATACACCTAAAGGACACTCTCCTCGATCAAATATTGATCGACAAATCCTTCAAAATTTTGATAATTTACAATATCTAGCATCAAACTTTGATCAAGATTTGCATAATGCCTACATTCAACATTCTGTTGAGATTTCTGCCCTGACCATGTTTGCATCATCTATCAATCCTCAATCAATTCATCCTATATCTTCTAGCCCTGCGTCTTCCATATTTTCCATCACTTCTCCAACCACTTCAAAGGTTTGTGATCCATCCTGTCACAAGAGTTCCTGCTATCCATCCTCCTCCACCAATCATGGCAGCAATATATGCTCCCCTCGTTTTGGATTCTCCCTTACAAAATATTCCCCAGGATTATCAAACTAGGATCTCTCAGTTTGATGGTACTGGAAATATGATTGAACAACAATATGTTGACAAGATGAATGACTTCTTTGACCTGTAAGAAGTTGATGAAGAAGATGTCAAAATGAGATTGTTTTCCCAAAGCTTAAATGGAGAAGTTAGGAAATAGTTGAAAGACTTACCAGCTACTATCCTGAATAACATCACTTCCTTTCACCAATCATTAGTCAATAGATGGGAATTCAAACAAAATACACTTCAATTCTTATCTAAACATGAAAGTATTAAAATAAACCAAGGGAAAAGTGTAGAGGATCATTGCACTAGATTTAAAAATATTTATAATGTAATTCCAACAAACATTAAACCTCCCCAAGGTTTAGATTTGATCAAATTCCCTGATGGTTTTGATGCTGGCATGTCTTAGAAATTGAGAGAAACAAACCCTGCAACTTTGGATGAAATGCAAAGATGTGTTGTGAGTGTATAGACAAATTTGTTAGCTAAGAGAGCTAGACAAAGAACAAAGAGGAGAGTAACTATCAAAAAATAACCATCTACCTCTTCCGTTGATGCTAAAATAGACTCCTTAGTCACAACCATGGAGAGGATGATGGAAAGATTAGACATCACTGATAGGACTCCACCAGGAGAAAATCAACCAGGTCCCCAAATCAAAAATCCTAATTTTAGGAAAAATCCACCCCAAATCAGAACAAGAGAATAAAGAGAACAAAGAGGGCCAGATAAATAGATTAGGCCCCCTTTTCCAGAAAATTATGTTGATGAAGGGGAAGAAACAATTGAGGGACTTGATGATATTCACATTAATTTAATGGGAATAAATGATAATTATTCTATCTTTCTTACCCAAGAAGAACATGACCTTTTCCTTCTGTCACAAATGGAAATTGATGAGGAATAATCAGAGCAACAATCTTTTGAAAATGAAATCATGGAAGTTCATAGGCAGTGTAACTTGAGAAGTAAGAAGTCTAATGATAATCCAACTAAGAAAGCTCATGACTTTAGAAAGACAATAGACACACCTGCCAAGAAAGTTCCTCATAGTACCCCTTAGAAAAAATCAGAGGTCTCAACCAAAAGAACATCTGATTTTGTCTCAAAAAAAACTCAAACTGATGTTCCCTCCACCAACCAACCCAAAGACACTTCAAAAAAGAATGTTGTTCAAAAATCAAAATTTTTAAACCAAAATAAAACTCAAACCTCATTCAACTTGGAAAGTGAATTGGTGAAACTCAAGATACCCATTCCTCTAACAAAGTTAATGAATAAGAATGCTTACAGATCACAAGTGATAAAATCTTGGAATATAGAGTCAGGTACAGATACAGTAAATATTGCTGATGATCATCCAAAATTATTATTTGGGTCTGAAGTTTATGTAAAATTTGAAAGTGGTGTTGTACCTCCATTTTACATGAGTTTAAACATTCATGACAAAACTTTGTACAATGGCATCCTAGATTCTGGTGCTTCCCACAACCTTATGCCTAAGGCTGTTATGGAAAAATTAGGACTTGATATCACTAGGCCATATGCATATTTATATTCTTTTGATTCAAGTAAAGTAAAATGCATAGGTCTTATCAAAGATTTATGTGTTACTTTAGCACAAATACCAGCCAAGAGTATGGTAATGGACATAGTTGTTGGATACTAAACCCTAAATATGACATGTTACTGTCTCTCTCATGGGGAACCAAGTTACAAGGTACCCTTCAACTAGACATGTTGTATGCCACCATCCCATTATTTGGTCAACATAGGAGATTATATAGGGAGACACGAATGAAATACATGGTCAGTAGTCAGGATAAACCACACAATTATCCATTAAATTTTGTTCATTCAGATCTTGACTCTTTTATCTTGTACAATGATGGAGATATAGAAAGATAGATTGCCAATTTAGAAGATGATGTTTGTAACATGGAAGAAGACAAAACAACTTCTGAAGAAAATGAAACAATAATGATGAAATCTGGTAAACAAGAGGAACCTCTGTGGAGTTTAGACTTTGATGGTCCTGTTAGTAAGGAAGGATCAAGTGTTGGTGTGTGGGTTTCTAATTCAAAAAAAAATCATACAGAAGGTCATTCCTACAAGCTAAATTTTCAGTGTACCAACAATATAGATGAATATGAATCCTTAATGCTAGGTTTGCAACTTTTAAAGAAGCTTGGTGCTAAGAGAATTTAAATTAGTGGTGATTGTGAGCTGATAATAAAACATATCAATGGTGAATATTCTGCAAAACAACCAATATTGAGAGCCTACATAAATGTTGTCCTAGATTTTCTGGAATGCTTTACTGAATATGACTTGCTAGACATTCCCAGAGACCAAAACATTCTTGTTGATGGTCTGGCTACCTCAAAAACTACTTGTAAGATACCATTCAATCCTAATCACCAGTACATACTTGAAGTGAAGTATAGACCTGCTATCCTAGACAACATCAAGTATTTTCAAGTTTTTGGAAATGATGAACAAATTGAAAATTTCTTGCAATCAAAGAATGAATTTGAATGTGCCAACATAGATGTTAATTTCCATGATGAAAAATAAAATGTAGATAATACATTTTTAGAAGAAATAAATAAAAAACAAGAAGATCTGAACATTTTTCAATTGAAAGATAATATTCTTCCTAGAAGGTTAGTTCCTCTGGAAGAGTTGTTTGATTTTGCTGATGTGGCCAAAAAACCTAAAATTTAACCTACTGGAAAGGAAGTTGAAGACTTCATAATAGGAATTAAAAAAGAACCAAAGATGATTAAACTGTCTAAATCTTTACCTCCTACTCAAAAACAGAAATATATAGAATTATTCAGAGAATTTATAGATGCTTTTGGCATGGATTTTTGGAGATATGAAATCTTATGACACTAGCACTATACAACATAAAATTCCCATAAAAGAAGACCAAAATCCCTTTAAACAAAAAACTTAGGAGGATTAAACCAAGGTTGATGCCTCTGATTGAAAAAGAAATAAAAAAGATGTATGATGCTAAAATCATCGTCCCATTAATATTTTCTAAATGAGTATCAAATTTAGTTCCAACTAGGAAGGAGAGTGGAGAAATCGGACTATGCATTGATTTAAGAAACCTTAATAAAGTCTCTCTCAAAGACAACTCCCCCTTGCCCAAAATGGATCATATTTTGCAGAAGGTAGTTGGGTCCAATAGAATTTCTCTGTTAGATGGTTTTTATGGTTACAATCAAGTTTTAGTCCACCCTGATGATCAAGAAAAAACAATATTTACTACACCTTGGGGTACTTTCATGTATGTGAAAATTCCTTTTGGTTCAATGAATGTCGGGGATATATTTCAAAGAGAAATGGATATTTCTTTTGTGGATCAACTTGGAAGATTCATTGTCATATACCTGGATGATAACACTGTTTTTTCAAAAACAAATGAAGAACACTTTCTCTACTTGAGAAGAGTTTTTGAAAAATGCAGGAGATTTGGAATTTCCCTTAATCCAAAGAAAACATTGTTTGGTCTAGAGGAATGTAAATAGTTAGGACATATCATATCAAAGGATGGAATTAAAATTGATCCTAGCATAATTGAAGCCATTCTAAAAATAGATAATCC
>JZKD02S0106700.1:356040-369009 GCA_000966675.3 Picea glauca | reverse complement strand
TTTGTTAGACTATTTAAAATCTTAGAATATGTTAAGGTGGTTTATATTTCAAAGAATATAAATGTTTATATTAATCCATGTACTACATGGTGGTGTTCTTATGGTAAAAAGTGGGTGTCTAAAGTTGAGAAAGCAAGTAAGAAATACTTTGAAAAATCACTAAACTACATTTTTTAGTGCTAAAGGGAGTTGCAAATCACTATAAATATTTGAATTTTGAACCATGTTTTAGTCCCTAATTCTCAAAGTATGATAATCCTCTATGATATCATATTTTAGTGCTAAAGGGAGTTGCAAATCACTATAAATATTTGAATCTTGAACCATGCTTTAGTCCCTAATTCTCAAAGTGTGATAATCCTCTATGATATCATTTATCATGACTTCATGAGATAATTTATCAAGACCACATGAGATAATATTTGGGGAGGCTTGGATGTTAATGAGAAGAGGATAAATCCTGTAAATATGCAATTAACACTCATTAAGAAAGATTTTTTTTCAATTGTGAAGACAAATGAAAATAATTGAATAATAACATAATAAATTTCACCTCAAGAAGAATAGATAAGAAAGTTGGTAAAGAAGGATTTCGTTATGATAAAACCATTACATGAAGTAAGGTTGATTTTGAGGCCTCTCCTTCAATCCCAACTCTCTTTATCACTATTTATATTGGTTTCTCATTGATAAAATCAATTTTAATTTTATTAATAAATTTAATAAATAGATAACTTTATAATTTGATTAATAACTTTGATGAAGTGATCTTTCACTTTAATTTTCACAATTATTTGTAGTGTGGATAACACTTTTATTAGCCTCTTTGGAAATGTCTTTTACTATACCCCTAACAATGGAAAGCATTATAACAATGATGATCACTACTATTTAACACTATATTTTCTTGGTTCAATAGAGGATTTCACATTATTTATTATTGTAAATCTTTCTAGTTGGTTTTCAAGCAAGATTTAGATTGTAATAGTTATGGAATATATTTACAACAACTGGTCTAAATAACTATAAATTGTTGAACTTATGCTTATACTAAGCGAGGGCGGGGGTGAATCAATATAAGATATTTTTTTATTTTAATTCATTATTCATCAATCATTCATTAACTTTAAAACATTAAATGCATGTAAACTTAAATAAAAAAACACAGAGTTTAACTTGGAAACATTTCCGCGAAAAAACAACAAAAAATTATATTTATAAATGTTTGTAGGCACCAACCTATTGTTACAAAGATTGTAGAAACCAACCTACTGGAGACATCAATATCCTCAGCTAAGCACCAACTCATCAAGATATTGGGTAGGCACCAACCCACTGGAGACACCAATCTCCTCAGCCGAGCACTAACTCATCAAGACTTGTGTAGGCACCAACCTATTAGAGACACCAATCTCCTCAGTTGAGCACCAACTTAGTAAGACCTGTATAGGCACCAACCTAAGATATTCATACATAAAGTACTTTTGACTTCACCTACATGCTTCATAATTCAAACCCAAGTCATATTTAGCCTTCATTCCCCAACGAACCTCGTAGCATCATTCCTAGAATATAATCTTAAACTACAACATCACAACCTCAAAACAATGCACTTTGCAACATCATAGACCTTCATCCTTCATAGCACACCCTTAAAACTCCAAGAAAACTCCTCTTGTACCCTTAGACCCCAAGAATACTCTCCAGCTTCTCTTGCACACCTTAGATCTCCTTTTCCCACCTCACATTTGATCTTCTCCTTTCGATACTCTTCAAATGCACACATCTATCATGTATTTATGGTGTTTCTGTGCTCACTTTTAGGGCTGACCTACAAACACTGGCAAGGCTGACCTGAAATTTATGGCTGGGTTGTCTGATGGGAAAATTCATATATCCTCATTCATAAGGAATTAGAGGGAGTATCATATACTGTTGGAAATGTATCAAAATAAGTTAAATCCAACAATATAACATATTCTTCTATTTGAGTTAGATATTTAGAGTAAAAATTCCTTCAAAGATAGGGTATCGAAACTGAGCATAAAAAATCCAAAAATAATATTTCCAACAGCATCCTTCTTACAATCTTTATTTTGGACATCTATAGTCTCCCCCTGTGTTCAACATCAATGACACCAATATTTTCAACATAAATCACATGAAAAAACACAAATACATAGATTGCAATAATTAGATACAACTACCTACAAGACATACATTTTGAGAGAGGAGAGCCTACAAGGTATTTTGATTTTGATTGAAAGACTCATTGTGTTTGTAGAAACCATTTATTTCATCAAATATCTTTCTATATTATTGGTTTTAAGAGGACTAAATTTGTAATGTTGTAATTCCTTCAATTCTAAAATATAATTTGCTTGATGAAGTGGAACTATATATTTTGAAGTGGAATTACATATATTGAAATCATGTCTTAAGTGGTGAGCATATGTTTGAGATATGTCATGATTGAAATTTAAATTTAAATCTATTTTGTTCCATTACTGATCATTAATTTAATTGAAATTATTATTTTAATAACTTATTTTCATATTTCCTGTATTACAACTTATTTTAACTAATTTAATTTTTTTTAAATATAAAAAATTAATTATTATAGAATTTTAATAATTTCGTGATAATTAAATTTATAGAATAAAAATCTATTGTGTTCCATTACTTATCATTAGTTTAATTAAAATTATTATTTTAATTATTTATTTTCATATTTTATGTATTACTAACTATTTTAATTAATTAATTTTTCTTGATTTAATAGTTAAATGAAAAACATGAAATTCCTTGTTTGTAATTCATTTGAAAGTGTTATTGTAAATTAGTCCTTTAAAAATTACAAAAATTACAATAAAATAATTTATAAGTAAAACTTGTAAGTAAAACATTATTACATCAATTATACTAATCATCTTTTGTTTGTGGTGTTTAAATAAAATCACTTTTTAAAAACACATTATTTAGCTTTTCCTTGGGAAACAACATGTAAATGAATCAATATAGATTCTTTGAGTCAACTTTGCACTTCCTTTAACCTTTAGGTTCTTTTGAACCTAGACCCAATGTTCATTAATTCGATTTCAGTGTTGGGAATTTTTTTTAAATAGTCATTGTAAGTCTTCATCAAGACCCTTTCAACACTTTCATAGTGCCATTATCCTTTGTAATGAAACTATTCTTAAACAACTTATATTAGTGGAAGATATATTTTCAAAATGAAAATATAGAAGTGATTTATTCGATGGACTATTGACGTTGTTTAGGTATTATGTGGGTATAAAAGAAAGATATGAACCTAGAAAGTGCACAATAAATAATGATCATGGAATAAATAATTATTATGGATGATCACAAGAAAGTGCATAGTAACAAACTTAAAAGCTTATGTAGTAGTTAACGTATTAAAACATATGTATGACTTATTTGTGTAAAATTATCCATGAGAGATAAACAAAGTTAACTTAATTAAAGTGTGGTACTATTATATGTATTGATTGGGTTTGATTCCTCATAAAGGTAATCAACATATTATTAAAAGGGGTATTGTAAGTGGTTGAGTTGTCATTGTCGTTAAGTTAGGTCAAGCAGTGACACACATCTCTATGTAAGTAATATAATGTTTAATATGAGAGATCATGTAACAAATAAGCCAAAGAGAATTGTGGAGCAATGCACACAAGTTAAAATGTGCATAGGCATAGAGGTAAGTATATAAGATGAACGAAAAGCTAACAAATAGGTTTCAGATAAGTTCTCTGAAATAGATGCTAAGGTAGAGGATCAACGAGCAAGGGATGAGGTTGCATGAATTTATATTGAGAATGTAGGAAGTAGCATAACATAGATGGAGACGCAAGATATTGCATAGAGAAATGAGAAAAAATTGGCACAAACACAAAAGTTAATATATACAAAAATTTAATGCCAAGTACAAACTATGACATGATTAATCTGAATTTTCACACAAGTTTTAGGTTGGTGTTGTAACAGGTACATTTTTAAATACTCCAGATATTAAAGAGTTGAAAGCCGTCTATCTTTAAAACACTAACGATGAACCTCAAACATCGAATTTCGGGGATTCACAGATCTGACAGTCTAACATGTTGAAGTCCTCAATGCCCCAACATGTGAAGTAGCAAAATAAAGTTAAGGTTAACCGCAATCTTCGAACTATTTAAGGGTGATTATCACTAATTAATACATCACACCTTCGCGAATCGGAAGTCATGCCTTGTGGCAA
Source organism: Picea glauca (assembly GCA_000966675.3). Classification (NCBI taxonomy): domain Eukaryota; kingdom Viridiplantae; phylum Streptophyta; class Pinopsida; order Pinales; family Pinaceae; genus Picea; species Picea glauca. The sequence continues at coordinate 364,748 of JZKD02S0106700.1, read as the reverse complement.
CCTTTGAATATCCCGATATGCGAAGTCGCGAAAGTGATTCAAGATAAACCTGATTAATTATGCGGGTAATGGCAATTAACGACAATTAATGGTTCTCGCGATTTCGCGTTTCGACAGTTTTACCTTGAAAAAACAGCTTATAATCCCGATACATGAGGTCGCGAATTTTCCAAACTAATCGAAATTAATTAAGAACTTAAACATGATTAAAGTTAATTAATCAAATTGCATTTTGAGAGTTTGGGGCTCATGGCTCAAGACTAAGAGTGAAATCACCCGAGACTATGAGTTCCAAAAAAGGTTAAGAGATAATCACGATAAATTAATTGATATCTTAAAACACCTTTTTTAAAACTTACGGGCGAAAATTGATTGCTTTTACGATTCTCCCAAGTCACAAAATATCAAGCATTTATGAAATTTATGAGAAGGGTAGATCGGAAATAAGATCTTACTTTATCTCCAGATCTTTCTATTAAAATAATTAAATGTTGTGTTAGCAAGGACCTGCGCAAATTTGAATACTGAATGTGAAAGGATTTCTATCATTAGTTGAATTTCATTTTAGTTTTCACAGAGTCTGCACAGCGAGATAAACATTGTTTGTATTTTCATCCTCTGTGACAGGAATTATAATCTCGAGATTCTGTATCATGGCTCCACGGAAAGCGCTCAAAGTAACTAGTGAAAGTTCAAGCCAGAGTTCAGACATCCTTTTTGATACCTTGCCTAGAAATATCTACGTAGTCAAAACTGGGACACATGTTTTCAACATATTGGAATATGAGCTGATAAATTGCCCAGATGATTTGAGCAACAACGAGAAGGAAGACTTGTATAAAAAATACAAGGTGGTTGCTTAGTCGGAGATGCACAAGGTAGCTACAAGGCTACGGATTTTTCCCTATTGTGATATGATTAGATGGGCGTTGGATCACGTAGATGTCCCAAACAGAACAATATTTAATTCCCAGAAGGTGGTTGTTGGATCATTTCAGCCAAAACATCTACAGGCAATGTACAAGTTGTCTCCCACACCCAAACTTACTTACAATGCCAATTTTTTAGCGGGTTTCAAGCAGAAAGAATGTGAACAATTCGGAAAAATCTTATCCGACTTGATCAAAGACCTCAAATCGAGAAACCGAGGTCCCAAACCAAGTAGAAATAACCCCAGAGACAGATACACCAGGTAAACAGGTCAAGGATCAAACAGAGATACCCTCAAAGGAGGTAGAAGACACATACTTGTCTGCCTCAGATGAACCAGTCATAGACGCTATCATGAAACAAACATCTACAGAAATCGACAGTCCCATTCCATTCGTCACACCCTTACAATTTACCAAAGGGAACCCCGATGCAGGGATGATATTCAAAGAAGATATAACACCTATCTCTGTAGAAGAGCTACCTCCTAGAGATTTCTTTTTTAGAAAAAAAAGGAAAGTCGTGGTTAAGTGAGAAACACATCAAAAGGGAAGTGTGACGGCTAAAAAATTCAAAGTACTAACTGATGGAGAAGCCTTAGAAGAGATAGAATTTGCCGAAGAGGTAGCAGGGACATTGGGAGATTATGCAACGACCAACCAATACTCAGTTGGAACCTTGAAGGAACGACTTAAGAAAAAAGACATTTTGATTAGAAAATTACAGACTCAGATGGAAACTGTAGAAACGAATGCCAAGAATGAGGCATGTAAGAACCTTGAATAAGTTAGAGAAAATGCAACAGTCAGCTTAGACGAGCCAAGCACAGATAAGCCAACAAGAGGAGTTAATAAAACAACTGTAATCTAAATTAAATTCTACTGAAAGCCAGGTTATAGACATAGCGGTATTTCGAACCCAAGTCATGGAAATACGAAGGAGGATAAAGGAAACTCAACAGAGTCTACTTGCTAAAGTATAAATCATCCAAAATCATTTTTAGGTGATAGATCTAGTGCTAAATAATATCACCTTAAGAGAAAGAGAATCTAAGGCGACTCGGGGTGCTTTCCAGGAAGTTATTATAGCAACAACCAAGGAAGAAATGGCCATCGCTTCTAGATTATCCATTCCAAAGCAAACTAGAGGCAACATCCTGTTAAAAGCATGGGAGCATAATATATCAGAGAATAGAAAAATGGCTAAAGAGGTGAGAGACTCTTATGAAGAAACATTTGGCCTAATAAATAAAAAAAATGCTAGATCTCGATAAGGAAAGTAGCTCTGGAGCATTGGGAAAAATTAACATAGTCAAACATCTGCTAGATATCAGGGAAAATGTGGAAAGAGACCAAGTTGAACTATCTCAGATAAAACAAGCCGATATTACCCAAATAGACAAATGGTTGATAAAATCAAATTTACAATTATTGTCTATCATTATGGAAGACATGCAAATAGGAGACAGACTGCCACAGCTGGAAAAGAAGTGCTACACTTTCGAAGCTAATGACCAAACTGAACTTCCCAAGTTGATAGCCTAGTTGATAGAAAAGTGTGTTAATTGTATTGAACAGGGGAAAGGGAACATTTCTGGAGGCCAGTAATGCAATTGAGTATTCTATCCTATTTCAGAGCTAGAGGACAAAGAAAGAAAAATGCCCTGCCAACATGAAAGGAGACAAAAAGACAACTAAGTGAAGTGTTTCACCTTCTCATATGTAATCGAAACCTTTAGGATGCTAGAATTTGAAACTCTTAAAATTTTGTATAAATATACATTTTGAGAAAGGATCAAGGGTTGCTTTTTGTCGATTGTAAAGGAGAAGACTCTTTTTATTGAGAATTAATACAAATGTAGGCCAGAGATTCTAGATCTTGTCTATTTTGAGTTATGTGTTCTTCCTCAGACGGACGGCTCAGATTGTTGCTGGGACTTTTACTATGAGAATTCTCGACCTCCTGACATCGTGACTCCCGATATCGCGATTCCCGATTTCCACGAACCTCCCAGCCGTAGACCGCACTGCTCATCAAATCAACAGTGGGTCACCCTCGAGCTGGGACTAAGCTCCACCCCAAGGCAAGGAATCTAGGCTCACGCTGAGGTTATAGGGAAACCAGTCACACACAACCACAAGAAAAGGATTCTCTCCCAGGAACCACCCACACTCACTGCCCACAGACCCTCATTCCCCACATGCCTGTTCCACCCCAGGAGAATGCACCTTCTCTGTCACCTGGACAGTCCTTCGGCTTCCAATCTCCCTTACCTTGGGTTACAGGAATAGACCAGACCGGAAGTCTCCGGGCTCTATGGCAGCTACAAGGTTCCTTCCAGGAGCTCTCACCTTCCTCTGCGCACTCTCTCACCTGGAGGGAGTCGCTCACAGGCCAACAAGCCTCACGCAGTCCAGTACTGCGTAGTCTCAATAACCCACGGGGAAAACAGACACAGGTTTCCCCAACTGGTTCAATAATCCCTGGATGGTTTCACAGTCTCGACTTCAGAATAGGGACTCCACGCATAGGCTCGCTCAGTTTTCCAAACAACAGGACTCTTCCTCGAAATTAACACAGGCATTTCGGTCAGGGAATGCACACACGGGTTTTCTTAGAGCCAGACATAGACTCCACCCCAATCACCTCTCTCACCTGAAGAGAGTGTTGTACAACTGGCCAACAAGACCCCCACGCAGTCCAGCGCTGCGTGGCCACACAACCAATCGGGAAAACGAACACGGGCTTTCTAACTGGTTCAACAATGGTAGGTCACTTCTTATTTCTCAATCCGACAACATGGGATAGACTCACGCTCGGGTTCTCGGGGACGTGTGACAAACCATCCACGCAGGGTCAACACAGGTTCGAACTGTTCAGACAGGGGTTGTACCGGCTATCTCAGAAGTCAACCTAGGCTTTTCAGCTTTCAGGGATGCACCGGGGTATTCTTTTTCATAGGTCGGATGGGTTCATGCTCCGATAGTCGGGTAGAATGGAGGAGGAACCCTAACACGACTCGTCTAAGAATTTTAGTGCATGTGCCAAGGTTGACACTTGTTACCCATGCGACTGCATGCGTTCCTTTAACATGCGTTCCTCCCACCATTTGGAAATCACATGTCCTTCCAAAAGGACTTAGGTTAAAACATATAATACACATATCTTTTGGAATAATATTAAAATATTATTCCCAGGCTTAAGCCCCCTAGGCTTAGCCCCTAGGCTCAACACTTAGCCCCTTTTCCCACCTTCCAGCCCCTAATTCCTTGCCCACTCTGTGGACGCTCAGTCCCCCTTCACTCATTCATCGTGGTCGGTCTGCACCTGGTGGTGTTTATATTTTATTAATTGTTCTGCATACATATAAGTACAACAGCAGGCTCCTAGCCTTCAAACACTTAGGCTTCTTGGCCTAACAAACACATAAGCCTCCAGCTTATAAGAACTTGGCTAACCAGCCTACTAAAACATGCTTACAATTCATAATGCAAGCTTTACATCAGGGCTCGGCCTTGGGGACATTACACTCTACTTCTACTTCTTCTGAATCTGATACTGGGGTGGGTTGTTTCCCTCTTCCTCTAGTCTTCCTTGGAATCAATACCTCAAGAACTCACAAGCTGGCAAGATCACCAGCTATGATACCACTATAATGTCCCCAACTAGGTTATGTGGGTTTGTTATGTTTTATGTCAAAAAATTGTTATTTCTCCTTGTGTGAATGTATCAAACACTTGGTATTAATGTTGTTGTTAACCCCTTACAAATAGTTTTATCATATAGGAATATTGACAAACACATTGCATGCATCCATTACACAAAAAATAAAGCAGATAACCATGGCATATTATTATGGATGGAAGCATCAATACAATGATATCTAATGGTTGTAATAATAGCTATAGAATATTCCTGACACACACACAAGTCTAATGGCTACAAGGCAACTGCACAAATATACTAACAGAAACAATACAAGGAAACTTGGAATGATGCCAATCTATGATGCTTCCTACAAGGCTCTTCTACAATAATGTCCTCTTTTCTAGTGACCCTCCTCTAACCCTACTAACCTAATTCAAACATCTTGTTGCAGTCTTGATCGCAGAGGTCCTCATGGGAAAAATGTTGGATGTTTAGCAAGGCCTCGTGGGACGCTTGTACTCAACCCGTGGGGATTCCCTAAACCATGGTTTCTATGAAACCCTCACGAAACCTTTAAATCTCTAGACTCAACTTCGTTTGGTAAGTTCCATAAACTTTCTAAGTACCTTGGTAACTCTCCAATGAAATGCAAGACTCCTAAGTGAAGCTCCAATGGTAGTCCTAGATGGACTCCCCTCTTGTCCGACTAGGGTGGGTATTACACCACTAAAACTAAACTGCAATAGTGGAAGGGTTTACTAAACCCTAACAAAAAAATGGATCCAAGAGCACTCCAAAATGAGAGATCAAATCATAATTCTAAATAGAAGGGTTACCCCTCTATTTATCCATCCTCCCAACCTTCTAGATCTTTCCCTTTTTTAACCAAATCAAATCATCACTTTATTTTCCCTCAAATTTCATTTAAATATAATTATTTATTTGATTTAATGTCACTTTAGGATTTATCATTCTAGTGACACCAAATAAACCTCCTTGATTCCCTTTCCCTTGTTGACTATAACCTACGAGAGTCGTATAGGCTATTGATTAATCCTCTGTCATGATCAATTGGGAGGGGAAATTAAAAAAAGAGTTTTTTTTCTAGTGATTGTTGTGAAGGAGAGAGGCCTTCACACAATAAAATTCATGAGGGAATAAATTTTTTCCCCTTGTGGTATCATGGATTGGCATGGTGGTGGCCARATTGAAAAGAGAGAGGTAGTGCATATGAGCCTATGGTTGGGTGGAAAATTTCTCACCTTCAATCAATTGACTAGTTGGTAGTCTGTAACAGATAATCCCTTCTTTGTATATTATTTTATTCTATGTAAAGTATTGATTTTTCATGCTTGTTTAATGGATGGAAGTGTGTGGTTCTATGTAMGTATATGCAAATAATAATGAATGAATGCATGTCCTATAATTTTCTATATGGCATGCATTATTATACATACATAGTGGATGTATTAGTTGTTATGATTTCCTATGAATGGAAGACAAACTCTTTAATTGAGAATTGGAAGGGATATATGAGGTTCCATGAATGCATAATGTTTTATTGCTAGTTTATTTCCCATGCAAGTTAAATGCAAAGAATTTGGGTCATTAGATGTCTCTATGTCCTCCTAACACCATTGTTGTCTAGACTTTGATGAGGAAAACCCAATATCTGGGTTGTTTGGTAGGTTGCAGAACCGATGAAAGAAAGTAGAGTTATGTACAGGATAAGGAGAAGATAGTCGTATCTGAAATGATTTSGTGCATTAGGAGGAWGAGGGAATGATGATGGAGGAACCCTGATATCCRGATTTKTMAAAAATATAATATTTTCAACAAGGGACCCTTCCAAAAGTTCTGGATCTGGATGTGGAGTCATGACCAATGAAACCTTGCGAGATGATGACTGGAATGCCATGTGGAATGATTCTGGTGGTAGCTTTCCTTTGTCAACAGGCCAAAATGATAGGTGATGGGATATAGGCAGATGAATGATATCCAGGATCTTGAATTTCCCTCGATCCGGATATCCGAAAATATGCAACCTTTTATAATTGGATTTTATTAAAAATACATATTCTCAAATGCGAAATACCACATTAGCATACCACAACAACATGACATGCCAACGCCTTGTTAATATCCATGTAAGTTGGATGATAGGTCATCAGGTCCATGTTGGTAGAGATCATGGTGGTTAATACCAGATAACAGAAACCAAAGGAGTAACCATGAAAAATATGGAAATACGAAGATTCACAAAAATGGTCTTTTTACAAAGTGTTAGATCCTAGATTTCACATCAACAGTGACACATCGACATGCTAAGTAGGATTCCACGACAACAGTGACACATAGACATGCTAATTAGGATGCCACGACAATAGTGACACATCAACATCTGGGATCATAATTTCCACATCAACACGATGAGTAAGTGTACCACGTCACCAGCCTATCGGAGGCCACGTCGGAAAGAGGGATCGTGAGTAGAGATACGTGGCAGGTCATATGGGCAAAGGCTAGAACTGGGAGGTAGAAATTAGACAATCCGAAAATCTAGAAATTTGGAGGTTCACAAAAAATGGACATTTTGCAAGGAGCCAAATCTCGGATGCCACATTAGCGAGCTAGTTATATTCCATGGTAGAAATAGTTTTAGGTGAAAACTTAGTAGAAGTCTGCCAACGATGCCACGGTAGCAGGTCATGAGGTAGCAACTAGATGGCAAGCAATATCCAACCTGCTGCAGAATCTTTAAGACTCTGCAGATTGGATGTCCATGCAATCACGCTCGTGCACTCCCATCCGCTACACATCCGCATCCATGCTCCTCCCATGCGCTACCCATCTGCATCCATGCTCTCATCTAGCTCCACATCCATGGTTCCATCCGCTCCTTCTCCGACTCCCGCAGATCCTCTGATGATTCACTCAACCAAACGGTGTAACACAAAACACTGTTAACACTCGACAAGACGTGATGTCAATCCTGGAGTATGATGACACGTGAAATTTATTATGTTATTATTCAATTATTTTCATTTGTCTTCACAATTGAAAAAAAATGTTTCTTAATGAGTGTTAATTGCATATTTACAGGATTTATCCTCTTCTCATTAACATCCAAGCCTCCCCAAATATGATCTCATGTGGTCTTGATAAATTATCTCATGAAGTCATGATAAATGATATCATAGAGGATTATCACACTTTGAGAATTAGGGACTAAAGCATGGTTCAAGATTCAAATATTTATAGTGATTTGCAACTCCCTTTAGCACTAAAATATGATATCATAGAGGATTATCATACTTTGAGAATTAGGGACTAAAACATGTTTCAAGATTCAAATATTTATAGTGATTTGCAACTCCCTTTAGCACTAAAAAATGTAGTTTAGTGATTTTTCAAAGTATTTCTTACTTGCTTTCTCAACTTTAAACACCCACTTTTTACCATAAGAACACCACCATGTAGTACATGGATTAACATAAACATTTATATTCTTTGAAATATAAACCACCTTAACATATTCTAAGATTTTAAATAGTCTAACAAATATTGGATGGTCCTCATGCACAAACCATGGCCTCTCGACAAAACCACCATGCTTCTACATACACTCATAAAACCTATAGAGGAAAAAGGATGTATCCTATGAACAAACATAACGATTGATTATGGGTAAACAACTATATTTTTTTCTCCTCCTCTTCATTGAAATGTGTTATATAAATATATATAAAACAACAACAAAATACACATATTATTATGACATCTTGGTATTGGTTTTACAATTATTAAACTTCCTCCCCTCAAAATAGTTGTGTTTTTATTATCTTGTTTTCTTACTTTTCTATTATGTATTAAACATTTTAAGATATTATTATTTTGTTGGCTTCGATCATTGTAAAAATCGATACTTAAAGAGAATCGAATGCAACTTATGAAGTATAAGTAACAATACTTATGAAGTATAAATATCTTGATGGGGATGAACGAATGATTCCAGATCAATTCATAAATGTTTTTGTGCAAAGGATTTATATTAAGTTATGGAATTTAAGTTACAATGTAGAATGGAAAAATAAAAATAAAAATATATTGATTTGAGAAGAATTTGCAAA
>JZKD02S0106700.1:339563-354778 GCA_000966675.3 Picea glauca | reverse complement strand
GAGTCCTGGATTATCTGAACTGCCAGGGCCAATGGAAATTCTGAAGGTCGTCATCAATCTGAGCATGTGAGGTTGAGAATTGGAATTTGTGAGCATAGACATTGTAAAAATTACACAAACGAAATAATATATGTATTATTATTATACTAAATTAAATTATAATACATGAATATATAGTTGGAGTCAAATCTAACTAATTCAAATACGGGAATAGTTATTGAGAGAATCTTTCAACAATCTTTAATAAATCTCAAACTAATTTTTTAAATTCACCAATGCATTAATAGAAGCATTATTTCCAACAGTCCCCCTTAATGTTTATATTACAAAAAATTTGCAATACAAATTACAATATAAATCTTGGGCTCATTTTTTTTCGTCTGGTTGGTCTTCATTAGCAACTCTACCCACTCTGCAATCTCTTGGTTTTCGCTCTTTTCTTCTCCACACTTTCAAGCTACCACTTGATCCATTTAAAGTACAACTGCCCGTTTCAAACCATCATTGATTTACTTGTAGAACTGACGCTTCTTGACCTCCCGAAGAACAATCTCGATATTGAATCATCCTATGAATACACTACTAAGAGAAAATTTGAACAGTTATATAGAAAAGTGATCTAGATACTATAGTCAATCATAGAACTGACCTTATTTAAATACATCTACAACAATATACACAAGAATAAACATGTAACTAATGCTCTTGAAGCACTAAAGGACAACTAAATGTATGCGTAACCAAATTGATGTTAAGAACCACCAATTTAAATCATAGTACATTGTCATGTAATTGGTTTGTCATAATATATTTTTACAAACAAATAGTGCTTAATATAATATGCTCCTAAAGAAATCAATATTACTTCTTATTCTGCTTATGCTAAACGTTGTCTGAATGACAACATGCTGCATATGTTGATCAGAATCTCTCCCTCGAATGGGTGAGTGAAGCAAAGTAAAAATTAGGAGAGACCGTTGAAATCGCGCACTGATCCAAAAACTGCTACTTCCACCAATCCCGAGCCCTTTGTATCAAGGTACTTTGTAGCGTTTTTAAAAACCTCCAAGTAATTTACAACAGAAGAGAATAGCAAAGTCTTTGTTTCATTCAGAGGCGTGGGTTTCATCCCAACTGAGGAAGAAGATGGTCAAGTTGATGAAGAATAGATCCAAATCGGAGAGGAAGGGTTTGTTCAACAACCCTTCTTGTACTGAATTGAAACTTGGGATGGGATAGATCTTAAGTGCCAAATTAAAACTGGACCAGGCGTTTGAAGAGCAATGTGACGAAGAAATTGGTTTACCTTCTTTGGTTACGAGTGTTATTGGAGGTGCTAAGCGCGCAGATTAGTGCCATCATGTCTGATAATAAACGTCTAAGCGGTTGTAATCGTCCATACATGACATTGCATCCAAATTACTTCATAGAAATTATTTTGTATGAGTACTCCTCATCATGCCCGCTGCCTATTGCAGGATCATAAGATATTCCAATAGCAAGGAACCATTCCCTGAGGTACCTTAATTACTTCGTATTTATACAAGCCAGCTTTTCATCATTTTTAGTATTATGTTTTCTTTGATTTTTATGGTCTCCCTGCCATTGAAGCTCACAACTAAAAAGTAAAAATAAAAGTCATGCCTTGTGCAGGTTGAATGCAAAGGCAAAGATCCCCCTCAACATCCATCATCTTGTTCGTCTCCAATATCACTGCACTTGAATTCACCTCCGATATAATCCCACCGTCAGCTATGGAATCTCTACAGATCTTCCAAAACATTAGTTTTATCATGCAATCTCATATAATTCCAGTGTATATCTTCGCTATCTGTAGCCTATTGGTAGCTTTTTGGAATAAAGCAGAATGTGAATATGTCTGGAAACCATTGCTGTTAAGTAATCTTAATTTTTAGCTTTCCTTCTTTCGACTACTAACTGATAAAAGCCGCTTTGCATGTAATTTGTCTTGTAAGTACCGTTTTGGAACTTTGTTCCCTTAATTTTTTCTTTTAATAAAATTTAGATTAGGAATAGATGTACATTAATTCTTTTTAACTTTTATTTTCTGTTTTTTGGACTTACTGTTTTTTCCTCCTACATTTTTCATGAGTGTGATATAACTAGCACAGCTGCTAATACAGCAGCTGGAAAAGGTCGAAAGGTATCTGTTTGTAAAGAATTTATTAAATTTTATTATTGATTAATAAATAAACTGTTGGGTTTTATTTTTCTGGTGTTAATATTTTAATTTTTGTTAATCACTTACTTGGTAATCAGTTAGCTATCAAAGTAATTTTTAAATATGATTAGATATATGTAAAAAAGTAAACACATAAACTGATGTCTTTATAATAGCTAGGAAGTTAATGATTGAAATCACAGCCATTTATTTTGTGTGACTACTAAGAATATTCCAGTCATATTTAATCCTGTTCATAGAAAACTTATTAAGCACTAAACTCCTATTAAATCTGTTCATTGTCAATAGGTGTACACCTTTCGGCGTAACAAAGATTTAAAAAAATCTTGCGTAGTTAACTATCCATCGGGAACAATTTTAATTGTTAAGAAAAATTTGTGGTTTTCATGGTATGTATTTTTCAGGTTAGGTGCAAGAGAGGTTTAATTTGAAGCTTGTTGCGAGAGGTTTAATTTGAAGTTTCTTGCGAGTAAGAGTAAGAGACGGCTTACTATGAAAATCTCATTTGGAAATATGGTAAAATTAAAGAATTGCTTTGATTATAAAAGGATGTAACAGATGATAAGAAGGAATATTTAGTGTAATTGGTAAAAGCATTTTGAAGTTATTTTTTTATTATTAATAAAAAAATAACTTCAAGAATAACTAAAAAAATAAACAATAAGCCATGTTTATGTTTAAGATTGAGATGATATTAAATTAAAAAATACTTTAAAAATATATAAAACTATCTTATAATAAAGATAAAAAAAAAATTAGTTAAAAATTAGTGCACATCTTTATGAGGGGTTTAGTATAAATTCCTAAACAATGTAAAATTCTTATTAAACTATTATCAATATCATTTTTTTTAACAAAATATTATTTAATAAACACTTTGAATAAATAATGGTTGATAAATTAATAAAATATGAAATTCAATAAGTTACTAAAAAAGAAATGAAATGAAAATATATATACTTTTCAAAGATAAAAATAAAAAAGACAAGCAAAGTGGAAAAAGAAGCCACATAAATAAGATAAATGGCATAATTATGATTATGTTGTACGCTCCTTTTAAAAGTTGATGGTTATTTAATCTCGTCTTGTTATCTTTCGAAAGCATATGACCATGTTCTTAATAAGGCAATGCATGAAAACAAAAAGCTTTGCTTATGATTTTTCACCCTTTGTAAATGCACAAGATTGTAATTTGGATATAACGTTAATTTGGATATAACGTTTAATTAAAATAACAAATGGATGAAGTGTTAAGTTGGAAGGACTTTTTCATGTGCTTAATTTGGTATAGGTTTAATTTTGTTTCAAAAATGATATAATTGGGCTTGAAGGATAAGTTTGATTGGCAAAAAATTTTAATGTTTGTGTCACTTGATCCCACTAACAACCTCCACTATAAATGGAGAATGGATAAATTTTTCAGAGAAATTCCATAAAAATTTTCGCTATAAGGTGTTCTTATTATAGTGCAACGTTTTCCCTCCTAATGTCTAGTCAATATGTAGTACCAAAAATATTTCATACATGGGCTACTTTTCTTTCTAGAGTGCTAACAATTGATATCCTTATGACCTATTTTCTTTCAACAAAAATAAACTAAAGATATCATGTCATACCTTTCCTTGTGATGATTCTTACCATCTTGGTTGCTTGGTCCCCCAAGTGTTGGAGTATATTTTTGTGGTAGAATCATCCCTTTATTTGCATTATCTATGTTAATCTACAAGAATATTTGAGTGACACTTAGTTTCTACTTGGATTAATATTTGAGTGACTCTTAGTTTCTACTTGGATTTTCCTCCATGGGAATGGATTATTGAGTCTCATTCTTCTTTCCTTGTAAAAGGTGGTTTGAACTAAAGTTGTACTTTCTTATTGTCCACTAAATCCTAGGCCTTCATGTATGGGATTCTATTGAGATATATTAGGGTATATAGTTCCTTAACTTCTCTTACATATCATTTAGCCATTGTAGTGCATTTGCCTCAATAACTAGGAATCGATAACTCTAGTGTTATGCTATTGAGGAAGGATCTTGGAGAATCTCTATGTGTTATGGGTACTAGTTTATGATGAAGTGTTTACTATAAATTCCATCTACAAACATTGAGAAACATATAGGAAGAATGAATAATTATAAGTAATGAATGAATAATAACAATTAATAATAGGATACAAAATGTCTTTAAATCATACACATGACACAAATAAAATTATAATGTAGAACACCATCTCTATTGTGTTAATCATAATGACATAGAAAATGAGATAGAGTGATTCTATGATGATGCAAATTAAAATTCCTCCAAGTGAATTGGGTTTTGCATTATAAACACTTTAAAAAGGGAAACACTACAAGGTGGCATGGATTTCCACCACATGTCTTGTATTGTTTATTTTTTCTTGAATTTTTTTAGGCTTTGCAACTATTTCCAAAGTGAAAACACGTTCTCCTTCTAGATTTGTTCATATGTTGAGTTTCTATACCATTGCATCAACATTTTACCAAACCATAAGGTTGATGTTTAGTTTGGAAATATTCCTCAAGTTTAAGGTATTAGCATACTCGTCAACTATGATGTGATGTTGTTGTTCCACCATTTTTTGGTGTTCCAATAGGAGGCCCTCTCCCCACAATCAACGCTTCCACATGCCTCTCGACAATCTACTCTTCAACATATTCACCTTCATATTTAGATTCATTTTGTTGAATATTTTAAGGTTCCTTTTGTTGATTGTTGTCAGGCACTTCAAAATATACAATGTTATTTACATCAATATAATCACCATTAAAGTTACAATCTATCATTAATCTCATAAAATATCACATATCTTCTAATGCACATATCTCTTTAGTGGATCATGAGCATATCCTAGGAAGATGATTTTCATTCCTTTTGGGTCCATCTTCTTTATTTTTTCAATAAATATGTCATATGGTATGCTTTACTCTAAGCCAATCTTCATCCCAGTGTCACACCAAATAGTCTATTTTGCAAACATGTTCTTGAAACAATTTTTGTCCAATATTTTCTATCAAGTCCACCTCACACTATCATGCATCTAGTGACTTCTACTAATGTTCTATTCTTCCTCTCAACAACACCATTTTGTTGAATGGAATATGGAGTAGTGAACTATTGCAATATGACATCTTGCTTACAAAATGATTTTAGAGCTCCATCAATGAAATATTTGGGATTATCTGACCTCAGTGCTTTAATGTGTCACCAATTTTTTTGTTTACCATCATTGTTCATTGTTGAAAAATAGTAGTCCTTGCCTTCAAGAATTAAATAATTTTTTTCTATTGAAATAATTAATGAATATTATAAAATACTCCTTGGTCGTAGATTTTAGTATGGAATTAAAAATATTAGTATGCACTAAATCTAACAACCTCATAGATAGATTTATAATATGTGAGAAGGGTTTCCCACTTTGATTGCAAATTGCACAATATTTACATTCCAAATTTATCAAAACAATTTTTCACTCATGCCATTATCGACATTTTTTTCCATTTTTAACATAGTCTTGACATTCACATAGAAATCTCAAGCTGCAACCTCATGCCATCTATTTTTTTGTTTCCATTTCTATTATGACTTTGGTATTCAGCACTGAAAATTTAATGCACAACCTTCATCAAATTGTTTTCTACAATGCAACTTCTAAATTTAACTCAAAAACTTACAAATACCCTTCTCTATGAGCTTATAAAATAGAATCGTCAACTTACTTATTTACAACAAAATTTTGCCAATAGAACTTATGCTTCAAGTCCAATTGTGTCATTTTTGGAGAAAAATTAAGTCTCATGCCAAATTAGGCACATGGAAAAGTCCTTCCAACTTAACACTTCATGCATCTGATGCCCGTATTTTAATTAAAGGTTATATCCGAATTACAATCTTATTCATTTACAAAGGGTGAAAGATCATAAGCAAGGATTTTTGTTTTCATGCATTGTGCTATTAAGAACATGGTCATGATGCTTTCGGAACATAACAAGATGAGATTAAATAGCCATCAACTTTTAAAATCCTTTTAAAAGGAACATGAAGCATAATCATAATTGTGTCATTTATCTTCACCCGGATGGGGTGCCACTTGGCGCGATAAGGAGGATAGATGGACCAGATCAGCGGGGGGAGTTATTATCCCTGGCCGCCACCCCCTGTGCATTCATTTACCATGGCTCACACCACATGAACAATTAAGTTAGTGTGCATGGATGAGCTCTTGGGTGAGCGAACCAACCAGGATTTTGGTACCAAGCTGCTGTAGAGGTCCCGTCGGCCTTCAATGGCGATGGGAGGGGTCATTTCGGGCTCTCATGGTGTTAAGAGCATCCCTAGTACGCAACTCAATTCTTTCATCACCTGGTGTGCTCTTCTCGCAGAGCACTTCAGCTTCAATGGTTTTTCTGGCATTGTCACTCTAACCCTATGTGTCCTCTTGGCCTCAATTCTCCTCCTGCGAACTGGGATCATCCATCTCGCTCCGCTTTGCTTGGGCTCCTCCATCTCCCTCCACTGCATCTTGCCTCTTTCCACATCCTCCCTTCACCCCCTCCACCTCCCCCCTGTCCCCCCTACCATGCCACAGGAGTGCGGAAAGACCAAGAGGGGCGCTAGGAAAACTAACGCCCTCTCTCGGGCTACCAGGCTCACTGCCTCCCAAAGAGATCTCATAACTCACTTTGCCCATCCCCACCACTCTACCCTGAGCACTCGGTCTGCCTCGCTTCAGTCTCCGAAGGCGTGCAAGGTGTAAATGGAAACAACATCCTCCACGACACACTTTCCCTCGTTGCCACCTCCACCTCTGCATCACAGTCCCAGTATAGTGAAAGAGGAGGCGCCACCTCCACCTCTGCATTACAGCTCCAACATAGTGATAGAGAAAGCGCCACCTCTCGCTTTGTATTACAATCCAAACAAAGTGAAAGAGGAGGTGCCACCCTTGGGTGAGTGCCCCCCCTCAGCCACCCACCTTCTATCCCCCCAGTTGTCAAGCTAGGAGAGACCTACTATGGTGATGGGAGCTACCAAGTGGAGGAGGAGATCCCTCCAAGTTGGCAGATGGCAGGCATAGAAAAGGAAAAAACAGTAGCTGGCAGCGATGAGATGGGCAAGGGAGAAGAGGCTCCACACTTTGCCAACCACCTCGCAAAAGAGCATCTTGAGCTCCTCTTCGGAATTAGGCAGTGACAGAACAACCAGATGCATAGCCAAAGCATCATCAGTCAAAGACTGGACATTCTGCTTGAGGCACTCACGGATGCTCCAACGCAAGCCCGGTGCCCAACTTGCAAACAACAATTCACTCCAGCTTACACCATCCATGGACAACTAGGTTCTGCCATGGACTGAAGCGGCTCACCCCAGGTTACAGTCTTTTGTTTATTTTAGTTATAGTGTCGATGGTCTAATTTACCACGACGACAAGCTAGATTTTGCTCATTTTGTCAGTATAATTAGATCAATAATGACAGCTCTATATATGGTCAGTCGTAGATTAGGAAGGCGGAACTGGGTTCCTGCAAACATTTGCAATTTTTTGTATAATTTCTTACAGTCATCGCAGTGCCAAAACTAATCAGAGCCACCTATTCTAGTTTCCCTCCTGTGACAAAACAGGTGCCACCTGTTCTGGTTTCCCTCCTGTGACAGAACAAGTGGCTGCGAAGTGTCATTATATTGTGGACAACTGATATAATATAAGGTCCCTTTTTATTTACAAAAAAAAATGTGTCATTTATCTTTAAAATATTTACATGACTTCTTTTTTCACTTTGCTTTTGTCTATTTTTATTCTTGTCTTTGCATCTTTGAAAAGCATATATATTTTCATTTCTTTTAAGTAACTTATTGAATTTCATATTTTATTAACTTATCAACCATTATTTATTCAAAGTGTTTATTAAATAGTATTTTGTTCACAACAAAAAAGATACCGATGTGCACTATTTCTTAACTAGTTTTCTTTTTATCTTTTTTATAAAATAGTTTTATATATTTTTTAGTTCTCTATTTAATATCATCTCAATATTAAACATGATTTATTGTTTTATTCTTTTTCTTTAATTATTTTTAAATTTAACTTTTATTAATAATAAAAAATCAATTTCAAAATGTTTTTACCAAATACACTAAATATTCCTTCTTATCGATCTTATTACCGATGAATTTGATCCAATAGTTCCGATTGTACCAATAATTGGATTATTGTCTATCAATTACATCCTTTTATCATCAAAGCAATTCATTACTTTTACCACGTTTCCAAATGAGATTTTCATAGTAAGTCTTCTCTTACTCTTACTCGCAACAAGTTTCAAATTAAACCTCTTGCACCTAACCTGTTAAAGGAAAAAACATACCATGAAAACCACAATTTTTCCCTGCAAAGCGGCTTTTATCGGTTGGTAGTCGAAAGAGGAAATAAAAAAATTAAGATTACTAACAACAATGGTTTGCAGACATATTCGCATTCTGCTTTATTCCAAAAAGCGACCAATAGGCTACCGATAGCGGTAATATACACTGGAATTATATGAGATTGCATGATGAAACAAATGTTTTGGAAGATCTGTAGAGATTTCATAGCTGACGGTGGGATTATATCGGAGGTGAATTCAAGTGCAGTGATATTGGAGATGAAAAAGATGATGGATGTTGAGGGGGCTCTAGATTGTCTGCTTCTGTTGTCTTATATGGGCACTTTGCCTTTGCAATCACCCTGCACAAGACATGACTTTTATTTTTACTCTTTAGCTGTGAGCTTCAATGGCTGGGAGACCAGAAAAATCAAAGAAAATATAATTTACTAAAAAAGTTGGCTTGTATAAGTACGAAGTAATTGAGGTACATGTCCCGGCACTTCTCCAAGAAACATTGCAGGGAATGGTTCCTTGCTATTGGGATATCTAATGATCCTGCAATAGGCAACGGGCATGATGAGGAGTACTCATACGAAATAATTTTTATGAAGTAGTTTGGATGAAATGTCATGTATTGACGATTACAACTGTTTAGACGTTTATTATCAGAAAGGATGGCACTATTCTGCAACTGTGCGCTTAGCACCTCCATTAACGCTCGTAAACGAAGAACGTAAACCCATTTCTTGGTCACATTTCTCTTCAAACGCCTTGCCGAGTTTTAATTTGGCATATAATATCTAACCCATCCCAAGTTTCAATTCAGTACAAGATGGGTTGCTGAACAAACCCTTCATGTCCGATTTCGATCTATTCTTCATCAACTTCGCCATATTCTTCCTCAGTTGCGATGAAACCCACGCCTCAAAATGAAACAAAGACTTTGCTATTCTCTTCTGTTGTAAATTACTTGGAGGTTTTTAAAAACGCGACAAAGTACCTTGATACAAAGGGTTTAGGCATTTTCCTTCTCGACTGCACCTATGCTATGCTCATATTGACGATGAACTTCAGAATTTCCATTGGTCCTGGCCGTTCAGATAATCCAGTAACACTCTAAACGCTGGATAGGAAGAATTATAATTTGAGAGGGGAGTCAAATTTCAAGTGGGGAATGGGCGGGGAATTATTTTCCTCCCATTTGGACATTCAAAATTGAATTTGGTTTTGGAGCGTTCCCTCGTCCACGAGCCACGTACAAGGTGACGGCGGGGTCATCGGTCGACGATGCAGTGAGCAGATCCGGGTGCCTGAAACAAACGGGATGGATGAAGGCACAGCGACATAAAAATTGATGGATGGATACATTCCAGTGATGAGGTCCTTGTCAATCATTGGAGAGGAACATGCAACAATCCAATGATTGGATTGTTGCATGGTGGATAGTGTCTAGGTTTTGTAAATCATTGGAGGATCATGCAACAATTTAATGATTGAATTGTTGTATGGTGGATAGTTTCTATCTACAAGTATCAACTGCGGAGAATGTATTGAAAGGCTTTCAAAGTAAAGAATGGAATAAGTTTATTTTATAACTAGCACAGCCGCAAAGTGGTTGGTGACAGTAGGTAAATGTTAAAAAGTAAACAGGTTAACTAATGCATTAAAAAATACACATTCATCAATTGTTAGCCATAAGATTAGAATTTTAGATTAAAAAGTGATTAATTGTGCCCATCTCCAATAAATATAAGCCTTTCCTGATAAAAATAATTTTTGATTTTAATAAATAATCTAAAAGAATTACATATACTATGTAAATAATGTCACATCCAAATAATTTCAACCAATTCAAAATTCAATTCACAAAATTAATAAAATAAAAAAATATATTGTATTAATTAAAAATTTGAAATAATAAATATATCCGTAAGAACTTTGTAATATAATTTAAATATTCCACAAAATTTACCAATTAATGCTATAAAAAGAACCATGTAATATGTTGTTTGAACTGCTATAGGGAGAGAAATATCCAACGTGATGCAGAGTCTTTAAGACTCTGTCATCACGCTGCCATCCATGTTGCCATGGAGCATTGCCATCTAGCTTCCACCCTCAATGTCTGCACTTATTTCGATGACCTCCACCCTCGAGAAATGGGGGGTTCGTTTCATCCATGTTGCCATGGAGCATTGCCATCTAGCTTCCACCCTCAATGTCTGCACTTATTTCGATGACCTCCGCCCTCAAGAAATGGGAGGTTCGTTTTTGTTTCAGTTGTCCTCTGCCTCCTTCTCTATACGTCTGACATTTCCAACTATGAATGAAGTCAGAGCCTGAACGGAGTAGGCTAACGGCAGAGGCTATCCACCATGTAGCAACCCAATGATTGGGAGGCTACTGCATGGTTATTTATTATGGTCGAATCATGCATGGTGGATGTGATCCATCTTTCAGCTTCTCCCTAAAACATGGTTTTCGTTAAATCGTCGGCCATCCATATTCCGGTCGCTCCTTCAAACGTCGTTTGCATGATAACGAGGGATGACTGAGTTGGAAATCATTAAATGCATGGAATTTCAAATTCAAAATTTAAATACTGTTACCGTGCGTCTCTCCGCAGCCAAGAACTTGCATGCACCAAAGTTTCAATCAGGCCCTCAGCACAGCAGGTCCAACTCGGGATCTTGTTGCGTGAAAGAGAAAAGATCTCACCATGAAATGATAGCAGAGACGCTGCCACTTTATAAACGGGATTGGCAAACGAGGAGGCAACCTACATTTGTTACGACACGGACAAATATAAAATCAAAGCAGAGAGTGAGGATTAGCACTGATTCTAGATTTGTTCCATGTGGCCTTCTATTCGCAGGATATCACTCAGACAGTGGGTATTACAATGGCAGAGGACAACACCAGTTCTAGTTGCAGCATGGATGTAAGGCTTTTTATAAACAAAAGAAATTGGCGGGTCCTCTATGCAGAGTCCAGAAAGGACTTTGTTGATCTCCTCTTTGGCTTTCTTTTGCTACCTACCGGTGGCGTTATCAGACTTCTGCGAGAATGACAAGCATCAATAACCTGTACAAAAGTGTAGACAAGCTGAATGCCACCTATATAACTACCAAAAAAACCTTTTGGCTGAAGCCCCACAAATCATTCATCTGTTACAATGGTTCACCACGGATCGAATATGTCATTCCTCCCATCTACTATGCATGCGGCAACGCTAATAGCGATTTCCATAGCAAGCATCAACTTAGCACTCGAGCAGGGCAGAGATGTGTCTGTGGACACAAATTAACGAATCAGTTGCACTTTCTTGATCTTCCCTCCTCATCTTTTTCTTCTTCTTCTTCTGTGAATCCTGATCAAATGATTCCAGGGTTTGTGAAAGAGGCTGTTACATTTATAATTACGGATGATTTGAATATCCTTCCAATTTCCACCATTACTAGAATTATTCTCTTGAATCAACTGGAAGTGAAAGACCTGAGCGAATTGGAGGAAATGACGGTAACAGTCGATCCTAATAAGGTAAATAATGTTCCCTCTTATCATCGAGTATTAGCGAAGTGTATAGAATTTATCTACTGTGACAACCGTTATTTTGACAGGCTTTGGAGTTGTTGTGGGCATCTATGGCTTCAACAACAGTTTTGAATCATGCTTTCTCTCCCGTCATCCTCAACAACTTCTCAAGAGGTGGGTTTCTATGTGAGTTAGGGTTTGATTCAGCAAATGTTATTCTGAAACTCTGAGTTCGATGACTTTCCAAGTAGGTTGTATTTTGAGAGGATATGTATTTGTTTTGGTAGGAAAAAGAAGGGCCAAGTGGATCAACAAAATCATGGAAAAGATGTGTATATTTTTCAGGATAGCTTCACTTTATAAAATGCATATGCAAGCAAATATCAACTTGTTTTTTTTATAGCAATGGATTTTACCAGTTATTGTAGCCCACCTGTCCAATCCATGGGTTGTGCATATTGTGGTGTGGTATCTGATCAGCATTGTAAACTGGTAATTTTGATTTTGGATTCAGACTTTATGTGAAAATATCATATTTCGTGGGTCAAATTTGGCTCAGAAATGGCTTAATACATAAATGTAAAACTCAAAGGCCAATATATCTATTCTTTGTAGATAATTTTTGCCCGTAGATATGGCTCAGAAATGGGTTAATATAGAAATGACCTATGGCTCAGAAATGGGTTAATACAGAAATGGAAAGGTCAGAGGCCAATGCATCAATTCCCTGTAATGCCATCCAACTCGTACATTAAGTTTATCTATAGTCCTATACGAGTTGTTTATTCCCATGGAAATGTGTTTGCTTGTTCTTCGTGTTCTGCAATGCATGTACAAGTCAAACATTATGTTCATAGTGAGAGAGTAATAAGAGATCTAGTTGATTTTGTAATTTGTTTTTATTTTTTTTTTGGAATTTTTTTTTTTTGAAATTAACAAAGGTTAACAGATTTACATTTATTCAATTTCAATTTTGGAGGCTTGGAGCTAGGTTGTATGTGCAATGTAATGTATGTGTGAGAGATCTCAATTTTTTAACAAAATGTATAACTTCCATTTCAAGTATAACTTCAAGGGTTAACAAAATGTATAACTTCTATTTCAACCATAACTTAAATGCTTAAGGGTTAGCTCAAGAAAAATGTATAACTTCCATCCATTTCAAGCATAACTTGAAGGGTTCACAAAATGTATAGCTTCTATTTCAAGCATAACTTAAAGGGTTAAGGGTTAGCTCAAAGGGTCTTCAGCTTGATCCCAATTATCAGCAAGCATAACTTCAAGGGTTAACAAAATGTATAACTTCTATTTCAAGCATAACTTAAAGGGTTAAGGGTTAGCTCAAGGGGTCTTGAGCTTGATCCCAATGATCAGCCCCAATGATTAGTTGTGGAGTGATCAGCCCCAATGATTAGTTGCAGAGGTTATGGGTTCGACTCTCTTGTTCCCTCGGATTAGGTCCTGTATCATTTATGAATTTCTATCATCTATGAATTGCTAACTTGAAAGACCTTGGTGGTTGCATTTTAAATGGTTATGGTTACATTTTGAATGGTTATGTGAGATGTCTAGTGAGATCTCTCCCTGAGTGATCAATTGGGAAGGTTATGGGTTCAACTCTCTTGTTCCCCGAGTATCTGTAATCTAGGTTTATGGTGATCAATTGGGAAGGTAGTGATCAATTGGGAAGGTTATGGGTTCAACTCTCTTGTTCCACAGGTATCTATAATCTAGGTAGATGGTTTACTATGTTTATCATCTATGAATTTTTGAATTGCTAACTTGATAAAGGAACTTAGGCTCTGAAATTTGGGTGGATGGTTTACTATGTTTATCATCTATGAATTGCTAACTTGATAGAGGACTTTGGTGATTGCATTTTGAATGGTTCTTCATTTTGTAGTGGTTATGGAAGAATATTTTGATAGAGGACCTTGGTGGTTTCATTTTGAATGGTTCTTTTGTAGTGGTCATCAAGGAATATTTTGATAGAGGACCTTGGTGGTTGCATTTTGAATGGTTCTTCATCTTGTAGTGGTTATGGATTAATATTTTATACTAGTATTTATAGGAATGATAATTTCAATATCTTAATATTTGTAAGAATGAGGATTCTAATAACTATATCTTAATGCAAGAGTTGGTTTCTTATTCTTTGTTAAAGTTAGGGTTTATATGAGATGCTTGTCATAATTTCTTAGTGGAAGTTTTTGGTAGGGTGAATGTGTTGAGGGATGTGGATAGTTCAAACCCTCTATTAAATGCTCTATGTCCTCTACGAATGATAGGTTTTATACACTCAACCATCGACGCTAAAGGGGACGAATTCAACATATCTTAGGGTTAGAGAAAAAGGAATGAATTCAACATATATTTAGGAATAGAGAAGGCATTGTAGAGTTTTACAACCAATTCCCAACATTAGTCATCGATTTTTTTTTAAATGTGGGTTCTCTTGAGACAAGAGATTTTAAATGTGGGTTCTCTTGAGACAAGAGAGGAGAGGATATTTTAGGATAAGTTATTCCCGAATGATCATGGGAATTAAAAAAGAAGTGAAGGGTTACAACTTGCTCCATACTAAAGGTGGCCTGCAATTCCTTTTGAATGCAAAAAATAGTGAAGGGTTACACCATACTAAAGGTGGCATGCGATTGTGATTCGTTAAGGGTTACACCATACTAAAGGTGGCATGCGATTGTGATTCCTTTTGAAATCTCTCTCTAGGAAATTTATTACTATGAAGTGGAAAGCTTGGACATCACTGATAATTTGAAGATTAAGATCCATGACATCATTGATAATTTGAAGATTAAGATCCATGACAATAAGGGGATCCTCGGTTACTCCATACTAAAGGTGGTATGCAATTTTGAAATCTCCCACCAAGAAAATTATTAAAATTATTACTATAGAAAATTATTACTATGGAAGTGGAAATATTGGACATCATTGATAATGTGAATATTGTGAAAATTGATAATGTGAATATTATGGAAATGGAAAGGTTGGACATCATTGATAATGTGAAGAGAAGACTAAGATTCGGGACGAGAAGGGGATATTCTTGATCAAAAGACTAATATCATA
>JZKD02S0106700.1:308253-338315 GCA_000966675.3 Picea glauca | reverse complement strand
ATCCGTCCAATATCAATGTTGATGCAGAAGATGAGATTTTAGTGTTGGAGTTCGATGGAACTTTATTTACCGCATATAGATTTTATTTACCACATATTTAAACATGTGTGTACTCATGACAAAGATTTGAGATTTTAGTGTTGGAGTTCGATGGAACTTTATTTACCGAATATAGATTTTATTTACCGCATATTTAAACATGTGTGTACTCGCGACAAAGATTTTATTTTTGCGCATGTTCATCAATTGGGTATCACATCCAAAATTTAAATCATGCGATAACAAAAAAATTATATGGTGCGATGTGAGCATTGTGCGATGTGTAGTGATTTCAGAGGATATAAAGTTTACAGAACAATTCCTAGGGACAACATGTATCATCACTTCATGAAAGAATCAAGTGGAGCGCCATTTTGAGGATTGATTCAACAAGATTTGGACATTTCTTTCAGAGAAAACAAAGTCAATTCAAACCATAGTTCCAGAGGGCATAGTTCCACAGGTCATAGTTCCATAGGTCGCAGTTCCACAAGTCATAGTTCCATAGGTCGCAGTTCCACAAGTCATAGTTCTGTAGGGCGTAGTTCTAGAGGTCAGAGTTCTAGAGGTCATAGTTCCAGAGGGCGTAGTTCCACAAGTCACAGTTCCACAAGTCATAGTTCCAGAGGTCATAGTTCCAGAGGGCGTAGTTCTAGAGGGAGTAGTTCCACAGGTCATAGTTCCAGAGGGCATAGTTCCATAGGGCATAGTTCCATAGGTCATAGTTCTAGAGGGCGTAGTTCCACAGGTCATAGTTCCAAAGGGAATAGTTCCAGAGGGCGCAGTTCCACAGGTCATAGTTCCAGAGGTCATAGTTCCAGACGGTGTAGTTCCAAACGACATAGTTCCATAGGTCATAGTTCTAGAGGGTGTAGTTCCATCGGTCATAGTTCCAGAGGGCATAGCTCCAAAGGGTGTAGTTCCACAAGTCACAGTTCCAAAGGTCATAGTTCCAGGGGTCATAGTTCCAGAGGGCATAATTCCAAAGGGTGTAGTTCCAGAGGTCATAGTTCCAAAGGGCGTAGTTCCAGAGGGTGTAGTTCCATAAGTCATAATTCCAGAGGGCGTAGTTCCACAGGTCATAGTTCCAGAGGGCGTAGTTCCACATGTCATAGTTCCACAGGTCACAATTCCACAGGTCATAGTTCTAACGGGCGTAGTTCCAGAGGTCATAGTTCCAGAGGGCATAGTTCCACAAGTCACAATTCCACAGGTCATAGTTCCATAGGGCTTAGTTCCACAGGTCAAAGTTCCACAGGTCATAGTTCTGGAGGACGTAGTTCCACATGTCATAGTTCCACAGTTCATAGTTCCACAGGGCGTAGTTCTAGAGGTCATAGTTCGAGAAGGCGTAGTTCTAGAGGGCATAGTTCCAGAGAGCATAGTTCCACAGATCATAGCTCCAGAGGGCGTAGTTCCACAGGTCATAGTTACATAGGTCATAGTTCTACAGGGCGTAGTTCTAGAGGTTAGAGTTCTAGAGGTCATAGTTCTAGAGGGTGTAGTTCCACAAGTCACAGTTCCACAAGTCATAGTTCCAGAGGTCATAGTTCTATAGGGTGTAGTTTCAGAGGGCGTAGTTCCACAGGTCATAGTTCCATAGGGCATAGTTCCAGAGGGCATAGTTCCACAGGTCATAGTTCCAGAGAGCGAAGTTCCACGGGTCATAGTTCCATAGGTCACAGTTCCACAGGTCATAGTTCTACAGGACGTAGTTCTAGAGGTCAAAGTTCTAGAGTTCATAGTTACATAGGGGGTAGTTCCACAAGTCACAGTTCCGGAGGTCATAGTTCCAGAGGTCATAGTTCCAGAGGGCATAGTTCCACAGGTCATAGTTCCAGAGGACGTAGTTCTAGAGGGTGTAGTTCCAAAGGGCGTAGTTCCATAGGTTATAGATCCAAAGGGCGTAGTTCCACAGGTCATAGTTCCAGAGGGCATAGTTCCAGAGGGTGTAGTTCCACAAGTCACAGTTCCATAGGTCATAGTTCCACAGGTCATATTTCTAGAGGGCGTAGTTCCAAAGGGTGTAGTTCTAGAGGTCATAGTTCTAGAGGGCGTAGTTATAGAGGGTGTAGTTCCACAGGTCACAATTCCATAGGTCATAGTTCCATAGGTCATAATTCTAGAGGGCGTAGTTCCATAGGTCATAGTTCCACAGGTCACAGTTCTACAGGTCATAGTTCTATAGGGCGTAGTTCCAAAGGTCATAGTTCCAAAGGGCGTAGTTCCACAAGTCACAGTTCCACAGGTCATAGTTCCAGAGGGCGTACTTCCACTGGTCAAAGTTCCACAGGTCATAGTTCTGGAGGGCATAGTTCCATAGGTCATAGTTCCACATGTCACAGTTCCACAGGTCATAGTTCAGCAGGGCGTAGTTCTAGAGGTCATAGTTCCAGAGGTCATAGTTCGAGAGGGCGTAGTTCCACATGTCATAGTTCCAGACGGCGTAATTCCATAGGTCATAGTTCCAAAGATCATAGTTCCACAGGTCATAGTTCCATAGGTCATAGTTCTACAGGGTGTAGTTCTAGAGCTCATAGTTCTAGAGGTCATAGTTCCAGAGGGCGTAGTTTCACAAGTCACAGTGCCACAGGTCACAGTTCCACAAGTCATAGTTCTAGAGGGCATAGTTCTAGAGGGTGTAGTTCCACACGTCATAGTTCCAGAGAGTGTAGTTCCATAGGTCATAGTTCCAGAGGGCGTAGTTCCACAGGTCATAGTTCCACAGGTCACAGTTCCACGGGTCATAGTTCTACAGGGCATAGTTCTAGAGGTCATAGTTACAGAGGGTGTAGTTCCACAAGTCACGGTTCCACAGGTCATAGTTCCAGAGGTCATAGTTCCAAAGCGTGTAGTTCCAGAGGGTGTAGTTCCACAGGTCATAATTCCACAGGTCACAGTTCCATAGGTCATAGTTCTACCTGTGGAACTACGCCCTCTGGAACTATGACCTCTGGACCTATGACCTCTGGAACTATGACTTGTGGAACTACACCCTCTGGAAAAATTCCCTCTAGAAATATGACCTGTGGAACTACACCCTCTGGAACTATGACCTGTGGAAATACCTCCTCTGGAACTATGACCTGTAGAACTATGCCCTCTGGAACTACGCCCTCTGGAACTATGACCTGTGGAACTATGCCCTCTGGAACTATGACCTGTGGAACTACGCCCTCTGGAACTATGACCTATGGAACTATGTCCTCTGGAACTATGACCTGTGGAACTACGCCCTCTAGAACTATGAACTCTGGACTAGTTTTCGGGTCCTTGACTTCCGAGGCAGTTTTGAAGCCCTAAACAATGTTTTTAGGGCTTGCCAAAATTAGATAGTAAATAGAGTTAGATTTTGATGGAAACATGTGTATTCCTCGGATATACCTTTCCAACGGGCTATCATGCGCCTAAAACGAAGATCATATGCAAAAGTTACAACCCCTAGAAGTTGATATACTAGCTTACCCCAACAGGGCCCACATGACTTTTGGCGCTTCATCTCCTAGGGTTAGGTTTTTGGATGTATAGGGTTTTGGAATTCATGTTTATTGTAAAAAGGCCTTCAGAGCCTCATTGTAATCATTTTCTTATGACTGAACATAGTTGTCACATCTCTTCTTAGAGATAAGCTGCCACCATTCCAACAAGCTTGTTTTTCACTGCATTTTATAGTTTCAGCTTATTTTCTTATTGAATAGAAACCAGTTTTACTGTATCTCTGTTGTTTTGTGTTAAACATCTTTTAATAATTTGTATTGATTTTGTTCTTCTCATAAAATCCATATCATTGATATCATAGCAGTCTTCTCCTTGTCATTTTTAATGCATGTCCCCAATGAGTTCAGGGTACAAAGAATTGAGTCTCGAGCTTGTTTCTCTTGAGGAAAAAATCTCTCGCACGCCCAAGAGACCTCTCATAGCAGGAGAAAATAAAGATGAAGAGACATGAGATCCTTTCAAAATGTTGCTTGAGGAAGCCCTCATGCAACAGAGGAACGAGATGATGAATAGTTTTGCGCAAATCCTTCGGCGGCTACCGACATGCGACGCATCTTCCTTGAGCGGATGTGTCACCCCCTTCAAGGTAAAAATCAATTTTTATATTCCTATATTTGAAGGTTAGATAGATGCATATGCTATAGAAAAATGGTTGAATCTACTAGAAGGGTATTTTTCTGTCCATAACTTTTCGAATAGATAAAATGTTACTTTTGTGCTCATCAAAGTCGTTCCCCATGTCAAAGATTGGTGGGAAACTTTCCGTGAGCAAAAGGAAACAGAGGAACCCTCATTATTTACAGTCGTGGCCACCTGAGAATCATTCAGGGATGCTATTAAGGAAAAATACTACCCTCTCGGAATTTATGATGACTTGTATACAAAATGGACCACACTGTGGCAAGAAAGAAACCAAGGAGTGTTAGAGTTCACAAATATCTTCCATACCTTGAACACCAAACTGGGTATCAAAGATTCGGAGTGACATCTAGTGCTCAAGTATCATGGAGCTCTACATAGATACATCCAGACTGAAATAGAATTTTTGGACATCTCGTCCTTAGGCACGACCTATCGATATGCCGTCAAAATCAAGCAGAAGCTCAAACAAAAGACGCAAAAATTTGGGCCTGGGAACCCCTCACAACAAAAGCCAGGAAAGGGCGGCCCCAACCGGCAGAACAAAGGATAGAGAAAATATGGATAGTATCAGGACAACTAGTCCAAGCCGCAAGCAAAGAAGGACACCAGAAAGACAAATAAAGATACCGAGAAGTGGTGTGACTTCCATAAGATCCCTTGGCATAACACTACTGATTGTCGCTCAAAGAAGTCATTGGTGGCCGAAGTGAAATCCTTTGAATCAGATGCGAGTTCCGAATCTGATTTATAGCTAGAAAGGGGAAGATGGATCATTGACGTGGAACCCAGTGCCATCGTTGCTATCACCTAGCTCCATCCTGGTGAACCAGAGGAGCCAAAAGAAGGCGAGCGCCTTTTCCATTCACAGATGTGGGTAAAAGGCACCCTGCTGCACTTCATCGTTGATAGTGGTAGCCAGAAGACCCTCATCACAACAGAGGTCGTCAAGTGGATAGCCCTACCAACAACACTGCACCTGCAACCCTACACCATTGGATGGCTTCACCAAAGAAGCAATATCCACGTCAGCCAATAGTTTCGATTGTCGTACGACATCAAGCCCTTCAAAGACGAGGTATTGTGTGATGTTTCTCCTCTCGAATTTTATAATTTTCTTTTGGGCCAACCTTATTTATGGAAACATCATGTTGTATATGAGTCTAGGCCTCGTAGTGCTATTATTACTTTGAATAGGAAATTGTACAAGCTACCTAAGGCAATCCCACCTAGTGTTATTTCCTTGATCTCTTCCAAGCAATGCAGGAAGGTCATCTCTCAGACCCGGGAAATTTGTCTTCTTCGTGATTCGCTCTCAGAGTGAGCAAAAGATCGCAGCCACATCCAGGGCCTCCGCGGCCGATCTCTCCACACAACAGAAGAAAGTGGATAAGGTCGTGGAAGAATACTCAGATATCTTCTCCTCTCCTACCGGAATACCTCTGCACTGTCGGGTCAAGCATCCCATCGATCTGACCCCCGACACACCTCTATCCAATGGGCAAGTCTACTACCACTCTCTGTTATAAAACGAGGAGATCAAGAGGCAGATCCGAGAACTACTCCACAAGCGGCACATCCATCCCAACTCATCGCCTTGTGGGAGCCCAATCGTGCTGGTGCAGAAGAAAGACGAGACCTGGTGACTCTGCATTGATTACCGAGCCCTGAATAAAATCACAGTCCGGAACCGATACCTAATTCTCGAAATCGACGACCTCCTTGATCATCTCACGGGGGCCAAATACTTCAGTAAGATTGATCTGAAGTCTGGCTACCACCAGCTCCCAATAGAAAAGACATATGTATGGAAGATCACCTTCAAGTCAAAAGAAGGTCTTTTTGAATGGTTGGTCATTGAACTCATCCATCACAGTGATTGTGTTCTCAGTATATACATGATCATATATATCTCGACATATACTTGTGTGGCACCTAGTGTTGATCATGGCATTGCTTGTACTTGGCATTGGACTTCTGTAAAATATCTTGAACCTATTGGCGGATGTGTTGGATCCACTCAATGAACCAGGTGGCTTTGTCAGGTTCATTTTGAGCATGGGACGAGTCTGCCTGGGTGGTTGCAAGGGGTAGTGCAACATCCATGGGACCCAATGGTTGAAATCACAACCCCTCCAGAAAGGGGTTATGGTTGGTTGAGCTATGTATGGCTCTGTTTTAGTTGTGTTGAACATAGGGAAGACTCTCATCCTATGTGCGGGGGTGCTTGGAATTGTACATGCGCAAGATATGCACGATCATCCGGTTGACGACCTTGGTTTGGCCATCTGTCTCGACCAGAGGCTTGACCAAAATATGTTGAGGAATCGACTGTCTGGATCTGAGATAATTGTTTGTGGTATCCCAAAATGTACCCACATTTGTTCAAAGAAAATCTTGGGAGTGGCCTTCGTTGTGATGCTCTTCTTTCAGGCGGCCATAATCGCCATCTTGGAAAAGCAATCAACAACCACAAAAACACAGTCATTTCTCCTCTTGGTCAGAAGGCCCAACATGTAGTCCATTGAGATAGATTCCTAGGGCCTGTCAGGAGTAGGCAGAGAGGTG
Source organism: Picea glauca (assembly GCA_000966675.3). NCBI lineage: Eukaryota > Viridiplantae > Streptophyta > Pinopsida > Pinales > Pinaceae > Picea > Picea glauca. The sequence goes on along the minus strand of JZKD02S0106700.1, from coordinate 331,571 downwards.
TACATGCCTTGTTTCTTAGTGGTTGGTTTATCAATAACACGAGTAGTGCAGGGCCTAATATAATTGCTGACATCCTGTCGAAGTTTCGACCAGTAGAAATGTTGCTACAACATTGCCACTGTCTTTTCTACGTCGAAGTGCCTTGCCATCCAACTGTAGTGGGCTTCCCAAATCAACTTCGCATGCTTGCTTGATGGAACGTAGAGATGGGCCAAATGACACAACAACTCATTCTGAAGGTGGAAATTATTGATAATTGTGTTTGTGCCCAACATTTGGTAGGTGGTGGCGAAGTCGAGATCTTTCTCATAGAGGTGGGGCCATCTGGAGGTCTTGTGGCCATAAGATTCTAGCATCATGGTGATCCGAAAATGGATCCAGAAGCCTGATAGGGCTTGAAAAATGCTAAAAAATGAAAGTGCCTGGAATGTAATGAAACCTGTGCCATTGCGTCCGTCTCGTCTTCCTGATTCCGGTGGTATAATTTTTATGTCAAACGGAGCCCGTATGGAGAATATATCGCGTTCTGTCCGAAAAGCCAAACAGGCAAAATTTTGGATGCTGACTGTACATGTCCGTACAGTCCGTACAGACACGTGTCAGTACGTACAGCTGACGTGGGCCAAACAGGAGGCGACACATGGCAGACAGGGATGACTACACGTGGCAGCATCAGAGAGCGACATGTGGCAGGTCCGTATGGAGGACACATGGCATCACCAGGACGCAACACGTGTCGTACGGATTTGGCACATTTGGCATGCGATTTGACCAATGTTGAGGTGACATGTGTCACCACTCATAGGGTGACATGTGGCACGCTGACATCAGTAGGGTGATGTGGCAGCTGACGCGAGAGGTGACAGAGCGTACGGCAAAGTTGACGTGGCGGCACACGTGGGCCAATCAGAGGCTGACACGTGGCATGTTCTCATTGGAAAGGAGGGGTGCCACGTGGCCCACTCAGGGGCTGCCACGTGGCACCCCATATTTGGTTCGTTGGATGTATATGTAAAATTTTGGTTTTGTCGGCCGGGGTTTCGAACCGGCGACCTCCCAGGCTTGAACGCCTTTACAAACGCGGGCTAACCAACAGGGCAGCGGGCAGTGCTTGTTAAACGAATGGAAATATTTTTATTTGAATTAATGTATGGTTGCACACCACGGGAAAAAGGGTCGGGGCATAGCCCCAGCCCTCGGTTCCATACCCCATACATACGACCGACTACCAAAACACATGGCGACAGTTGAAACGATAAACCCATGGTTCGGGTCATGCCATAGGACCCGGATCCCAACCAACGGTGCGGCATTCTGGCGGGAGTTAAATAAAAACGGTGGTTGGTTAAGCCCGTGATTCCGGGCGCTAAATCCACGGGACCATTCCCTATACAATTGCGCGGGGAGTTTAAAACGTTAGGCCACGGGCCTATGAACACACCATATGACCAAGAATCCCGGAGCAGGTGCGAAAGTGGGGTGGCCAGCGCTTGGCGCTTGGCCACATGGCCACCCATGTGACCACAAAAAGAGCGCGCGCCCGGGGATTAGGGGCTGCGGCCCAATAATTTTTTATGAAGTGGGTTTTATTATAGTTTTTGGGTTTTTTTTGGTTAACCATGCCTATTTTTAGCTGATTTTCTCCATTTTTGGTGGATATTGGGCATTTTTGGAGGCCAGATTCTTGGAGGAAGTTGGGGATGTGAAACCAACTCCATTCCTATATAAACCAGGCCTATTTGAGGCCAAGGGACAGTCATTTTTGCAGAGTTATGTTGTTTGAAATCTAAGCCAAAGTCAGTTTGTTGAAGGGAGCCTTTGAGGTGGAAACGCTGTCGGATCGTTTCTGGGAGCTTGGAGCATCAGTTTTGCGTGTCGTTTCTTGCATTGGGTTCTTGAGATCTTGGACAATAAGACCAGATCAGTCTTGTAGCCTTTGGGCATTGCTGAGATGTAATTTTGAGCACTTGAGAAGAAATAAAGAAGCCTCCCCCACAGGAAAAAGGCCTGGAGACGTAGGCAAACATTGTGCCGAACTCCATTATCAACCTGCGTTCTTATGGTTTGTTGTTCATTATTATTTGCAGATCTGCATATGTGTATTTGACTGATATAATCCTCTTCTTTCCTCATTCTTTCGTTAAAATCTCAATGGTTAATGAATTCATGCAAGTTTAAAACTCAACCATAATCATAAAAGATCCTGCCCCGGATCACATGGTGAGTGTCAAGACTAGAGGTCGGCTAAGGCAATCAACGACACAGTTGGTACTTCTTGTCTTATACTTGATGTTGAGGTGGAACTGTTGCAAGTATGTGAACCACTTTTGATGGCAGTCATTTTGCATTTTTCCTTGTGTATACATGAACTGCATCGGCTTATGATCAATGTGGATGACTATCTCCTTCCCGAGAATGTAATGCCTCCACTAGTGGCAAGCTTTCACAATGGAGTACATTTCTTTGTCGTAAGTAGGGTACTTATGGATGACATCTGATAGTGTCTCACTATGATAGGCCATGGGGTGGGCGTGCTAAGTGAGAACTGTGCCCAAAGCATAGTCTGAATTATTTGTCTCGATCTCAAAGGGTTGTTGTAGGTCGGGTAGTAAAAGCACTGGGGCTGAGCATAAGTGTTGCCTCCAATAATCGAATGGTTGCTATTAGGACAAGACTCACACAAACTTTGCCTTACCACCACCTCTGGTTACTTGGCTGAGGGCCCATGCAATATGGGAGAATCTCAATACGAACTTGCAATAGAAATTGACAAGGCCTAAGAAGCTTCGAAACTCAATGAGTGTGGTTGGGGCTGACCAGTCACAGATGACCTGGATCTTGGTTGGATCCACATGCACACCATGCTCATCAACAATGTATCCTAGCTACTGGACCTCGTCCATGTTGAAGGAACATTTTTCCAAGTTGGCATATAACTTACGCTGCCGCAGAGTGTGCAAAACTTGTTGAATATGTTGCAAAGGTTCCACCCAAGTCTTGTTGTAGATGAGTATGTCATCCAGATACACCACTACAAAAGAATTGGTGAAAGACCACAAGATATTGTTCATCATCTTCATAAAAGTTGTTGGGGAATTTGTCAAACCAAAGGGCATGCCCAACCATTCAAAAAGACCTTCTTTTGACTTGAAGGCAATCTTCCATACATTTGTATGCTCTATTGGGACCTAATGGTAGCCATACTTCAGATCAATCTTACTGAAGTATTTGGCTCCCTTGAGATGATCAAGGAGATCGTCGATTCGAGGAATTGGGTACTGGTTTCTGACTAATTTTATTTAGGGCTCGGTAATCAATGCATAGTCGCCAGATCCTGTTTTTCTTCTGCACAAGCATTATTGGGCTTCCACAAGGTGATGATTTGGGTCGGATGTGCCTCTTTTGGAGCAGTTCTTGGATCTAATGCTTGATCTCCTCATTTTCTAACAGAGAGTGGCGATAGACTAGACCATTGGGTAGCGGTGCGTCGAGGGTCAGATCGATGGAATGCTTGACCTGACAGTGCATAGGTACCCCAACAGGTGAGGAGAAGATGTATTTGTATTCTTCCACGACCTTATCCACTTGCTTATGCTGCGTGGAGAGGTAAACCACGAAGGCTGTGGATGTGGATGCAATATTTCGTTCACTCTAAGAGAGAATCACGAACAAGACAAACTTCCCAGCCTAAGAGATGACCTTCCTGCATTTCTTGGCCCAGATAAAGGAAATGACACTAGGTGGGACTACCTCTGGTATCCTATACAATTTCCTGTTCAAAGTAATAATAACACTGTGAGGCCTAGACTCATATACAACATGACGTTTCCATAAATAAGGTTAGCCGAAAAAAACATCGCAAACTTGAAGGGGAGCAACATCACACAATCCCTGATCTTTAAATGGATTGATGTCATACGACAGGCGACACTATTGGTTGACGCGAAGATCACTTCCTTGGTGGAGCCATCTGATGGTGTAGGATTGCATGTGCAGCATTGTCGATAGGGCCAACTGTTTGACGACCTCCACTGAGAAGAGGTTCTTCTGGCTACCTCTATCAACGATGAAGTGCAACGATGTGCCTTTCACCTACATCTGTGAATGAAAGAGGCACTCGCCTTCCTCTGGCTCATCAGCTTCATCGAGCTAGATCTTAGTGATAGTAACGATGACACTGGGTTTTGCGTCAATGATCCATCTCCCCGCTTTGAGAGACAATTAACAGTGTTATGCCATGGGCTCTTATGGAAGTCGCACCACTTCCCGGTATCTTTCATCATCTTTCCATTGTCCTTCTTTCAAGGATGTGTCAGATTAGAAGCTGATTAGAAGAAAATTTATGTGATAAATTTTATTTTTGCAGAAAAAAAAAAAAAGAATAACCATAATATTTAACAAACTTGTCAAATAAATTTACTTGGGCTCTAAATTCATAAAATCGATTCTTTATTAAATTCATAAAATCATTGCAAATTAAACCGTAAAATTGATTTGCTCAAATGGCTAAACACACATTTAACCCTATCCAAATATAGATATGCTAGAAAGGGGGAAATAGCGAGACTTAGAGAACCTAAAGGAAGGTGGATAGATTAAAATGCACATGTTCAAGTGTTCATGAACGTTTCTCACATCGATTGTTGTAGATGGAATAAAGCTCTACGGAAATAAATTCTAATGTTTTTTCTTTGCATTTTATCGTTCCATTTTCATTGTTGTTTCCATTTCAATTGTCTTTTAAGAATTGAAAATACTCCTCTGCTAATTGTAGTTCATTGTCGTTTCCATTTCAATTGTATTTTAAGAATTGGAAATACTCCTCTGCTAATTGTACAAGCTCTGGTTTGTTAATGAAATTTTAAAAAACAAAAGGGCTCAGCAAACGAGAATATTTAGCACACTTGTGAAGTGAATCTTCTTACATCCGAATTCATTAAATCAATACAAATAAAAGCGGTGTAAACCAAAAAAAATTCTTGCCGAAACTGAAAAGACGCATTTTTCAACTTTAAGCCCATCCCAATACAAATTTGTTAGAGAGACCAGGAAAATAACCAGACTCGGTTCAACTGACGGGAGTGGACAAAGTTAAAATCTGCGCGTTCAACTTTTCCCGATATCTTTTTCACATCGAATCCGTCTGGCTAAAGAGCAAGATGAGATTGTTGCAGATGGAGTCAGAGCTCTATTTAATTAATAAAAATGTCCTTTTGACATTCTGTTGCAAAAAATTTCACTCGGGATGAATTTATCCCAAAGTATTAGTAGGCACCACGAAGATTTAAAGATTTGGTTGGTTAAATAATTCGTATAAAGCAAGATGAAAAGGCTTATCAAACCAAAGAATTTTGCAGGCGTATGAAGTAAATCTTCTCTAAAAACCCGAATTAAAATGTACATGTACAAGCTGAGATCTTTCTCACATCGAATCCTTTAAAAATAAGCTTGTTGCAAACGTAATAAAGTTATCCTTGATTAATAAAGATGTCGTTTAACATCCTGTCACAAAAGAATTCACTCACAATGAATATATCCCCAAATATTTGTAGTCGCGACGAATATTTTAAAGATTTGGTTTTTCGTAAAATGCAAAATGGAAAGGCTTACCATTACCAAACCAGAAATTTTAGCAGACGCGTGAAGTGAAAGTTTTCTAAAATCCGAATTGAAATGTACATGTTCAAGTTTTCCTGCGATCTTTCTCCCGTTGAATCTGTTAAATATGTGATTGTTGCAAATGGAATAAAGCTCTATCTAATTAATAAATATCTCCTATAACATCCTGTTACAAAAGACTCCGCTCAGGATGAATTTATCCCCAAATATTTGTAGGTGCTAAGAAAATTTAAAGATCTGGTTAGTTTAATAATTCATAAAAGACCTTGGCGTTCAATCTGCATTCCGACCGCCAGAATCTTTATCATGCCCCGTTAGGCAATCTAACACAGTGATTGCAATTGGCGAGAAGGGAGCCGTCGATATGGCCGGGGAATCGATCTTGACCAAGCTCTTATTATGAATGAGTAGACTAGAATAGGTTTCTGATAAACGGGAGATCAAAATTCAAATGGACGCAGGGAGGGGGCATTTTTCATTAAAACTAGGCAGATATTATAATGGGTGCGCTCATATTCAAATTCAAATTTACCATGATGTTTCAGTCCCCTCCAGCTTCACAGCTTACGGAACTGACAGTGTTTAATGCCAGCAGGTCCGTGTGTATTGGATTGCAACCATCCGCAAACGGCGAGAGTAAAGCAAACAGAGACGGTGTTTGGATTAGGAACGGGCGGAAATTCATTGCCGAAATCTGACAAAGGAGAAGAGGTCGGAAAAGGTACCTGAATGCATGGCATGGCACTGGCACCATGCAGGAGTCCTAACAACAAGATAAACTTTCTTAGGTACAACTTAATATAGTACCATGGGGCCTACAATCAAAGTCACACAACAAAGCATTCACAACAAACCACAAATATGAAAATGCATTAAATAATAACATACATTACACACACATAGAGTTTGTTATTAAAAAAAATTATAGAAAATACTTTCACCACAATCCATGCTTTATTTGAGTCAACAAATAATTATCTCGGGCCTCATTACATTCACGAAACCTATGCACAAATCCCCACAACAACGAACACTACAAAACCCAAAATTAAAAGAGAGTCAAAGGCCCTTTGTCCATTCACAAACTTCATATATATATGATTGAGCTCATCCACTTTTGGATTATTTTTTTTTTAACTAAAACAGGTATGGATTTTTATTAATAGGGAACTCCAACTGGCCGCAGCCTTACAACCTTCATTATAGGACTTCTACATTTTCCTATTACAAGTTGTTGTCTTTTTCAAGGGATACACATTTTTACTGGGTCTCCATCATTTATGCTAAGATCTCCTTGGGCCAAGAGACAACCTTTGTTGGCATATTTGTCTACTTCTTTGTTTGATTCTCTAAGAATATGATAGCATTTGAAGGAGGTGAATTCTTGTAGAATATATCTCAGCCTTTGCATATTCTTGTTTAAGCCAGCGTCATTAAACTGTTCTTTCGAATGTATCATTTTGATCAGAATTTCAAAGTCGCCAAATGCTTGCAGCTCTCGGTGTCCTCTTTCTTTGCCTCTATGGCAGACTTTTATTAAACTCAGGATTTCTACTTGATTGTTGTCCTAGTCCTCAACTGAAGGTTTCTTTTATGCTCCCATCAGAAGAGTATATAAGTCTTCCAGCTCCCGCTATCCCAGGGTTTCCCTTGGAGGCACCATCAAAGAAGGCTATAGTTATTCCTTGCTTCCTCCACCAACTCTGGAATGTTTCATCCTTATCTCTTAGCCTCCACTTAGGATTGAGATGGGGTTTTTCAATGCTGTGGATCCGTTGGGTAAACACAAAGGTACCGAGCCAACTCTTTTCCTCCTGCTGCAACGAAGAATCAACTTTGAGGTTTTGAGAGTTCAAAGTTTCTAGGAGAAGGCCTTTTGCTTTTGTTGCTACCATATTGGAGGTCCAGGCTACATTGTTGAATGTCTACTCATTTCTAGCAAGCCATAGCTGCCAGCACACAAATTTGGGGATGGTGATCCAGACTCTAGCCCATAAGGAGTTGATTGGGAGCAAAGGGTATTGGTCCTTCCATGTACAAAATAGGTCTACTACTGAAATTTTAGTGGGGGCAGCAGCCTTGATACCATGGAGTATGAGAATCCAGACTTTATTGCAAATAGACAGTCTACAAATAGATGATCCATGGTTTCCATGGCTTCTTTGCATAGTGAGCATCTATGCGGACCAACGATATATCTTTTCATTAAGTTTTCACCAGTCAAGATCTTTTTATGCATTAATGTCCAGAAGAAGAAGTTTACTTTGGGTAGCGTCGTTGAATCCCATACCTCCATCCAAAATCTTGCAGGGAGGGTTCTGTCTCTCTGTGGTTGTAGCAGTTCATAGCCTTTGGCTGAGTAGTATATTCTTGAAGGTCCCCAGTCCCATTTATCATTTTTTGACTTGTGCACCGGAGCTGCATCGCGTAGCTCTTCTTTAAGCATTGTTGTTTGTTGGAGGAGATGATCTGGTACATTGTTGAAGTTCCAATCTATCTAGAAACTGATGTCGTCCCATTTCGAAATGTTGTAAATGCTCTTTTCACCTCTGTTTTCTAGAAATTCGCAAACTTCATGTAGGCTGGCGTTTGATGCTAAAGGTGGATGCCCCATTATCCGATCTATCCACAGTTTTACACGCTTGTCGTTTCCTAGGATGTGATACAGTTTTTGCATGAAAAATTGAATTCCTTTGATACAAAGTTGCCATAACAGCGTGCTCCTCTTGCTATTGGCGTTCTGCAGATTTCTAATTTTTGCATTCGGTATATATTTACACCTCAACATTTTGCTAACAGGATGATTGGGATCGTTGTGAAGCTTCCATGATATCTTATAGCCCAATGCTATGTTGGCGAGATCTGGATCTTGAATTTGAAGACTACCTTCTCTCAAAGTTCACTTTGCTATCTCCCATTTGACCAGGTGAAATTTACGTTGGTTCCCTTTTCCACCGTGCCACAAAAAATCTCTCATGATTTTGTTGATTTTCCCTGAAATCAACTTTGGTGCCATGAGGTAGGACGCTTGGTAGATCGACAGAGATGAAATAACAGATTTTATCAGGATTAATTTGCCTCCATGAGGTAGCCATTGACCACCCCATGCAGCGATTTTGCCTTTGATTTTTGTTAATACTCCTTCCCACAGATTGACTATGTTTGTGCCCAGTGTTAATGGCAGCTCAAGATAATTAATCGTGTCCCTTTTCCACCGTGCCACAAAAAATCTCTCATGATTTTGTTGATTTTCCCTGAAATCGACTTTGGTGCCATGAGGTAGGATGCTTGGTAGATCAACAGAGATGAAAGAATAGTTTTTATCAGGATTAATTTGCCTCCATGAGGTAGCCATTGACCACCCCATGCAGCGATTTTGCCTTTGATTTTTGTTAATACCCCTTCCCACAGATTGACTATGTTTGTGCCCAGTGTTAATGGCAGCCCAAGATAATTAATCTTGTCCCATTTCGAATGTCCATTGAACCCCAGAATACAAGCTATTTTTTGAGTTTCATCCTCTTTTGCATGCACTTTTCCTTTCATTTATCAGTGCTCCGGATGCTTTGCAGTAGGCTTGAAGAGTGTCTTTAAATGAAGAGGCTATTCTATTAGAAGCTCCTCCCAACATAAGGGAATCATCCGCGAATAGGGCATGATTTATTGGTTTAAGATCCTTCATTATTCTCAAACTCGGGGCATCTCCTGCTATCCTGTCCTGCTCCATCTTTCTGCTAAGCATGTCCTCCATTAAAATGTATAGAAATGGAGAGAGGGGGCATCCTTGCCTCAACCCCCTCAAGGTTTTGAAGAAGTCAACTGGCCTCCCATTTACCAAAGGGGCTATCCAAGGGCTGTTAGTGCAGGATTTAATCAAATTTACAAACTTTTGCTCAAATCCGAAGGAGAGGAGAACTTGATAAAGGAAGGACAACTTTACTCTATCAAAGGCGTTGGCCATGTCTAACTTGATCAACAGGCCTTTCTCTTTTCTGAGGTTACTGGAATGCATGGCTTCCTGGATTTGAATTACATTGTCCAGAATGAGTCTCCCTTTGACGAAGTCTCCTTGCGAATCATAGATGAGTTTGCCCAACAATGGCTTTATTCAATTTGCAAGGAGTTTTGCAATTATCTTGTAAGAGGTGTTACATAAAGAGATTGACCTGAACCTGTCAAAGGAGATGGGATTTGTTTCTTTCGGGATTAATTCAAGGAAAGTTGAATTGATACTACCACCCAATTTTTCTTTCTATAGGAATCCTTTTATCATTCTAGTAAGATCTGATTTGATTATATCCCAGCATATCCTGTAAAAATGAATGGTAAAACCATCTGGCCCGGGGGCTTTGTCAGGGTCCATGGACCAGATGATTTTGTTGATTTCTTCTTCATTGGTTTGCTTCAATAATGTTGTGTTGTCCTCTTTAGTGACCAATGCCAGAATGTTCTTGAGGAATTATTTATTGCCTTCTTCGTTGTCATCATTCTCTTTGTTGTAAAGTTGGTGGAAATGTAAAGCAACAACAACTTTTATTTGATCTATTCCTTTGCAAAGCCTCCCATCAGTGGTTGTAATCTCTGTGATGTGATTCCTGGAGAGACAAGCTCTACATTGTCGATGGAAGTATGTTGTATTTCTATCTCCAGCTTCCAGCCAAAGACTATGGGACTTTAATCTCCAATATTCTTCTTCATTTCTGAAGGAGTGGTATGTTTTACATTGGGCTGCTTGCTCCTTTTCCAATTCTATTTTAGTTATATCTATTATATCCATTTCACTCTGCAGATTTTCCAGTTGCTGCAATGACTCCATTCTTTGGTTTTGGGGAGTGTTTGTTGGGAGTTTGCTCCATTCCTTGAGGGCCTTTTTTGTTATTTTTAATTTTTTTTCCCATACATAGTTGGGAGAGCTAGTGACTGAGGTGGACCAAGCTAGTCAGACTGTCTCTGCAAAACCATTCTTTCCATTCCATAGTGGACTGAATCTAAATGGGATTGGCCCCAAATTCTCTTCCTCCTCTAGCAATAGCAGGATGGGTTTGTGGTCCAAGGTAAGTTTGGGAAGAATGGTCGTGGAGATAAGCCTCCTTTCCAACAACATAGTGCTTTGGACCAAGAACCTGTCCAATCTGGCGGATATGTGATCTTCCCCTATCTTATTATTGGTCCAGGTGTAAAGCCCTTTTTGTGGTTTAAAGTCCATTAGGTCCCATTGTTGTATCATGTCTTCTACTACATAGATCATTTGATCCTTGTTGTTCCTACCTCCTCTCTTTTCTTTTTCATTCATCACTAGATTAAGGTCTCCAACAATGATTATATTGTTTCGGGAGTTCAGTTCTAGAAACTCATTTAATGTTTTTCAACAATCTTTCTTTTTAGTATACAATACCATTACATATAAATTGAATAATGCAATGGTTAACTTACTTTCTATGTGCTTCATCTCTGTGAAACTCCAGTGTTGTGTATTGTAGGAGTTGACAAGTCTAAACTGATCTTCCTTCCACAAGGTTGCTATTCCTCCGGAAGATCCCCTTGCGCTTATTGCTTTTCCTGTATTCTTCTGCCATTTCTTTTTGCTGATATCTAGAAGGGCTTACCTTTGATTTTTGTCTCTTGGAGCATGAGGATGTCTGTTGGTTCTACTTTCATTAGGTCCTTGACTGCTTCAATTTTCAATGGGTTCCCCAAACCTCTGCAATTCCAAGAGACAATTCTCATTACTTACTGTTGGGGATGGTTGGGCCTCCTCCTTTTGGGGGCCTTGTCCTTGTGTTTCTACTAATTGACATTTCTATAGGAGGTTGACTTCCTTGGGTCTTTTGTCTTTCTGCTTCTTCCTCCCTTGCTTCTCTGCGAGACTTTCTTCCTGCTCTTTTGGCAGGTCTTTCTAGGATCTCATCCTCTGAGGAGCTTGGTGATTCTAGTACTTTCTTTCTAGCTATGTCGACGTATGAGGGAGAGGGGGCTACTTCTGGGATTCTCGTTGTTTGCCCTTGTTCCTCTGTGCCTTTCCCGTTTGGGGAGGGTTTTGATTGTTCAATGCTATCCATATTTGCTTTTGGTTCTTCTATGGCCTTGTTGGGCTCTGCATTTTGAGGTCCTAATTTCGACATGGGATTGGAGGTCCCATCTTTTTGTTCTTGTCCCGATGGCCTAGGGTTTCTTTCCTTTGTTATTCCTTTACTTCTAGGTTTTGTTGTCCCTGCTTTCTGCACTGTGATCCATTGTTCTGCTTTCGCATTCTTACTCTCTTCTACGTTCTTTTTTTTGCAGTGTCTTGCGAAATGGCCATAGCCATGATAGTGCCAGCATTTGAAGGGTAACTGCTCATAATCTAACTCCTGTATATGCGTCCAATCTGCAGCAGTTAGTTGGATTGCCTCTGGTAACCCTACTTCTAGATCAACCTCCACACAGATCTGTGCGCATGAGTACTAATCTTTTCGCACTGCTTGGTCTATATACCTTCTAAGCGTGTTGCAGATAGCACGCAGTGATTTTTTATTCCAGCAATGTAATGGGAGATGAGGTAGGCAGACCCAAACTGGAATGGTGGATGACACATCCTGGGCTGGATCGAAGTCAGGGGTCCATTTGTTCAAATATAAACCCTGAGGCCCCATGAAGTATGGGTCATTTCCGAATATGAGGTTTTTGTCCTCAGAGCTTTCGAACACGAATACAAAAAATCCTTTCCCTACAAAGTGACTCTTGATTCCTTCTGATATGAGCGGTGTCCAGTTCCTCTGCACCCAAGCTTCAATAGATTTAGGAGAGGGCCAGAGCCCGGTAAACTGCCCGATGAGCCCTCTATCTATGAGATTGACTGTCGATCTGCATGTTTCTTCTATTGGCAATTCCATGATTGGGATGCAGTCCAAATTCTTTACAAATTTATGTTGTGTTGTGGACAACGGTCTTTTGGAGGCTCCAACAACAAGCTTCCTAAAAGCTTCGAGTTCTGGCAGGGGGGTTGAAGGAACGACGCCCCCACCAGCATCCATGGATGAAAAGATTTAATACTTAGAGTTTCGGCAATACTCGGAGTTTCAGCGAATATGGAGTTTCAGCTATGGAGTTTCAGCAAAAAATAATCGACTTTTGGATTTTGAAGTATCATAAATGTTCAAATTCAAAATATAATCCTTCATATTTCCAAGGTTTATGAAATTTAATTAAAAATGTTGAATTTTCTTTAATTTCTCAAAATTTCAAAGTCTATATGTAAAATAGAGTACAAATGTATGAGAGGGCTTACAAAATTGCATTCCAAAATTCATACATGTCCTTTTGAAAAAGTGAGACTTGAAGTATGAATATTTTCATGATATCAAGAAAACCCATGTCTAGAATCTTTAAATTTGCCTCCATTTAGTCATATAGAATTTGTCAAAGTCAATAACTTATGCAATTTTCATTAAAATTGACCAAAATTACACAGATTCACTAAAATGCACTTGTAGGGTTCATTTCTTGACCAAATTGAGTAATTAAAATTGGAAATTGTTTATTTTTCTTAGTCCTTGCTCTATATATTTTCATATTTTCAATTTAAACCAAATTAGGTTTTTTGTGTGCAAAATTACCAAAATTAATCTCTCTTTTTACACAGTGTGCAAAAACCCTGAGAGGCCTTACAAAATGCATGCCCATCCTTCCTCGTGCATGATTTAAAGAAACTTTGCATTGTTTAGACATCTTCCATGAAATACACACAATCATCTAAAAGAATCACACCAATTCCCTATTAGGAAACCAAATTAGGGTCTATAAGTTATTCTAAGTTCTTCATTCACTCATCTATAAGTTCTTTTCATCTCATTCCATGACTCCAATGCTTAAAAATAAAATAACCTTATTTCAACAATTCAAGAAAATGCATGTTAAGAGATTTAACAATGCACACCTAGGGTAAAGTATGCATGCTCAGGCCCTGAAATTTGAACTGAAAGTAGTTCTAAGTCTTCCACCCCTATTTATGAATTCAAATGTAAGTGAGATAACCTGCTTAGCCACTGATGCTTCTACATCAAATCATAAGGTTATACAAATACCTCATTTGTTAATTAAGATAAGTTAGCACTAAAATATTAATTAGCATGAAAGGAAAAATAAGATAGACATTAAAATATAAATGGTGGTAATGTGGCATCTATAAAGGTATCTTTAATGGTTAATAAATATGATTTAGTGGTGAAAATATGAGCTAGTGTGAAAGTAATTATAAGATGTACATTAGAATATTAATGGTTACAATGTGGCATCTATAAAGATATAATCGACCCATCAAGATGATTTACTGTTGAAAAATAGGTTGGTGTGAAAGTAATCGTAATATGGATATTGAAATGTGAGAGGCAACAATGTGGCATCTATAAATATAATGGATTCATCAAGATGAGCTAGTGTGAAAAAGAATCATAAGATGGATATTAGAATAAGATGTGTTTCTTGCTTGGACGTCCCAAGTTTGAAACTAGATAGGGGTAGGGTATGTACACTTTCATAAACTAAACACTCAAATTATTGTGCAGAGGGAGTCTTTTGTCCCACAAACAAGGGGTTCTCATATGTCAATTTGGCATCTAGCTAGAATGTGGTCTTAAATTAGATGATGATGATGATTATTATTATTATTATAGTAGCAATGTGGCAAGTGTGAAAAGATTTATAAGATGGACATTAGAATGTGAGTGGTGGCAAAGTGGCAATATAAACATATTTAATAGGTCCATCAAAAGGATTTAGTTTTGAAAATATGAGCTAGTGTGAAAGGAGTCATACGATGGACATCAAAATGCATGATGACAATGTGGCATCTATAAATATATTTAATTCATCCATTTAGAAAAGCTAGTGTTAAAAAGATCGACTAATGTGAAAGGAATCATAATATGGACATTAGAATGAGTGATGACAATATGGCATCTATATTAATAGACCCATAAAGATTAACTAATGATAAAAATAAATGCTAGTGTGAAAGTAATCATGAGATGGACATTAGAATGTGAGTGGCAACAATCAAACATCTATAAAGATATTCAAAGGGTCTTTTAGATGATTTAGTTTCGAAAATATATATAGTTTGAAAGGATTCACAGTATGGACATTAGAATATGAGTGATGACAATGTGGTATCTATAATGATATTTAATCCACACATCAAGTTGAGCTAGTGCTGAAAAGATGGGCTATTGTAAAAGGAATCATAAGATGGATATTAGAATGTATGGTGGAAATGTGGCATCTATAGATATATTTAACGAGTTCATTAAGACGAGATAGAGTGAAAGGATTCATGAAATGGACATTAGAATACGAGTGGTTGCAATGTGGCATCTTCTATAAAGATATTTAATGTTATGCCAAGATGAACTAGTGTTGAAAATACGAGCAAGTGTTAAAGGATTTGTAAGATGGATATTAAAATGTGAACGGTGGCATCTATAAAAATATTTAATAGGTCCTTCAAGATGATAAGTTTTGAAAAAATGAGTTAGTGTGAAAGAAATAATAAGATGACTATCAAAATGAGTATCACAATGTGATATTATAAGGTTATTTAATTGACTATCAAGATGAGCAAGCTAGTGTGAAAGGAATAGTAAGATAGACATTAGAATGTGAGTAATGATAATGTGACATCTATAAAGATATTTAATGGGTCTATCAAGATGATTTAGTGTAAAAGGATTCATAAGAAGGACATTAGAATATGAGTGGTGGAAATATCACATTTATAAATATATTTAATGATCTTTCATGAGCTAATTTAAAAGGATTCATAAAATGAACATTAGAATATGAGTAGTGGCAATTTGGTCTCTCTAAAGATGTTTATTGGGCCCATCAAGATGAGTTAGTGTGAAAGGAGTTATAAAATTGGGTTTAGCTCAGGTGGTTGGGAGGAATGTGTTATCCTCCCCACTTGAGTTCAATTCCCACAAGTGACTGTTGAGCTCTTAATAAGTATATTATTGTAATGGCTTCAAACCTTGTTGTTGATTGGCCTTGTACTCTAACATCTATAAAAATACTTAATAAATTTGACAAAATAAACTAATGAATTCTACAAGATTAACTAGTGATAAAAAGATTACAAGATGGACACTAAAACATGAACATGAGTGGTGGAAATGTGACATCTCAAGATGAGTTAAAATTGAAAGAAAATACAAGATAGATATTAGAATATGAGTGGTGGCAATATGGCATCTATAAAAATATTAATTAAGTTCGTCAAAATAAGCTAGTGTGAAAAAAATCACAACATGGAAATTAAAATGTGAATGGTACTAATGTAGCATCTTTAAATATATATAACATGATGATTTCGTGCTTAATAGATAAGTTAAGTCGAAAAGAATCACAAAATAGACATTAAAATATGGCAAAACCCGTCCGTCAGCAAACCCATATCCCACTTCTCCGTTATCTAGTTGAGCACGCTCCGTTCACGTTCTCCCCTGTTTGTAGGAGTCCACTGAGCTCCAGAGCTGCCATATTCATTCATTCAGACATCTTTAGCTGGCGATGCAAGTGTAATGACGCTTTTGTATATTTGGCCAATGCTTCTTCACCTTGATCCTGTAATGAAGGTGACCGCTATTCCTCTCTTAAAGGGGAAGGCGATGACAATAATAATTCTACGAGGTTCATGTATAAACAAGGTCGATTGAAGGAGGCAGTGCACATTCTCCATGTCATGGACGAGCACATTGATTTCTCAACATACCAATGTCTTTTGCAGGAGTGCATTAAGAAAAAAGCTTTTTCTGAGGGCAGACTTCTCCATGCCCACATCCTTCAAATAGGATTTCAATGCCAGGCCATCTCTTTATGGAATAAAATCGTAAACTTGTATGCCAAGTGCGGTTATCTCGATGACGCTCGTAGAGTTTTAAATCAAATGGCGATAAGAAATATGGTTTCTTGGACTGTGTTGATTTCTTCTTATTCCGGACATGGGTATGGAGAAGAGGCATTCACACTGTTTTACCAAATGCAACAATCAGGGATTCAAATTGACCAATTTTCCTTTGCCAGTGTTCTTCCAGCCTGCACCGACCTAGCAGAATTGAAGGAGCTCCATGATAAGATAATGAGATGTGGGTTTCAGTCTGATTTGTTTCTTGGAATTGTGCTTATAGACATGTATGCAAAATGTGGGAGTTTAGAGGATGCGCTTAATGTGTTTGACAAAATGTCTCAACGAGACGCAATATCATGGAATACGTTAATTGCAGGATATGTACAGAAAGGATGTATTGATGAAGCTCATAAAATTTTTCAGAAAATGAGAAAATCAGATGTCTCCTGGACGACGATGATAGAAGGATATGCACAAAATGGGTTCCTTGATGAGGCTTTGAGGCTCTTTGAGAAAATGCCTGAATGAAATGTYGGCTCATGGAATGCGATRATTGCAGGATATGCACAAAATGGGAATGTTGATGAGGCATTGAAGCTCTTTCAGAAAATGCCTGAATGAAATGTTGGCTCATGGAATGCGATAATTGCAGGATATGCACAAAATGGGTTCCTTGATGAGGCTTTGAGGCTCTTTGAGAAAATGCCTGAATGAAATGTTGGCTCATGGAATGCGATAATTGCAGGATATGCACAAAATGGGAATGTTGATGAGGCATTGAAGCTCTTTCAGAAAATGCCTGGAAAAGATATTGTTTCCTGGACAACGTTGATTGCAGTATATATGCAGAATGGATATGTTGATGAGACGCGGAATTTGTTTCAGAGAATGCCTAAACAGGACATTATTTCATGGAATGCAAGGATTGCAAGTTATGCACAGAATGGACTTGTTGATGAGGGTTGGAAGTTCTTTGAGAAAATTCCTAAGCGAAATGTTGTTTCGTGGAATGTGATGATTGCAGGATATGTACAAAATGGATATGTATGGAGTGTATCGGAGACGTGGGAGACGGGTTTGCCGACCGACAGGTTTTGTTGGAGATGGGACGTTCAACGATGGTCGACAAACCCAAAAGTAGAATGTTTAACTTACTCCCAGAAATATCAGTCTGGCAGCAGTTAAGGTAACATTTAAGTCAAGGAAATTAAGCACGACACGTAACCGACAACAATTTGGTTTACGCAACCATCGGTGAGTAAGTTGACCATCCATCAGTGATTAAGTTGACCATATCGTCTGATCCATTTTTATATAAACACTCTTGCATGGACAATGTCTCGAATCTTTGTTGTCTGCTCAAACCTTTCATCTCTTGTTCCTGCACGTCTGCATTCCTCTCCTCTCGATCGATCTCCATCAATTTGAAGATCAACTAGCTCTGCATAACTACGAATATCAAGAAAGTCAACAAATTTGTTGTTTTATGTTCACACCTGCATTACACATTATATACAATTTAATATGAAGTAGATCATCTAGTTGTAACTAGTCACAATGTTCTAATTGTGTTGTCATAATCAGTGCTGCAAAATATGAACCATTAAGAGTATATTGTTTTTTCCCATTCCCAAATCTCTATATGTGCAAGTTTTATCCATCTAAATAAAACAATAGTTATAAAATTTAACCATATTTTTTTCACCTGATCAATAATGCCCACTATCGGATCTGAGTACAACCGATCTTTTCAGAATAGAGAACATAATAAGTAGCATAAGGAAAGATAGTAGTATAAGCAGCACCAGCATAAGAGTGAGACTAGTAGCATAAGATGAAACCCCATGTTCGATGCTGATACGAGTAGCAGACTTTAAAGAAAGATAAACCATATTACCCCGAACCAAAGCTTTGAAAATGAACAATACAAGTCTCTTTTTCACTGAATAAATCGAATTTGAGATTTATACTCATGAAACAAAATATAGGAAAAACCGGCTAAAATAATACACAAATGACAGCCTATGAGAGGTAGATGCTTTGGAAGACTGTTACAAAACTAATGCACTAACTCTGAACTCTGCTTATACGAGGAACCAAATTGATTTATATACAGACTCAACCAATCTTTACTGAATAAATATAATTTGAAATTTACAATTATGAAATTTACAAATTTAGAACAATCTGTTAAAGTGTTTTCACTAAATGGAGTTCATTTTGTCAAGGAAATCAACATATTTTTCTAAATTTCAAAACAAATGTGGTCTAGCCTGCTAAATTGACCGTGACAAGCAACTTCTACGAAGAAAAGAGCACAATGTCTCAGCTTTCAACAACTTCTTTACAACTTTTGCTAAATGGCTTCCATTTCTTACAATACCTCCCTTATTATGTCTTCTGCAACCGCCCGAAAGGTACAACATGAGGAGTCGAGTCATGTATGTTGCTAAGTATTTAGAATAAACAACCATTCCAAAATTTCCTTACATCTCACGAATTAGAATACATTTTTGGACAAATTCGTGCTCTTCCTGCAATGAAGTAACTCTACTCAGCTAATATGACTACTCAATTTACGATCCTCTAAGTTCTTGGTAATTCTCATTTTTGTTTTTTCCAAAATTGAACTGATTTCAGGATGTTGTATCATTCAACCAGTGGAAAACAATAAGCATCCCTTAGAAAACTAATTAATGTCAACACACCTGATAAAATTATATGCTCTAGAATACCCTGTCCTTCCATGGATATTTCCATGTTTCCGTATAAGCCAGTATCTTTTTTCAATGGGTGGTCCTCCACACACAACATGGCAGTGAGAAAAATAAGTCGACTCCATTCTGTATACACATCCTCTCATTTCCCAAGCTCCAAAACCTTGAATAGGAAATCAGGACAATCCAGTTCTATATCAAAAGGTTAAAAAAAAATCATTGGATCCATGCACCCTATGAAGAATTTTACATGCACCATACCAAACGCCCACCATAGCTTGCAACACATTTAAAGCTCTGTCTTCTAGAAACACTGTGGAGGCCTTGCAGCTGACAGGCTACCTCCCTGCCCTTGGGTGCTGCCTTGGTAACTTGAAAGTACATTGAATGAAGCTTCCACAGTTGCATGTTAACTAGATTTAGAAATGTCACGAGCCATCCACATGATTAACTTACAATTCTTTTGCGCTAATTTGGATAGTATACAAGAATTTGAGAAATGTTTTAACACTGTCTCCACCAACTTCGTCAAGAACCATTGTTTGGTATTTTTTCTTGAGATCTACTTTGATAAGTTTTAGGAAAACCTATGACATATTCACTTGTACAAAAGTTAAACCATATTAAGATGACAAGATACAAAAATTAATATAATCCAAGACCACATTAACATCTCATAAAAATCAAGCTGCCTGAGAAATCCATCTGATGTACAGAAAGGGTAACATATTCCCAATATCGGCAGAGGCAATACTTAGCCAGACTCTCTTGAATGAGCAGTCGGAATCCACCTGATGTGTCAATAACAAACACAACGTGTAACTATCCCCTGATTTCATCAAGATACGTGTTAAAAGAGAACTTTGTCATTGATGGTTGGATTGCGGTTACATGTGGGTTGTGGTAAAAGGCTGGGATTAACGCTATGACATAAAGGCGTTGATAGTCGTTCAATGCAGTTAACTTTGGCATAAGGGCATGGACTATCCCAGCAAAGGAACCATCTTAATGNCGATAATTGCAGGATATGCACAAAATGGGTTCATTGATGAGGCTTTGAGGCTCTTTGAGAAAATGCCTGAATGAAATGTTGGCTCGTGGAATGCGATAATTGCAGGATATGCACAAAATGGGAATGTTGATGAGGCATTGAGGCTCTTTCAGAAAATGCCTGGAAAAGATATTGTTTCCTGGACAACGTTGATTGCAGTATATATGCAGAATGGATATGTTGATGAGACGCGGAATCTGTTTCAGAGAATGCCTAAACAGGACATTATTTCATGGAATGCAATGATTGCAAGTTATGCACAGAATGGGCTTGTTGATGAGGGTTGGAAGTTCTTTGAGAAAATTCCTAAGCGAAATGTTGTTTCGTGGAATGTGATGATTGCAGGATATGTACAAAATGGATATGTATGGAGCGTATCGGAGACGTGGGAGACGGGTTTGCCGACCGACAGGTTTTGTTGGAGATGGGACGTTCAACGATGGTCGACAAACCCAAAAGTAGAATGGTTAACTTACTCCCAGAAATATCAGTCTGGCAGCAGTTAAGGTAACATTTAAGTCAAGGAAAGTAAGCACGACACGTAACAGACAACAATTTGGTTTACGCAACCATCGGTGAGTAAGTTGACCATCCATCAGTGATTAAGTTGACCATATCGTCTGATCCATATTTATATGAACACTCTTGCATGGACAATGTTTCGAATCTTTGTTGTCTGCTCAAACCTTTCATCTCTTGTTCCTGCACGTCTGCATTCCTCTCCTCTCGATCGATCTCCATCAATTTGAAGATCAACTAGTTCTGCATAACTACGAATATCAAGAAAGTCAACAAATTTGTTGTTGTTTTTTCACACCTGCATTACACATTATATACAATTTAATATGAAGTAGATCATCTAGTTGTAACTAGTCACAATGTTCTAATTGTGTTGTCATAATCAGTGCTGCAAAATATGAACCATTAAGAGTATATTGTTTTTTCCCATTCCCAAATCTCTATATGTGCAAGTTTTATCCATCTAAATAAAACAATAGTTATAAAATTTAACCATATTTTTTTCACCTGATCAATAATGCCCACTATCGGATCTGAGTACAACCGATCTTTTCAGAATAGAGAACATAATAAGTAGCATAAGGAAAGATAGTAGTATAAGCAGCACCAGCATAAGAGTGAGACTAGTAGCATAAGATGAAACCCCATGTTCGATGCTGATACGAGTAGCAGACTTTAAAGAAAGATAAACCATATTACCCCGAACCAAAGCTTTGAAAATGAACAATACAAGTCTCTTTTTCACTGAATAAATCGAATTTGAGATTTATACTCATGAAACAAAATATAGGAAAAACCGGCTAAAATAATACACAAATGACAGCCTATGAGAGGTAGATGCTTTGGAAGACTGTTACAAAACTAATGCACTAACTCTGAACTCTGCTTATACGAGGAACCAAATTGATTTATATACAGACTCAACCAATCTTTACTGAATAAATATAATTTGAAATTTACAATTATGAAATTTACAAATTTAGAACAATCTGTTAAAGTGTTTTCACTAAATGGAGTTCATTTTGTCAAGGAAATCAACATATTTTTCTAAATTTCAAAACAAATGTGGTCTAGCCTGCTAAATTGACCGTGACAAGCAACTTCTACGAAGAAAAGAGCACAATGTCTCAGCTTTCAACAACTTCTTTACAACTTTTGCTAAATGGCTTCCATTTCTTACAATACCTCCCTTATTATGTCTTCTGCAACCGCCCGAAAGGTACAACATGAGGAGTCGAGTCATGTATGTTGCTAAGTATTTAGAATAAACAACCATTCCAAAATTTCCTTACATCTCACGAATTAGAATACATTTTTGGACAAATTCGTGCTCTTCCTGCAATGAAGTAACTCTACTCAGCTAATATGACTACTCAATTTACGATCCTCTAAGTTCTTGGTAATTCTCATTTTTGTTTTTTCCAAAATTGAACTGATTTCAGGATGTTGTATCATTCAACCAGTGGAAAACAATAAGCATCCCTTAGAAAACTAATTAATGTCAACACACCTGATAAAATTATATGCTCTAGAATACCCTGTCCTTCCATGGATATTTCCATGTTTCCGTATAAGCCAGTATCTTTTTTCAATGGGTGGTCCTCCACACACAACATGGCAGTGAGAAAAATAAGTCGACTCCATTCTGTATACACATCCTCTCATTTCCCAAGCTCCAAAACCTTGAATAGGAAATCAGGACAATCCAGTTCTATATCAAAAGGTTAAAAAAAAATCATTGGATCCATGCACCCTATGAAGAATTTTACATGCACCATACCAAACGCCCACCATAGCTTGCAACACATTTAAAGCTCTGTCTTCTAGAAACACTGTGGAGGCCTTGCAGCTGACAGGCTACCTCCCTGCCCTTGGGTGCTGCCTTGGTAACTTGAAAGTACATTGAATGAAGCTTCCACAGTTGCATGTTAACTAGATTTAGAAATGTCACGAGCCATCCACATGATTAACTTACAATTCTTTTGCGCTAATTTGGATAGTATACAAGAATTTGAGAAATGTTTTAACACTGTCTCCACCAACTTCGTCAAGAACCATTGTTTGGTATTTTTTCTTGAGATCTACTTTGATAAGTTTTAGGAAAACCTATGACATATTCACTTGTACAAAAGTTAAACCATATTAAGATGACAAGATACAAAAATTAATATAATCCAAGACCACATTAACATCTCATAAAAATCA
This sequence comes from Picea glauca, assembly GCA_000966675.3. Classification (NCBI taxonomy): domain Eukaryota; kingdom Viridiplantae; phylum Streptophyta; class Pinopsida; order Pinales; family Pinaceae; genus Picea; species Picea glauca. The sequence goes on along the minus strand of JZKD02S0106700.1, from coordinate 308,578 downwards.
AGCTGCCTGAGAAATCCATCTGATGTACAGAAAGGGTAACATATTCCCAATATCGGCAGAGGCAATACTTAGCCAGACTCTCTTGAATGAGCAGTCGGAATCCACCTGATGTGTCAATAACAAACACAACGTGTAACTATCCCCTGATTTCATCAAGATACGTGTTAAAAGAGAACTTTGTCATTGATGGTTGGATTGCGGTTACATGTGGGTTGTGGTAAAAGGCTGGGATTAACGCTATGACATAAAGGCGTTGATAGTCGTTCAATGCAGTTAACTTTGGCATAAGGGCATGGACTATCCCAGCAAAGGAACCATCTTAATG
>JZKD02S0106700.1:298021-308243 GCA_000966675.3 Picea glauca | reverse complement strand
AAAGTCTCGAACTCTTGTCAACAGGAATCCAAATTCCGCAATTCCCGATTCACGAAATGGGTGATCTCTTGACACGTGGCCTCCGTTAATCGGACGGCTCAGATGTACTTCGGGGGTTCCACAATGGAAAGTCCCGAACTCTTGCCAATAGGAATCCTGTTTCCTCGATTCCCGATTCACGAAATGGGTGATCTCTTGACATGCGGTCTCCGTTAATCGAACGGCCTAGATCTATTCTGGGGGTTTTCGCCCTTATACACTGGAGTCTTAACCCTCGGGTAACTCCTGACAGATCCAACGGTTGTTGGGTTTTTCAACCGAGATCTGACGGCTCATAATGGTTCTTACCCATGCATTCTTCCACGACTCCCTGGGCGTGGAAAACATCCACGGTCCAGATACTCTCATGAACCTTGGGGATCTACGGTCCTAAACTCTTCGCTACCCATGAAGACATAGGAAAGAAAAGTAGTAAGGCATTTAACGCCCTACTTTCTCCTACCAATCTAACGGTTGGGTTTGTTCGCAAGTTCCCCGATGAAATCTCCTTCGTCGGTCAACACCTATCAGGGACAAGGTATTTAACTTTCCAGCTTCCTCTTACCAAAACTAACGGTCATGAGTGACCACAGATTTCCCGACAGGATCTCATCCGTCGGTTCGTTACTTCATCCTTAAGTTGTCATCTCAGTTTTCAAGAGGATCATTCCTCCTTATGCAGGGTTACTAAGGCCTTACGCCTTCACAACCGCCTTCCCGACTCTTGATGGGATTTTCAAGGAAGGTATTTCTATGGGGAGATTTACTCAGGGTACTACCTGAGGTATGTAAGGATGTCGTCCTCCCGAGAACCAGACGTGAAGTCTGAATTTGATCAATACGCACACAAATAATGAATTCATGAAGACATAAATCATACATAGTCTTTCCATATAAATATACCACTACTAGTACTGATCAAAACACCATACAGTCATTCTTATAATGAAATCATTCATAGTTTCACAACTTATGAGCATAATTATCAGAATAAGCACACATATATATATATCAAGATGCCAGAGGAAAAACACTTATCAGAGATAACACCAGGATCAAGCAACTACTGAGAGGGGTGCTTGTTTCCACCCAACCGTAGGCTTAGTGACTCCCAACGGATTTACCACTAGCCACCCCTGAGCTGAGACCATGATGCTATGAGACTGCATCTCCGTTTGCCAGTGACCAGGAGCGAAGGTTGCAATCCTTCCTCTCTGCTATCACGCACTCTGTGTAATGCCATAGTTCTCCCCTCACGTCTGCCCCTCGCCTTATTCTCTTGCGAGGTTGCATGTAGCGTGATTACCCTCGCACTGATCAGGCCTGACAGCTCTACGAATGGGAGGTTCACCTCCCATCCCTCATTAAACCATCTACCTACCAGCCTGCGAGACATTTAATTCAGGGCCAGCGAGCCGCTTTTGGTTCTCCGAGCCAGTGGAGTCCAAATACGGTATTAATTCTCGGTGGAAGTTAACGCCACCTTTTCAGGTGCCTTCCACTACCATCGTGGTCTCTTTTCTGCACGTCCCCTCTTAGCCGTCCTCCAATAAATTCAAAATGTTATTCACATTCATTGACCTTTTACTCAAGGTCCATTTACATCACATATTCACATTTATGAGTTTGCCATAGTTCTTGGCCAGTCCAGTTATTTCTACAAACTGGGGGAAACAGGGTGTTACACCAGGCATCAGAATCATCAGTTTCAGCAGATAAAGTAGCGTTAGACACAAACAGCCTAAGATCCCGTGAGTCAAAATTTGGGGGTTCATCAATATCATCACTAGCAATAAATAATCTGTGATCTTGATTTGAAGATTTTTCTGCATAATGACCTGAATGTGTTCTAGGTTTATTCCTATCCTCCTCACTTTTCTTCTTATGACAGTCTTTAACCATATGTCCAGGTCGACCACAATAAAAACAATTCTTTGACTCATTCCTATCAGATTGCATCCCTTGATTTGGAGATTGTCTTCTCTGCGATGAACTGCCTCTCTACCATGAACTGCCTCTCTGCCATGAACCGCCTCTTTGCCATGAACTGCCTCCTCTGCCTCTTACTCCTAATCTCCCTCTTGTAGATCTATTATTTGACCGCAGTGCCAAATCTTTACTCTGAGGCTTCAGATTCCCGCACCTCTCTTCCTCTTGCAGCAAAATACCTGTCAGTTCTTCAAACGTAAGAGGTTTTTCCCTTGCTGCAAGACTTGTTATGAACATATGATAATCTTCTAGCATACCATTTCAAGTAATAGTCACTAGATCAGTGTTGGAAACAATTTCCCCTATATTTACTAGCTTGTCTTTCACCTCTTTAATGCGACCCAAAAATGAACTAACAGATTCATTTCCATCCATCTTAATGCCTAGCAATTTAGTTTTCAGGAACAAAATGCAATTTGTGTTGCTAGTTTCATACAATGCTTTAACAGCTGTCCATGTTTCAATAGAAGTTGTAGCATTTCTAATATGTGGAATTATGTTATCTTTAACTAACATGTGCAACAATACCTTTGCCTTGTTTTCGCGCTTCTCCCAGTCTTGGGTCTGTGTTGCTATCGCACCTGCAGCCGCATTATGTTTTAGTTTAGTTCCATTCGCAATGTTCCAGACACCATAGCCCTCCATGAGTGTCTACATCTTGAATTTCCAGTTAATGAAGTTCGAACCATCTAACTTGTTGGCTTCGTTGAGGTAGGTCTCTGCCAGAGGATTCGTCATCGCTGCAAGATATTCTCTGCAAGTGAATCACCAAGGATATGCAACTTTCTGTCGAGTTTTTTTTTTTTTTTTTTCTATGTCGATTAGTTTGTCGCTCTGTCTTTGGATCCACTGATCCACATCTACCTCTGTTCTCAGCTTGAATTATGCATGCACCACTTTTAAATCATAACACCACCTCACATACATATATCAACTTTTAAATTTATGCATGCACCTTAATATCTAAAATATCCACCTTTTTTTTATTTATTAAAATGAATAACTCCCTTTTTCACCTATATCCACTTAATAAAAAATAACTCACTTTAATAAAATATCCCTTTTCTCATTCACATGCATGAGAGAAGAAATATAAAAAAAAATATCCATGCATAAAAACTTATGCTCTCTAATACATCAAACCTTTTTTAATACATACTCCCTCTACACTTCTTTATACGCTTTGCTTAAAAAGTATCCTCTTCTAAAACAAAACAAAAAAAATGCCTCACAATTAATAGATTTACTCTTTACTCTTCTCACACGAATTTTTAGCGCTCCAATGCTCATGCAAATCCTCACTCACATTTGCATTAACTCATGAAAATCATTTAACTTACGCTCATTCTCATGCTATTTCAACCAACGGATTTGCTCACTGATTGCCTTCACGATTTTCCACGATTTGCCACAATTTGCCTTTAAACGCAACAGTCTTCACTCGAAAACTTGTCTGCAGTTCTCTAACTCTGCAGGGTCAGCGCTGGCGCTTGGTGTCAATGGAAAGGGGAGCGTTGCAGTGCTCTATCCATGTAGAAGGGTGGCGCCGGCGCAACAACGCTCTCATAAGCATTCAACGGGAGCATCGAGGATCGAAAAGTTAAATATGAGGAGTGTGAGAGTGTTGATGCTCTCTACCACTGTATAGGGGGGCGCTCTTAAAAAACAAATTTGAGATTTTGTTCTTTGTTCTTGGATCTCACCTCAGATAGTTGGACCTCCAACCCGCACTGATACCAAGATAAAATAAACCATGCATATGAGCACAGTGAGGCTATGCTCACTTCTGTATTATTCAATGAAGACGGATTACATCCTTATATAGGAAAAGACTCTCCCAAGTCGGTTACATGCAAAACAAAGACAACTAGACTCTTAACTAAGAACTGACTCTTAACACGCCTACAACTGACTCTCACAACTGAAGCTTATAACTAGTGCTTTCTCCATTATTTCCAAGTTATCGAAGGGTGGAAGATTAGAGTTCAAGAGCTGCAGTTTACCTTCCTAAACCTCAGCTTTCATCATATTTTTAGGGAATCAAACGAGGAGGCGGACAAGCTGTCTAAGCGGGCCCTAGACTCTCTGAAAGGTAGACTTACCTATTTTCTTTGGGATGGAGTAACGGAGGGCCCTCTAAATCATTGGAACATATTCTAAGTCTTTGGTTTTCTCAGCTTTTTGTAAGAGACTTTTTGTTGTAGTAAGGAAAGTGATCTTTGATAAGTATTGGCAGAATTCTCAGCACTTTTTGTTATCAAGTGTAGTAGTCTCAGTTATTGTCGTGTCTATCCGGTTGGTAAGTTCTGGGGCGATCAGAGAATACTATGTGTATTGTAGCACTCTGCTGTGTCCGACAAATTGAGAATCAGAAAGATTTGTATTGCAAAAGGAAAAGAAATTATTAATATAATTTTTGGGTGAATTTTCTTCGGGGAAAAAAAAAATTAAACGTCAACACTTTTATTTTTACTCATTAAATTTATAGAGTGTAAGAGGTCATCAATGTTACTAACATTAAGTTTTAAATAATGTAGATTAAAACACTTAATATTAATTAATGTAGGTTAGTTTACATGATAACTGATATATCCTCAAGTAAATTACCTTCACCATGAAAAAAATGGCTTTGTCTAAACATTCAACTTTTTAAAATCCCAAGTACACTCAAATTATACAGATTCAATCACTTAAATCTAGAATTCCAACATTTTTTGGCGGGATTTCAAACAAAATTGATCAAAAAATATACTCATAAAAACATCAAAAAATTGAACATTTAAACTATGTTGAAAAAAAAAACTCCTGAAAACATGTTCCAGAGGATTTACAATATCTGTAACACTGATTGCTTTAAAGTCACTCTGAGAAATGCTCAAAATGTTAATAATCCTCAAGTAGGTGAATGTATGCACAGAGAAATTGGAACTGTGACCAACAATGATAGCGTGAAGCCAAAATTTTCTATGACGAAATGGAGTATGCTAATCGAAGGTTGCAGGGCGGTGAGAGTAATGGAGCATGCACTCCATGACGCTGCCCAAAACTATTGGATAGGATCAAAAGTGAGAGGCCATGAGGTAATTATTTCATTTAAAGGTTGGCAAATGGTGAAAAGGGCATAATTAAACGTTATAAATTTTCTCCGCACGCATTCGTAAAGGAGTACAGTGAAGGTTTGGAAATGTTTCTCTAAAAATTAACATATGTTACGATTTGTGAGCTTATCTCAATTGTAGATTTGGACATTCAATGTGAATTGATGCTCCATGTTGATTGGGTACTCTAAATCTACAATTGAGATGAAGATGCCTTGTTAGGAAGGAAATTGAATATTGACTTTGCTCCTTATTCATAGATATCCCAAATATGAAAGAATTCATACTCATTGAATAATTCAAATCTATATTCATTGAATAATTCAAATATACAATCTAGATAAAAATACCTTATTAGGAAGGGAATTGAATGTTTGACGTTGCTCCATATCACTTGGATATCCCAAACCTGCAATCAAGATAAGAATGACTTGTTCCTAGAGGAGGGGAGTTGAGTGTTGCTAGGGGAATTGAGTGAATGACAATGTGGTAGGTAGGGTAGAAGGAAGGGAGAATTAGTGGGGGGAATCTATTTGTATAGGAAACTTCTTTCTAGCTGTGGTGATAAAGGAATTATCATTTTTTTAAAGATCTAAATCGATTCATAATATTTGGGCAAAATATTTGGACATTATTTCATCTCAGATAAAACCAGGGTTCTCTGTTTGTATATGAAACTTCTTTTAAGGTGTGATTATGCACGAAGTACCCATATTTCCACTTTTTCAAGAGATAAATCGATTTCTAATAGGGTAAATTCTTAGCACATTAGTTAAAAAGAAAATCATTTTATTTAAAAATAAAAATTTTATGGTGATTAAAAGGAAAATTATATGTAAATATAATGACGGTGAAGTTTTTTATATACATAATTAGTGATCCAAATGGATTTCGGTGGCCTCCCACCTATTTCAACTGGCTCATTTTGGCAGTTTTCCAGTTTGGCAGTTTTTTCCTAGTTTTCGGGTCCTTGACTTTCGGGGTCGTTTTGAGGCCCTAAACAATGTTTTTAGGGCTTGCCACATTCAAATTGTAGACGGAGTCAGACACTGAAAACAACATGTGTATTCATTGGATATACATTTTCAATGGGCTATCGTGCGCGTAAAACAAATATCGTATGCAAAAGTTATGACCCAAGGAAGTTGATATACTAACTTCCCAAATAGGGCCCACATGACTTTTTTCGCTTCATCTCCTAGGGTTAGGTTTTTGGATGTCTAGGGTTTTTGAAATTCCTATTTATTGTAAAAATGCCTTGAGAGACTCATTGTAATCATCTTCTTATGAATGAGCACAACCATCACATCCCTTCTCAAAGATAAGCTGCCACCATTCTAGCAAGCTTGTTTTCCGTTGCATTTTACAGTTTCAGCTTATTTACTTATTGAATAGAAACCGGTTTTACTGTATATCTGTTATTTTGGGTTAAGAATCTTTTAATCATAATTTGTATTCATTTCATTTTGGTCATAAAATCCATATCACTGGTATTAGAGCGATCTTCTCCTTATCGTTCTTAATGCATGTCCCCAACAAGGTCAAGGTACAAAAGATCTCGCACGCCCAATAAACCTCTCATGGCAGGAGAAAAAAAATATGACGGGATAGGATATCCCTTCAAAATGTTGCTCGAGAAGCCCTCATGCAATAGAGAAACGACATGATGGATATTTTTGCGCAAATCCTTCGGTGGCTACCAACCGGTGACACATCTTCCTCAAACGTAGGCGCCACCCCCTTCAAGGTACAAATCAACTTCAATATTCTTATATTTGAAGGTTAGATAGATGCAGATGATGTAGACAAATGGTTGAATCTGCTAGAAGGTTATTTTTCTATCCATAACTTCTCGAATAGAGAAAAGATTACTTTTGTGTTTTTCAAAGTTGTTCCCCATGTCAAAGATTGGTGGGAAAATTTATGTGAGAAGAAGGAAACATAGGAACCCTCATTATTTACAGTCGCGGTCACATGGGAGTCCTTCGGCGATGTTATTAAGGAAAAATACTACCCCGTTGGAAGTTATGGTGACCTGTACACAAAATAGACCACACTGCGGCAAGAAAGAGACCAAGCAGTGCATGAGTTCACAAATATCTTCCATACCTTGCGAACCAAGTTGGGTATCAAATATTATGAGGAAAAACTAGTGCTCAAGTATCGCGGCGGTCTACATAGATACATCCAGGCCGAAATGGATTTTCTGGACATCCCATCCTTGGGAACGACCTACCGATANCTCACTCACATTTGCATTAACTCATGAAAATCATTTAACTTACGCTCATTCTCATGCTATTTCAACCAACGGATTTGCTCACTGATTGCCTTCACGATTTTCCACGATTTGCCACGATTTGCCTTTAAACGCAACAGTCTTCACTCGAAAACTTGTCTGCGGTTCTCTAACTCTGCAGGTTCAGTGCTGGCGCTTGGTGTCAATGGAAAGGGGAGCGTTGCAGCGCTCTGTCCATGTAGAAGGGTGGCACCGGTGCAACAACGCTCTCATAAGCATTCAACGGGAGCATCAAGGATTGAAAAGTTAAATATGAGGAGTGTGAGAGCGTTGATGCTCTCTACCACTGTATAGGGGGGCGCTCTTAAAAAACAAATTTGAGATTTTGTTCTTTGTTCTTGGATCTCACCTCAGAGAGCTGGACCTCCAACCCGCAGTGATACCAAGATAAAATAAACCATGCATATGAACACAGTGAGGCTATGCTCACTTATGTATTATTCAATGAAGACGGATTACATCCTTATATAGGAAAAGACTCTCCCGAGTCGGTTACATGCAAACCAAAGACAACTAGACTCTTAACTAAGAACTGACTCTTAACACGCCTACAACTGACTCTCACAACTGAAGCTTATAACTGGTGCTTTCTCCATTATTTCCAAGTTATCGAAGGGTGGAAGATTAGAGTTCAAGAGTTGCAGTTTACCTTCCTAAACCTCAGCTTTCATCATATTTTTAGGGAATCAAACGAGGAGGCGGACAAGCTGTCTAAGCGGTCCCTAGACTCTCCGAAAGGTAGAATTACCTATTTTCTTTGGGATGGAGTAACGGAGGGCCCTCTAAATCATTGGAACATATTCTAAGTCTTTGGTTTTCTCAACTTTTTGTAAAAGACTTTTTGTTGTAGTAAGGAAAGTGATCTTTAATAAGTATTGGCAGAATTGTCAGTACTTTCTGTTATCAAGTGTAGTAGTCTCAGTTATTGTCATGTCTGTTTGGTTGGTAAGTTCTGGGGCAATCAGAGAATACTATGTGTATTGTAGCGCTCTGCTGTGTCCAACAAATTGAGAATCAGAAAGATTTGTATTGCAAAAGGAAAACAAATTATTAATATAATTTTTGGGTGAATTTTCTTCGGGGAAAAAAAAACTTAAACGTCAACACTTTTATTTTTACTCATTAACTTTATAGAGTGTAAGCAGTCATTAATGTTACTAACATTAAGTTTTAAATAATGTAGATTAAAACACTTAATATTAATTAATGTAGGTTAGTTTACATGATAACTGATATATCCTCAAGTAAATTACCTTCACCATGAAAAAAATGGCTTTGTCTAAACATTCAACTTTTTAAAATCCCAAGTACACTCAAATTATACAGATTCAATCACTTAAATCTAGAATTCCAACATTTTTTGGCGGGATTTCAAACAAAATTGATCAAAAAATATACTCATAAAAACATCAAAAAATTGAACATTTAAACTATGTTGAAAAAAAAAACTCCTGAAAACATGTTCCAGAGGATTTACAATATCTGTAACACTGATTGCTTTAAAGTCACTCTGAGAAATGCTCAAAATGTTAATAATCCTCAAGTAGGTGAATGTATGCACAGAGAAATTGGAACTGTGACCAACAATGATAGCGTGAAGCCAAAATTTTCTATGACGAAATGGAGTATGCTAATCGAAGGTTGCAGGGCGGTGAGAGTAATGGAGCATGCACTCCATGACGCTGCCCAAAACTATTGGATAGGATCAAAAGTGAGAGGCCATGAGGTAATTATTTCATTTAAAGGTTGGCAAATGGTGAAAAGGGCATAATTAAACGTTATAAATTTTCTCCGCACGCATTCGTAAAGGAGTACAGTGAAGGTTTGGAAATGTTTCTCTAAAAATTAACATATGTTACGATTTGTGAGCTTATCTCAATTGTAGATTTGGACATTCAATGTGAATTGATGCTCCATGTTGATTGGGTACTCTAAATCTACAATTGAGATGAAGATGCCTTGTTAGGAAGGAAATTGAATATTGACTTTGCTCCTTATTCATAGATATCCCAAATATGAAAGAATTCATACTCATTGAATAATTCAAATCTATATTCATTGAATAATTCAAATATACAATCTAGATAAAAATACCTTATTAGGAAGGGAATTGAATGTTTGACGTTGCTCCATATCACTTGGATATCCCAAACCTGCAATCAAGATAAGAATGACTTGTTCCTAGAGGAGGGGAGTTGAGTGTTGCTAGGGGAATTGAGTGAATGACAATGTGGTAGGTAGGGTAGAAGGAAGGGAGAATTAGTGGGGGGAATCTATTTGTATAGGAAACTTCTTTCTAGCTGTGGTGATAAAGGAATTATCATTTTTTTAAAGATCTAAATCGATTCATAATATTTGGGCAAAATATTTGGACATTATTTCATCTCAGATAAAACCAGGGTTCTCTGTTTGTATATGAAACTTCTTTTAAGGTGTGATTATGCACGAAGTACCCATATTTCCACTTTTTCAAGAGATAAATCGATTTCTAATAGGGTAAATTCTTAGCACATTAGTTAAAAAGAAAATCATTTTATTTAAAAATAAAAATTTTATGGTGATTAAAAGGAAAATTATATGTAAATATAATGACGGTGAAGTTTTTTATATACATAATTAGTGATCCAAATGGATTTCGGTGGCCTCCCACCTATTTCAACTGGCTCATTTTGGCAGTTTTCCAGTTTGGCAGTTTTTTCCTAGTTTTCGGGTCCTTGACTTTCGGGGTCGTTTTGAGGCCCTAAACAATGTTTTTAGGGCTTGCCACATTCAAATTGTAGACGGAGTCAGACACTGA